>CM017440.1:29844523-30205233 GCA_007726485.1 Eragrostis curvula | reverse complement strand
TTCAAAATGGCAGGGTACCTCATCACAAGCGAGCGAAGAGCCCTCAGCCTCTCCCGCTCGTCCCCATCCTCTTCTCATCCTTATGCCACACGTCCTCAATCGCCGGGAAATCGGCCTCCGAGCCAGACTCCAGGACCAGCGCAGGGCCGCGTCCGCGACCACGCATACCACGTCGGCATCTGCTAGGGTCGTCAGGGCGGGGCGGGGCTGCAACTCGCACCGTCAGGCGCCTCTGCATCCATCCGAGGGAGAGGGCGAGGCCAAGGGTCGATCTATGCCGCCCGCAGCCGATGGCAGGGGAGAGAGAGGAAAAGAAGAGAGCGGCCGTGGGTGGCGGCGGCTAGGGTTCGGAAAGACCAAAGAGGAGAGAGAGCGGTTGGTTTCCCAGCCCGCTGGCCGTCTATTACTAATACCGGGTCCCAACTGTCGGCGATACAAGAGCTACAGCCATGTGGGCCCAATCTGTCAGCGTTAGAAGAGTTCATGTCAAGTTCTTGCGCCATGATCCCTTTTTTTATTTGATTCATATTTTTATTTAAACTTGTAGAGATTTCGTATCTGCAGTCCAAATGCAATGATTTTTTTCTATAATATCAAAAAACTGTTCTCTAACCTCTGGATGCATTTTAATTATGATGGTGTAAATCAGTTCTGTAATGATCCATCAACTCAATTAATAGGCACTCTTCAACATCTCTTCACTTTTTTAAAAAACAAATTCAAAGGAATTGATTTTTCAAATGAAACTTTGTGTAGATGTACATCTTATACACCTCTACACATATATAGTTTTTATATATTTCAAAAAAACAATTACACTTTTGTACGGTAAAATTGGTTCGCACTTGACTCAAAAGTCATAACTCAGATGTAGTATAGTAAATTTGAACACAATTCAATGAAACAAATTCAAACAAATCACCAAAATTTGGGGAGATTTGTTTTTCCTTGGAAGAGCATCACACAAAAATTCATTTCAAAATTCGATGTATTTTAGAGATAAAAAAGGAACAAAATTACTTTTCATTTGTTTTTTTTGTTACACTCAAGTTTGATGATTTTGAAACTCAAATTTGGTGTATGCAGGTAATATAGCTTTAAAAAACTTGATTTAATTTTTGTTGAATTTTTAAAATTTATGATCCATGTGACACTAGGAAAACAATCGATTTAAACATCAAAAAGACGTTTTCTGTACCTAAAGACGTATTGTTGGAGGTGAAAATGTTTTTCTTTAGTGAACACGTAGTTTTGAAAACGTACTTTTGAGAAAATACGTTCATGTTGTTCACTTAGATCCGAAACTGTATAAATGAATATAAAAACATTTGAATACCGTTAAAGTTACAACCGAATTAGTGGTCTAGTGGTATGTTATATGGATTGTCTTTGCCAGGTCTCTGGTTCGATCGTTCTCAGCACTAATTTTTACTCCTTTCTTCCCTTTTTTCTGATGACCAAAACCAGTGCGAATAAAAGAGACGCAACACAGATTCGAAATCTCGATGCGGCAACAATAAATTCAGCAAAAAAATAGGGAGGTAGATGTTCCCAATATGGGTGTGATTCTGTGAAAGAGGAGGTGGTCACTAGCATGCATGCGCATCCGAGTTTGCTACCAGTACCATTATCTGTGATGATATTTTTTCCCACAATTGATATTTCTAATGTGACAATATAGTAAACTATCACAAATATGAAGCCTAATAGTGACGAAATAGTTTATTCTCAGTAATTCTCAATTGAAATAGTGATAACATGCTAAATCCTCACTATTTCTTTGTCACTAATATAAAGAAAAATGACGACATAATATTTTATCACTAGTTATATATAAAATAGTGACAACATGCTACCTCGTCAAAACAGAGTTGCCACTATTATGGTGCTTAGTGACGATATAATTTTCTATCACTATTTATCAGTTAAATAGTGAAGTAAGATAACCAATCACTATAGAATCATCACTAAAATCGAGTAGTGTGACGACATAAGATTCACTCACTATTTATAAATGACCAGTGACACTGTGATACTTCGTCACTGCTTTCTGTCACATTTAGCACATCATGTGACAACAAAATAATTTATCACTAACTAGAAGCAAAATAGTGATGATTTAGTACTTCGTCACATTTAAATGGTCACTAGAAATATGATTTGCGATGATCAACTGTTTGTCACAAATTTTGTACGAAATTGTAACAAAAATGGAATTTGTCACTATAAATAGACATAGTAGTGACCAAATAAGCATTCATCACTATTGTTTCATCACAGAAATCCTGATTCCTTGTAGTGTGGTTTCCAGATTTGAAAAGAAATGTTAGCCAAAAAATGATGCCAGGGCAAAATGAATTTTATCCTCCAATGTTAACACTACGTTGCCCAATATGGAAAATAATTAAACCCGATGGCCACTAAGGAATTTGAAATTTTTAATAGCCAATAAGAAAAAGAAAATTTTTCTGATGGTCAATAAGGAATTCTCCAATTTTATTCTTCTGTTAGTGTAAGCTTAAACATATATATCACTTTCACTCTTGTTGACCTTTTTTGTAATCGATTCTGATTGCAAAATTCATATATGAGACTCTGTGATGTGATGTGTGCTACCTATGCTCACTTTGTTGAGATTCCTAGTTTACTCGATCCTCTTTGGTACACCCCACCACCACCACCACCACAACGCTGTCCATTTTCTTCTACCATCTTCTCCTACCATCCGACACTTGCACTGCCGCGAGTGCCAAAGAATGGTGATGGCCTCTACTCCGTCCAACTATCCAAGTATCCTTGCATTTGTCGCGAACTCACAGCCTTGAGGTGCTGACGCCTCCTTGTTCCACGTTGCCCTGCAATCGAACACCTGCAGCCACGCTAGAAGGGAGTTCTTACTGCCAACCGGGGGATCCGGTGCTACTTGTGCTGTGGTGACAGCCATTTGGTTTGGAAATCAACTAGGTGCATAACCACAGTTCGATTTGCAAGTACAGGAGCAGTCAAATTGGGGATTTGTTGCTTCCTTCGATGGCAAATTGGTTCAGATATCAGCTAGGTGCATGACCACTAGCTTCGATGTGCAGGTACACGAGTAGTTTTCTGCATACAATCAGCTAAAGAGGATCCACCACAGCAACAACAGCATCGTATCACATGGACTTTGCACATATTAGTATACAGAACTTGATTGTTGAGGCAAGCAAATGACAAGGGTCGAGAAATTTAGAGTTTGCAGATGAATCCTATACAGAAACGATATTTGGTGACATGCTGTAGGATAAGGATGCATTGATTCAGTCCTTAAACTCAGTTAGATTTGAGTGACAGAATAGGTAGTTGGATTGTCCTCGTGCATGGAGGCTGAGGCCGTGGCGGCATCCTCGTGCCTGGAGGCTGAGGCCGCGGCGGCATCCTCGTGCCCAGCGGCTGCAGTGCCCTTGTCCCTAGATCCTGTCATGGCTGTGAGTTTCTTCCCGGGGTCGAGAGGAAAGATGCGATACTTGACGTGGGCCACGACGTGGCTGCCAAACGACTGGAGCCGAGGAAGCACAACATGCGAAAGCCAAGCTTTTCATATGTGGCACTCAGTGGGTAGCCTAGAGAACGCGGGGCACCAAACTCTAAGATGCAAAAAGCATGCCGACTTTTGGAGGTGGTCACAATAGATATCTTCGCCAAAAATGGGTGGAAGTTTAGTAATAGGTTATGTTAATGATGAACTTTTTACTATCTTTACACCTCTTGTTTGGTGAACTTTTATTTGTCCTATAGGGTAGACGGAGTCTACACATAGTGAAAATTTGTAATAATGAACGGTTAAATCCATTGAAAAATGGAGAGGCCAGGATGTTTTTATTTGCTAGATGAAATAGAATTTCCCTTTATCTAAAAAGATGCATGCGAAAATAAATCTGACCAGCCGCACGCGTCGTCGCCTTCCCCGTAATTCTTTTCATCACCTTCCCCGTAATGCTTTCATCACCTTCCACACCCGTCCTCATTCCATCCCCACGCTGCTCCACGCCTCCACTGTTTTCTCTCTGCCTCTGCCTGCTCCATTTCTGACGGCGAGCTCCAGATTTTCCATAGAACATTTGGTTTTTCGTATTGGAACAATTGATATTTTATACCGGAACAGTTGGTTTCTCGCGGTGGAACAGCTTAGTTCTCATGGTGAAACATTTGAATTTTTTGTGGAACATTCGACTCTTTGCTAAACAACTTTTCTTTTACAGATTCAAGTTTGTTAAGTCCATTAGAGAAAGAATATGAATGCCTGAACTGGGCCTGCTGCCTCAAGCCCACTTGCTTGATGGGTCCTTCTTGGGCTCAGCGCTTACTGAGTGCGGTATAGGCGCTTTGTCATGCGGATGCCAAGCTGTCCTCTGCTCCCGTTCGATTCCCCCATTTTGTCCACGCGTCGGTCATCTAGGCGACAATGTTGCCTGGGAGAAACATTCAGTCACAGCAGTAGAGGAGCAGCAGCGCGACGGCAGCGACAGCGAACTGGCATGGGGAACGAGAAGCGGGTAGAAGAGAGGAAGGACGAAGGGGAAAAGAGGAGAAAGGAGAAGAAAGGGAGAGGGGCGGCAAAGGAGGACTATGGCACGGGTGCTGGCAAGCATTTCTTCAAGGTCTTCTTCCCCAAGAAATCTGGGGAGAACTTGGTGAGCTATTTAAGCATTTTTTAGTCGTTGTATGAAGATAAATCTGGGGAGGCCACAAATGTTCCTTTGCACCCTCACACATGTTTCCCCCTAATTTTCTCCCCTCCTCCTCCACTTGCTCCGTATAGATCTTGACCGCCGCATGGGTTTGGCGTGCTTGAGCTTCTACTGATCTAATATAGTTTAGGGTTAGGGTTAGGGTTTAGCTAGATCTGGCCTCATAGCACTCTAATGTACCGTTGTTGCTTCTGCTGGTCGATTCACCCTCATTGGGGCACATGGCCTGCTTAAGCTTGAGCCAGAGCGGCTCTGGTGGCCATTCTACGGCAAGGATCTGGCCATTCATAGCATTGAATGTGGTCACATCTGGGCTCCATTAGCCACTTGGATCTGCACCATATCTCGGATGGCTTGGCGCCGCAGATGGTAGACACCAACAAAGGCAGCAACCTTCTGCATTAGAAATAGTAAAAGCTGCATAGAGGAGATGTAATGATGGTTGATATCAGTGATTGTATTTATTTTTTTTATGACTTTGTTGAAAGCTTTTCTGAGAGTTACGGTTGTATTAATACAATCTTCTCGTTATCTAAAAAAATTACTTTTTTTGTGAGGCCTACATGAGCTTTGATTTTGTATTGGATCATTGTCGATGCTTTTGTTGCATCTTCTTGGGCCATGAAGGCTGACATCACAATGTTGGTTCATTTTCTTTGTTGGTGATTCTTCATTACTGATCAGAACATCACATGAAATTTATACACCATTTCTCTGCAATCTTTATTAGTGATTTGATACTTCTTAAGTTCTCTAGTACGTAATGGTAACAGGTTGATATGTGTGTTCTAGATAGGAAAAACTGACAACCTCTTGTATGTTAATACTATGCAGATGATTCCCCCTCCATTCTACCAGTACCTTGAGGAGGAGCCTAACAGATGGATATCCCTTAAAGGTCCGAGTGGCAACTCATGGCAAGTGATGCTTACATCAGGCTCAAAAGGACTTGCCTTCATGCAAGGGTGGAAGGAATTTGTTATGGACCACTTCCTCAATTGGGGTCACTTCTTGGTGTTCACCTATGATGGATGCTCAGAATTCTCTGTGATTGTGCTATGTCCATCGGGCATTGACGACAAGTCGGCTTTGGATGCTCAGCCTAGTAAAGAAATAGTTGTTAAAGAAGAAGTGGGACAATGGGTATTGGACACCAAGGCAGCTGCCACATCAAAAAAGGAATTACCAGCTGTCCCCTCTGTGGAGGGAAATAGAAAAATAAGGAAGAGGGTGAGACAACTGAATGATGTAAAGGTAAATGGCCCTGCACTGAAGAGGAACATAAGCGCCCAGACGAAACATGAGGAAAGGAAGCCGGAAGCTATCGGTAGTACTTCGAAGGCAGCACCGACATTCGTCCTTAATAGTAAAAAGGGTACGAGATCTGTTGATTTTTAAATAATTTTTGGTTAACAGAATATTTTCTTTTGTTTTGCTAAATATTGAATACATCGCGAAAGTGCATAGCGGTAGCATATATTCAACAGTGCAACCATGTTGACATGTTCTGTGTTGTAGGTTGTCTAGAGCACCAAGGAGCACTATTATTATTCAAGCTACTATATGATGTGTCAGAGTACTTGGTGTGATCTATTCATACTTTTACATGTTCTGTGTTGTAGGTTGTCTAGAGCACCAAGGAGCACTATTATTATTCTAGCTTCTATATGATGTATCAGAGTACTCATGGTGTGATCTATTCATACTTTTGTTCACAGATTTGCAATACGTTTTAGACGAATCCTCAAGCGGCAACAAGACTCAGATCCGTCCAAAGGATGTGCCTAGATCTGGTAAATGTAAGTGATTCCTCGGTTTCTCCCATGACCAGCTTCATGATAGCAATTATTTTTCCATATTTTGTTATTAGTAAGGGATTGATCAACTCTATTGGACTGTATGATTCCTTTCAATAGTTTGATGTTGTGGTATTTTTTCAGTCATGTCAAAGAAATTCAGACTACCAGTAGTAATTTCACAAAGGCGTCCAATAACTCAAGCAGAGAAGGATCGTGCTCTTAAAAGGGCAAAGGAATTTAAATCAAAGAATCCTTTGGCTCTTCAAGTAATGACAAGTTGTCATGTCTATGCGGGATTTTTCATGGTAATTTAACTTATTTTGCATATGCTAGTTCATTTATATTGACCTGGAATCACTCTCTTTTTTTGTATGTGTGAAAAACGATTCCTCAATGCATTCTGTAATTAGATTAATATAATTTTTTTGAGTTTTCATTAGTTGGCATATAAGTCTCTTGATTATAGATACTCAATGTACTCTTAGCCTCCTAAACATCACTACTTTTATAGATAAAAATCTAAGCTTACAAAATTATATAGTATTGTTAATCATGTGATATATGAAGTATTGATATTTAGGTGTTCTCTAGGCAGAAGTGTACCAATCTAGTTCTAGCTATGGGAATACTAGATATCCAGATTATTATTGTTGTAAGTCCCAGACTTCTCTAGTTCAGAATTGGGAAGAGAAAAACCTAATGTTACAGATCAGATTCCCGATTGAACTAGTAGCAAAAGATCAGATTTAGAATGAAGGGTTTTCTTTATAGTGAAAAAGGGTAAAACTATGGGACCAGTATTGAAAATGTAGAACTGTTCAGTTTATTAATAAATATGTTCACAGGTAAGCCGGTTTGAATTAATAACTTGGTCTGAGTACAGATGCTGCATTTCCATTTCCGCCATATAAACAATTTGACATTCCATGTCTAGGAAGTCTTTTTATGGTGCTCTTACCATATCTTTGTGAACCATTAGTTATTTTGATCATCTATTTTGTGCTTCTTACTGCTTTTGTATCAGTAAACAATTTTTAAACAATTTGCTTCACTTTGAAACAGGTTATTTCATCTAATCACTTTTCTTACCATGTGTGAAAAATACTAACTTTCTTTGGTATTGCTAACAAAAATAGTAATCAAGGATAAAAGCTTTGAAAGAAACTAACGCTACCTACATGTTATTTTATCTGTCATAGAATTTACAAAATTTACTGCTGGCTCATTTGAGCTGTCATTTCTTTTCTGACTAACTTCATTATATTGCAGAATATTCCATGTGAATTTGTCAAAGAGTCCCTACCCCAAACAAGCATGAAGATGACACTATGGGACCCGCAAGGAAAGTCTTGGGATGTTTACTATCAATACTATAATTGCCGCTGTGTTGCTGCGGCTTTCACTGGTGGCTGGGGTAAATTTGCTATTGGAAATAATTTGGAGAAGTTTGATGTTTGCATCTTCGAGCTTTTCAAAGAGGACAACATAAAAGTTCACATCTACAGGGTTGTCCCTGAAATTACTCTGCTGATCCGTAACAGCAGCATGTGACGAGGCGTGTTGTTCAAATGTTGGAGAATATGCAATTCATTGATCTGAAGCTGGGCAATAGGAAGACTAATTATTCATATGCTGGCATGTGTTGATGGTGGTTGCTCGAGACATAGTACTAATAATTTGCAAAACAAATAAGTGATACTAAGCAGAAGCTATGTACTTGTGTCCTGATTGGAATCTTGTTGTACCAGTTGTAATTTCCTTTTTTTTATTAATGTTCTGCTTTCAGAATGCTATATTGTATGGAAAGTGAACTACAGTAATTTATGGTGCCCATTCATTTTCTTTGCAGTTTATAACGGAAACATATTTTCAGGTACAGAGAAACATAAGTGCTTTGCACACTTCAGCATCTCTGTTCAGCTTTGCCCGGGCTGCCAAGAAAGGTAACATCTGGACTTAGGCCCTGTTTGTTTCCCCTTCAGATATAAAATTCAGCTTATATAATCTATAAGCTTGGAGATAGCAGCTTATGGAGGTTATGATAATCTGACCTGCGAATTGCCATGATCTGACTTAATCTGAGACATGTTTGTTTCAGCTTATAGATTATATAACCCTGATTATATAATCTAGGTGAGAAACAAACAGGACCTTAGGTTGCAAGTAAAGTCTTGACTATAGTGGTTGCTAGTACACAGTGTTTGGAATAGGTAGAGGTAAGGCCTTGTTCGGAGCAGTTTTAAATTTTTTGAAACTGGGTTTTCTTCAATTTTTATGAAACTAGATTTTGGATGGAAACTGAAGGGGGTGTATGGAGGACTAGTTTCTGAAAGCTAGACTCTCTCTCTCTCTCTCTCTCTCTCTCACTCCTTTATCATTTTTTTTAGAAACTAGGAAACAGGTTTTTAGAAACAAGACAAGAAACTGAGCCGTTTGGAGACCCTCTAATTTTCTAATTAAAAGCTATAGTTGTTTTTAGAAAAACTAGCATTAATTAGCTGGGTTGAGCCATATTCTTGGTCTGTTAGAAACTTGGAAACTGGTTCTTAGAAAGTTGGAAACTGGTTTCAGAATTCGGACAAAAAACTGACCTATTTGGAGGATCTTCGGTATCTAAAAGTTGGTTTCTAGAAAAACGGAGAGATTCAAATAGACCCTAAGAAAAGTGAATCATGTAATGGTGAACGGCTCTGCAATGAGTGGCACTTAGCCCAGAAGAAATACAGAAAAAAGAAGTCTAGTACCTCCAAGGCAGTACGGTAAGGGTCGAGTTCAGAGGTGGTTTCCCCTTCTCCTCCGCCAAACAGTAAAGAGGAGGCGATAAGGCGGCGACCAGGGCTTCTAGGTGCTCTCGCCGGCGAGACCGCCGGTCCTCCTCGCCTCCGGCGGTCGTCTGGCCGTGGGGAGGTGGGGAGGACGGCGGATCTAAGGTCGGCGTGTCGTTTAGGTCCTAAGTTTTCTAGGTTAGGGTTTCCGCGCAAGCTCATCGATGCGGTGACGACGGTGTTGCGGATGGGGAATAAGTCCTCCCTAGCCTTCATCCGTCTTGTCGGTGTAAGGCTCCAGCGCTGGCGAGAGGCCTGTGGAGGTGGTGGCCGGCGAGTCCGGCTCCTGTATAGGAGTCTTCTTTTCGTGCTACTCAGTGTTTCTTTCTCCGGTGAGGACGCTGATGGAACGATTTGCTTCAAGGATCAAGAGGAAGTTGCAGGGTTTGTGGAAGAAAGGTGGTTGGGTCGAGCTCAGCCGTCCCTTGGCGGCGTCCGCTGTCGACGACGAGCTTCGATTCAATTTCAGGAGATCTCGGGGCATTGCCCTGGCCGATGTGCTTTCAGCGAAGGCTTCATCCCTCCGTCAGCGGTGGGTGTCTATTTCGGCTCAACTAAAAGCCTTTGTGCGATGGGGCGCTCCTGGATCTGGGTCCGATGGAGGTTGTCGGTGCCGTTCTCCAGTGGTGGCTGGAGGTGGCAAATACCTGCGACGGCGACGGCGGAGGCCATGGACGAGTGCGTTTTTTCTGTTGTGTGTAGGGGCCTCCGTGTGAAATGGGTGGGACAACTGTCCTTTACATATCCTTTGAATACGTACATGTACGAGTATCTGTATGTTTTTCTTACCTATTAATGCAGATACGTATTATTAAAAAAAGGCAGTACGGTAATTTGTCCTCAACAGTAAAAAGGGTAATGAATACACTTTTTCTGTTCTACACAAGATTAAATTCCTTGAAAAAGTAAACAACGGTTGCATTTAAGTTTGGCAGGCTTGTTAACCTACTCACACCGTACTTGCACACACACCAAGCTTGTGCACACACTTGAGCACTATCTAATACCAATAGCGGGCTTGACACCTCTGATGTTTTTTAATAATAGCAATGGCAGCTGGTTGTTGACATCAGCGTATGCCACTGAAACCAAAGCATAAAAAAGCCCAAAATGAACACAACTCAAAATCCACTCTCTCAATTAGTGTAGTTCTTTATATTTTGAAAATCACTTTGGATATTTGTACATACAAGTATCACTGAGTATGTTTACATACGTATTCTATGATACACTAAAGCAAACCACATATATTTTAGCATATATTGATATACCTTGTTATTGGCACATAAAAATGAATATGTCCGCATACTCCATGTATTCTCACATACCAATCCATGATATCACTCTATATAGGCTATGAACACATACTCCATAATACTCCATATATACACCCAATGATTCGGTAATGTACGCCCTAGTGAGATACTGATGTGTGAGTAACTACACTTAGGAGTAGAAAAAAGTCTTCATATATGTACTCAACCCTAACCTTCATTATTTCATTCCCACCAAGAGCCTCTTCTCACGCCGCCACCTCGCCTCTTTCCCTGTGAGCAACGAAGGCCCACCGCCTCTCTCCCTATCTTACCATCCTCCATTGAGCCATAGCTCGTGCTCCTCATCCTTGGCCGCCGCCACGGCACAGCCTCCCTCTCCTTCGCCACTCCATCTAGTCATGGCGACGTGGATCGAGGCAGGACGATAAATATCAAGGTGTGGTGGTGGCGTGGGTTCCGGGCGGCAATAATGACAGCAGTGTGGATCCAGGCAGCGTGGCATCCCAGCAGACTAGGATAGCCCTCAACTTTGTCTTCGCTGACTACCTAGGGCTGTTCGATTTGCGGCCTCCATTGTGCTTGAGGCGTCCTCAAGTTTGATTCGGCGACGACCTCGAGATGTCCTCGGCTCAGGTCGTGCTCTGGATGGCTCCAGGCGGCCACCTCAGTGCGGTGGGACGACATTACAACGAAGGCCTTGTTTGGTTAGCTCTGGCTGGAATCAGGCCCGTTTTCGTGACAGCCCAGGAACGAGTGGAGCCTGCTGGTTCACTCAGACGGGCCGGAATGGACCCAAGAGGTCAGACTCGGGGCTCGCTTCCGGGCTTTGGAGCGCCAAATTCGGCCGGAATGGGCCCGACTTCAAAACAGGCCGCATCTAAACGAACACAGATTTCGGCCTGCTTCTGGGTTCAAGACGGGCCAGAAAATTCCGGCAGGAACAAACTCATTTCGGGGCCCGTTTTGCCTAACCGAACGAGCCCAAAAGCAGCTTTATGGCGGGAGGATCCACTCCAGACATCCGGCGCATCAGCGTGTGTGTGTGTGTGTGTGTGTATATATATATATATATATATACTATATGGGGCGCTGCGCGCCCAATATTATTCAGCGCGCCGACCAGATTGGTGCCACCTAACCCGGTCGCGCAGCGCCTCCTAGCCGCGCCCAGGCATTCGAGCCCTCCCCGCGCAGCGCGCCCCCACGTGCACTGTCAGATGCGGTGAGGCATCCGCTCCCCCGCCGCGGCCCACCCGAGCACTCGTGGTAGTATTAATTCAGACAACCGGTTGTATATTAACGCACACATGCATACGAGTAGTACATACGAAATAAACTCCGTCGTACCCCACAAAAACGCTCCCCCCTTACCCCAAACAGGGTCATGGTAGTATCGATCTAACAGAAGAGTAGTATATTGGTTACTTATTGTCTGGGTAGTACAGTGGTAACATAAGTGTAGTATATATGAAATGCCCCCCACACCTCCTACCCCACAGAAAATGCCCCCTCCCCCTCCTGCACATTACACCTGCTCAAGGTAGTATTCCGTAGTGATACGGATATTATTCACATGTATCCGACCACCCCAACCCCAGACAAATACCCCCCACCCCCCCCCCCCGCACCTCGCACATGGTCTAGGGAGTATCGAGGTATCATCCGAGTAGTATACATGAATTGACCCCACCTCCTACCCCACACAAAATGCCCCCCCTGCAGCTTACACCTGGTCAGGGTGGTATGCAGTAGTAAGACGGATAGTATTTACATGTATCGGACCAACCCCACACAAATGCCTCCCCCCCTGCAGCTTAACCTGGTCAGGGTGGTATACCGTAGTCAGACCGATAGTATTTATGCATAGGTGTAGTATATACGCAATGAAACCACCCCCCCCCACCCCCCCCCCCCACCCCACCACCACCCCACACAAATGCCTCCACCCCCCTGCACCTCGCACAGGGTCTGGGGAGTATCGAGGTATCATCCGAGTAGTATACATTAATTGACCCCACCTCCTACCCCACACAAAATGCCCCCCCCCCCCTCCCTGCAGCTTACACCAGGTCAGGGTGGTATGCAGTAGTCAGACGGATAGTATTTACATGTATCGGACCAACCCCACACAAATGCCTCCCCCCTGCACCTTAAACCTGGTCAGGGTGGTATACCATGGTGAGACGGATAGTATTTATGGCCCGACACAAATGCCTCCCCCCCTGCACCTGACACCTTTTGAAGGTCATATTTGGTGGGCAGAAAGGTATTATTTATGTGTTGGCCCCACCCTGACACCACACAATCCCCCCCCCCCCCCCACCTCGCACATGGTTTGGGTAGTATGGAGGTAACATAGGTGTAGTATATATGCAATGAACCCCCCTCCTAACCCACTAAATGCCACCCCCCCCTGCACCTCGCACACGGTCTGGGGAGTATCGAGGTATTTGACCCCACCTCCTACCCCACACAAAATGCCCCCCCCCCTGCAGGTTACACATGGTCAGGGTGGTATGCAGTAGTCAGACGGATAGTATTTACATGTATCGGACCAACCCCACACAAATGCCTCCCCCCCCCCCTGCACCTTAAACCTGGTCAAGGTGGTATACCGTGGTCCTACGGATAGTATTTATGGCCCAACACAAATGCCTCGCCCCCCCCCCCCCCCCCTGCACCTGACACCTTTTGAAGGTCGTATTTGGTGGGCAGAAAGGTATTATTTATGTGTTGGCCCCACCCTGACCCCACACAATCCCCCCCCCCCCCCCCCACCTCGCACATGGTTTGGGTAGTATGGAGGTAACATAGGTGTAGTATATATGCAGTGAACACCCCTCCTAACCCACTAAATGCCCCCCCCCCCCCCCCCCCCCCCCGCACCTCGCACATAGTCTGGGGAGTATCGAGGTATCATCCGAGTAGTATACATTAATTGACCCCACCTCCTACCCCACACAAAATGCCCCCCCCCTGCAGCTTACACCAGGTCAGGGTGGTATGCAGTAGTCAGACGGATAGTATTTACATGTATCGGACCAATCCCACACAAATGCCTCCCCCCCTGCACCTTAAACCTGGTCAAGGTGGTATACCGTGGTCATACGGATAGTATTTATGGCCCGACACAAATGCCTCCCCCCCCCCCCTGCACCTGACACCTTTTGAAGGTCGTATCTGGTGGGCAGAAAGGTATTATTTATGTGTTGGCCCCACCCTGACCCCACACAATCCCCCCCCCCCACCTCGCACATGGTTTGGGTAGTATGGAGGTAACATAGGTGTAGTATATCTGCAGTGAACACCCCTCCTAACCCACTAAATGCCCCCCCCCCCTGCACCTCGCACATAGTCTGGGGAGTATCGAGGTATCATCCGAGTGGTATACATTAATTGACCCCACCTCCTACCCCACACAAAATGCCCCCCCCCCCCGGCAGCTTACACCAGGTCAGGGTGGCATGCAGTAGTCAGACAGATAGTATTTACATGTATCGGACCAACCCCACACAAATGCCTCCTCCCCTGCACCTTAAACCTGGTCAGGGTGGTATACCATGGTGAGACGGATAGTGTTTATGGCCCGACACAAATGCCTCCCCCCCTGCACCTGACACCTTTTGAAGGTCATATTTGGTGGGCAGAAAGGTATTATTTATGTGTTGGCCCCACCCTGACCCCACACAATCCCCCCCCCCCCCCCCACCTCGCACATGGTTTGGGTAGTATGGAGGTAACATAGGTGTAGTATATATGCAATGAACCCCCCTCCTAACCCACTAAATGCCACCCCACCCCCCTGCACCTCGCACACGGTCTGGGGAGTATCGAGGTATTTGACCCCACCTCCTACCCCACACAAAATGCCCCCCCCCCCTGCAGCTTACACATGGTCAGGGTGGTATGCAGTAGTCAGACGGATAGTATTTACATGTATCGGACCAACCCCACACAAATGCCTCCCCCCCCCCCCTGCACCTTAAACCTGGTCAAGGTGGTATACCGTGGTCATACGGATAGTATTTATGGCCCGACACAAATGCCTCCCCCCCCCCCCTGCACCTGACACCTTTTGAAGGTCGTATTTGGTGGGCAGAAAGGTATTATTTATGTGTTGACCCCACCCTGACCCCACACAATCCCCCCTCCCCCACCTCGCACATGGTTTGGGTAGTATGGAGGTAACATAGGTGTAGTATATATGCAGTGAACACCCCTCCTAACCCACTAAATGCCCCCCCCCCCCCCCGCACCTCGCACATAGTCTGGGGAGTATCGAGGTATCATCCGAGTAGTATACATTAATTGACCCCACCTCCTACCCCACACAAAATGCCCCCCCCCCCTTGCAGCTTACACCAGGTCAGGGTGGTATACCGTAGTCAGACGGATAGTATTTACATGTAACGGACCAACCCCACACAAATGCCTCCCCCCATGCACCTTAAACCTGGTCAGGGTGGTATACCATGGTGAGACGGATAGTATTTATGGCCCAACACAAATGCCTCCCCCCCTGCACCTGACGCCTTTTGAAGGTCGTATTTGGTGGGCAGAAAGGTATTATTTATGTGTTGGCCCCACCCTGACCCCACACAATCCCCCATCCCCCACCTCGCACATGGTTTGGGTAGTATGGAGGTAACATAGGTGTAGTATATATGCAATGAACCCCCCTCCTAACCCAATAAATGCCCCCCCCCCCCTCACCTCGCACATGGTCTGGGGAGTATCGAGGTAGCATACGAGTAGTATACATGAATTGACCCCCCCCCCCCCCCCCCCCCGCTGCACCTTGCACCTCGTCAGTGTAGTATCCTGTCTGTATACGAGTAGTATTTGTAAAATGTCCAGCCTACCCCACAGAAGTTGCACCCTACACCTAGCACCAGGTCAAGGTAGTATCTGGTTGACAGACTGGTAGTTTGTAACTAACACCCCCTACTATCCAACACAAATCCCATCCCCCCCCCCCCCCCCTTCGTCCCCTGCACGTTGTAGCTGGTAATGGTTTTATCCGGTTAACAAACGAATGGTATTAATGAAATTGCCCCCTGCAATTTACTCTTGGCGATGGTAGTATCCTGTCCGTAGGCTACTAGTATTTATGTGGACCTACCCGACAAACATTTGTTGTTGAGAGTAGGATTTAACTATTTATGTGGACGTACCCGACAAATATTAGTGAACGGGTCCCACAAGGCCATAAAAATTTAGTCCCCCTTCCGCGCCCCATGCCCACACGTGATACGTGGTTGGTAGAATATAATATTTCCCCAGGAATGGCATTACTCCTATTAGGCAACATGACCCACCTGGCGCTATAGTATTATTTTGTCTCACATTCTGTAGTATACCATATGGCAATTTTTTATTTAAATTATAATTTTTTTTTGTGACGCGGCGGAAAGGATCGGTCCGCTGTCCCCACCCATGTTTACTGTCTCTTTTGCGGGATCACCAGGATGTCCTGGTTCTTACCTTCACTGAGTTGTGGCCCCGGGACCCATTTGTCATGGAAACGGCCATCTGGTGCCCGAAGAAAGGGAAACCGCCACCTCACTCGGATCAGATATAAGCGACCCACCGTCGCTTCGTTTTTGTCGCTACTCTCATTCTCCCACGCGCACCATTCGTCTTCTTCTTCCCGTCGCTCTCTCTCTCTCGTTCTTCGCCGCCGCCGCCGCCACCCCCGCCGCATCGCCGAATCCGGAGTTTGCTCGGCCTCGACCCCGAATCCTTCTTGCCCCCACCCTAGAATCCTCGGCCGATGGGCTCCTGAGACGCGCTGGGACCAACCATGGCGGATCCTCCCGGGAAATCTAGGGTTAGTATTTGGCTTTCTCTTTTTGGAATGTTTTTCACTTCAATGTTTAATCTTTCTTGGTTTGTCCGGTGTTTGGTGGTTGAATCGTGGCCGGATTAGTGGGTCCCCATATTTTGTTGCCGTTTCTAGGGTTAGATTTTCCCCTTTTAATGTACCTTCTTTTTTATGGGAAGATTAATTAGAATATCCAGTAGTTTGTTGACTCCGTAGCAGTAGTATACGTGCGAAAATTGGTTAGGCCGATTTGTTCCGCTTTCATATTTTATTGTGGCTCTATTCTTTGGATTCTATTTTCGTTACCAGATCTATTAATGTGTATAATGTTTTTCTTTTTAGTCTCCTTTTCATAGCAATCTGAGTAGTTTACTTCAGTGATGAGTATCTTAAAGTTTGGATTTTGTGAGTGGTATTGTCACGGTCCTCGAGTAGTATATGGCCGAACATTGTTTTGCCCAATTGTTATGGCCGTTTTGAGGGTTCCATATATATGAAATCCCCGTTTATTTTTGTTTCCTTGCAATTCCCAATTTTGGTAGTTTTCCTCTCATTTTGTATTCATTTTATTGGAAAATTTGTTGCTTTCACTGATTATTTCTTTTTTTTATTGCAGAAACTAGCTCGTGTTGGTCATGTTCCTGATGGTACTTGCAAACTCATATTCGCTAGCCGCAATGAAGCAATGGTACTTAATGTGGGCCGTGATGATGCTCATGATGCTGACATCACGGATTCTCAACTTGCCTCAGGTGGTGCACACTCAGCCTGTTCCTGATGGTGACCATTTCCACGATGATTCTGATGCTTCTGAGCATCCCGTGGCTCCACCGTCTCAGCTCGCCACCAAGAAGGGGAAGGTGAAGCAATTGGCAATGAAGAAGAAGGCGGCTGCTTCCGGGTCTTCCGCCAGCAGGGCTCCTCCTGCTCAACTTGCTACCAAGACTCGGCGTAGCCAGGCTCCAGCGAAGCAGCTGGCCACGAAGAAACGGAAGCGCTGCTCTTCCGCTGATGATGGTCCGGCGAAACGGGTTACTAGATCTTCCGGCCAACTTGGCATCTTGCACTCTGACGAGGTAAGTTGTTGTTGACCCGAGATGTAATTCGTGGTGATCCTTGCAGTGCATTCTCTGAAACAATGTACAGGGTAGTATATGTACCGTGTCATCAGTGAGCGGCTCCTCATCCACAGCAACGGGCTTGCTGGTCACTTCTTCCTCCTCATTGTTCTGGCGACCGTCCTGGGAAAAGAAAGAAAAATATAGGATGATTCAGTCCCCACATCCCACAAATCATTGGCGAATCCCAATCCGTGTGTCACAGATTTAGAAGTACCTCGAGCAGACGGGCATCGAACGACTCCACATCGTCGCTCTGGTCTGGATCTTGACCATGGCCGACGCACAGCTCCCGATACTTCCAGAAGGCCACCAGCTGGGAAGAGGTGACCACATCTGGAGGCGGTTGATGGCCTTCCCTGATGAATCGATCCACTAGATCTCCATTTGGGAGAGGTTCCTGCTCACGGAGAATCAGAGCCAGGACCTCCTCGCCGTCGCCGACATCCTCCCCTCCTCCACTCGTTCTGCTCAACAAAGACATGTTCCCCACTGTACTAACAGAATGGAGTCCCAACCTCCTGGTGCTTGGACACAACTGGGTTGATGTCTCTGACAAAAAAGACAACATGGGTATAGTACCTACTCCGACAAGTAAGGACAACATTGGGAGATATTATATAGGAGACTGCAGGAAGCGTAAATACTACTTGTCTGAATTGGGAATACTATGCTTCACTCGAATACTAAGATCCTGTTTCCGGAATACTATATCTAAACGGGAATACTACTACAATGTAACAGTAATACTACACCGCACTTCAAATTTGTGTGAACGGAACCAACTGGTCGGAACGAACCGCATCAATTTTTTTAGGCGTCCATTCATTCTAACAGGGGCCCATTCATTCTAAGAGGCGTCCATTCGCATCAATAAATCCAACGCTGAGTGCACGCGTCGTCGCAGAAGCGCCAAACCGCGCACGCGTCCTCGCAGAAGTTACAGAACTCACTGATTCTTTCGTCAAATCGCAACACCCCTGCCTCACGCCCAAAATTCCAACTGCCAAAATCTCCAATGGAGCCTACGCCTGCCAGGTTGCGCGCCGGTGGATTGTTGGACCTTCCTTCGGAGTTGGGAGGCAAAATCATAGAGCGCATTGATGGCGTCGACGTGGTTCATTTTGCCGCCACTTCAAAGGATGCGGAGAAGACATGCCGCGATACTCTTCTTCTCCATGGTTCCGTTCCTTTGCTGTTGTCTTCTCGCCTACCGCAACCGCAAGATGACCTTGATTGGGAGTATGATGTACAGCAGTCTAACGGCGCATTCGGGCTTCATGACATATCAAACGGTATGTCTCATAGATGCCTTGCCGTGGATGATTGGATCGGCGGGAAAGATGACTGGCTCGTCGAGATGAACACAATCAACGGCGTGTTGAACATCTCTTTGTTCCAGCCCTTCACCGCTGAAAGACGGCCTCTGCCACCCACTCAAAACATCACAGACGCAGGTACATTCCACGAAGAATTATATTTTTCATAAACTTCAGTTGTGTATTCTATACAAAATTCCTGTGTTATACATTTGTATTGTTATTTTTTTCATAGAGGATCGTTGGCGACCAATGAGCAGAATGTTAGTGGAAATCGAGGACACCTTTTACCATCTCCTACGAGTTGTACTTTGCCACACGCCCGACGAAGAAGGAGGGTTCTTTGCTGTGGCAATTTTTGATGACGGACATTTGGCGTTCGCCTCTCAGGGAAGCTACGTTTGGACCCTACTCAAACCTCCTAAGGGTGTACTATATGCCTATATGGATGTTCTGCTGATGGACCGTCAAATTATTGTCGCCGTTGACCGATATGGTGGCCTCTCTCGCTGGAACATCGAAGCCCCCCAT
The DNA here is from genome assembly GCA_007726485.1 of Eragrostis curvula. NCBI lineage: Eukaryota > Viridiplantae > Streptophyta > Magnoliopsida > Poales > Poaceae > Eragrostis > Eragrostis curvula. Next base: position 30,185,813 of record CM017440.1, on the reverse strand, counting down.
GTCATTGCAAATAAGATGGCTGGGCCCATTGATGTTGGTGATAACAATATCAACCCTAGGGCTGGGTTCTACCTTGCTCAGCGTAATGGCCGCCTTGTAATTGTGTGTGTTCATGGCTGGGATACTGATGCTTACGATGGGTCAAGAGTGACTTTGAATCATCAGTGCAATTTCATCTGGGAAGACCGTGTTGAAGCAAAAATTTATGACCCCGAACTGGACATATGGTTAACGGAGGAGTTTATCTTTGAAAGTGGGGAGTCATTGTTCCTTGGCCTGAACTACGCGTTCTTCTTCAAGGTAACCATAGTATATGGATTTTTTTTTTCCGAACCAATACGGTTTTCTTCTAACTATGGTTTGTTTCCTAGGTTCCGCCAACATTTGAGAAGATCAGGGGAGATCATATTTATTTGGCTGACTTCAACAACGACTCCACGATTGGAATTGATATCAAGACCGGCGCATCCCATTTGATTGAATTCCCCGTAGTCGACTTTAATGTGCGCCAACCGATTTGGTTTCGCCCCACTACAGACTGCAATGCCATGCAGTTTGCTAAACTCCGCCACATCAGTGCTTAGTAAATTAAGTGATGGACTGATTGTAATTTGAATAATATTGTTATTGTAACCTGTAGTTTATGTAATTTATTGTTTATACTGTTCATGCATTGTAACTTCAATAATATTGTCGGATATTAAGTAGGACACATGTTATGTAAGCAAAAACCTACAAATGTTGTATCGATCATGTACTATCCTCAATGATTTTAATGTACTACTTTACATTAGCACATCGTATATGAAATACTTCACTGCAATAGGAGATGTACAACCATTAATGTACTACTTTACAATAGCACATCATATATGAAATACTTCAGTGCAATAGTAGATGTACAACCATTAAAATTCTGCACAAACTAGGCCGGCGCACGTTGTAAGTCGCTGTAGGTCTCATATTATAGGCAAATGTGCCGAGTTTGTTAAACTTACTATATACCATGGCAGACGATCAATCAACCAGAGATATACGACCATCAATAATCTGCAATATACTACATCTACGATGGCCAAATAATATTAGAGGTCATGTAAAGCGTGCAGCATAAAAAATATCAAGGCAACAATATTGCGCGCCATTCCTATCAGCCAAGACACGACAGATACTATCGGGAAAGTGCAGTGTACAACCCTGTATGACGGCGAGTCGCTGCGGCACGCACGCACATGAAACATGTTATATACAACATGACCGTCTATAGAATACAACATGGTCGCGCATACTATCGGGAAATTGTCGCTGTACGATGCAGGGCGATGCGCGTGGGGCCCGGCGCATGTGGCGCTGCGCGCCCTCGTCGACCAGTACGAAGCGGGGCCCTGCGCGTGGGCCGCTGCGCACGTGCGCTGCGCGCCCGCGCGGCACACAGGTTGGCCGGCGCGCTGAATAAGGCGCTAGCGCGCTGTGCGCCGATTAGCGTCGTCGTATATATATATATATATTTGGCCCTTGAAGTAGCGGAAACAATGGCGAGACCACAGTGTTGTCTCCCAACGTAGGCTCTTACCCGCTGCTGCAGAGTCTCGTTGTGCTAGTGATTCACGTTAGCAACTCCGTTGTGCCATCGGTTATCAGGGCTTTTTTTAGTTTAACATTCAGTACAATACAAGGCTCATGTCGAGACATTTTTTAAGACATTTTTCTATTTTTCACACTAAATAGTTTGAAATATGAGATCGTAAACATTATGGGATATTTTTCGTGACACTTTGTTCCGCAAGGACAATCTTTAAAGATATTGTTTTAAGGTGCCAATATAAAATTACATAGAGGCATTTTTTTAAAATTTAAAATATTTTTTTGTTTCACATAACTCAAAGAGGACAACAACAGACTACAGACACATTTATATTGGAGAGATCTCTTGTACAACTCTATCTATGAAATTGAATAGTCTTCATGTCCGACGAGGCACAAGAAGATATACCGACAAATAGGAAAGCGCACTCGTAGCCTTCCTCCGGGAAAATATCGACGTGTTCGCACGGAAACCGTCTGATATGCCCGGGATTCCCAGGGAGGTGATCGAGCACAAATTGGGGATCGATCCGGCTTTCAAACCGGTGAAGCAAAAGCAAAGGAGATACACTTCGGATAAGCGTGACACCATACATGAGGAGGTGACTAGGCTTCTTCAAGCCGGGTTCATTAGAACGGTTGACTATCCTGAGTGGCTAGCCAATCCTGTTGTTGGGGTCCTAGCAACAAGTACACGGCAAGGGAGATAGCGAAGGCCAAGCCATACTCACATAAGGCAACCTAAAATCCATGTTGAAGCAGCCAAGGGCATGCTTGTAAATATCATCATCTCACCCCTTATAAATATGGAGGGAGATGATCCTGTAATGACATCTGTTTTTCGGGCCACGAGCCAAAGGAAGAATCATTCGCACCGTGTTCTGAACTCTCTAATCACTTGACCCCTTCGCCCGGCATCGCGGGAAAAGAAGGGCTTCGCGCAACTGAACTGCACGGAACCTGAACGAGAACCTCTTCGTCCGGCACCGCGGACCAGAAAAGAGGGCTTCGCTCCAATCAGAAGACAACGACGACAAGCGAAGAGGGCTTCGCGAGGTGATTTGAAGGCATCGACAACCTTCGAGGGCTTCGCCAGAACCAAAACACTTCTATCACCCGTTGGAGGGCTTCGATTTGTCCCATCAAGACCTTCGATCCCCCAACATTTGGCGCCGTCCGTGGGCCGAACCCACGATGAAAAGAAAACAAGACTACCATCAAGCAAAAGCTGCGAAGGTAAAAACAGAACAGGAGGGATGGAAGCATTCAACCATCCGTTTCACAACGGACGACAGCAAAGTCTCCGATTATCCACATACAGACGTCTTCGTGATCAAAGCCGACATCGAAGGCTATATGGTTCATAGAATCTTGATTGACAATGGAAGCCCAGAAAATATCATTTTCAAAGATACTTTGATTCGCATGCAAATCAACAGCCATGAAAATGCCAGCAAAACAACGCTGAAGGATTTTGGCGGAGAAGAAGCATCTTCGATCGGCAAAGTAATGTTGAAAGTAACCTTCGAAGATGAAGATAGATTGATAACTCAGGAGGCAGAGTTCATAGTCATAGACTCACCCAGCGAATACAACGCGATCTTCGGAAGACAAATCATAGTAGCTTTTGGAGCTGCAATCCATCACAATTACCTGATGATGAAGATACCTTCGGAACAAGGCACCATCAGCATATGCTGTGACCCCTTCAGACCAAGAAGTAGCAAAGAAGACAACTCAAAAGAGAACGAACACGAGGGCCGACAAGCGAAGGCCGAACAAGCAAAGCTCGAGCCTTCAAGCGAAGTTGAAGAAGTAATCTTATGGCCAAAGAAACCAGAAAGAACGGTCAAGATAGGAAAGGGTCTGTCTCAAAACGAAAGAGAACAAATAATCAGGTTCTTGAAACAAAACTCTGACATCTTCGCATGGTCACCACAAGACATCACTGGAGTCAAAAGAGAGACAATCCAGCACGAGTTAAAAGTCAATCCAAAAATAAGACCCTTCGCAGACAAGATCAGAAAGGCGTCGGAAGAGAAGAAATTAGCCGCAACAAACGAGGTGAACAAGTTGCTAAAAGCCGGTGTCATAAGACCAACAATATTCTCGAGCTGGTTACCCAATGTCGTTCTCGTCAAAAAGAAGACAGGAGAATGGAGAATGTGCATTGACTTCACAAGGCTAAACAAAGCATGCCCTAAAGACAACTTCCCACTGGACCGAATCGATACAATAACTGATTCGGTAGCAGGTTGTCAATTGCTAAATTTCCTAGATGCGTATTCAGGTTATCACCAGATTCATATGGCGAAGGAAGACGAAGAAAAGACAGCCTTCATCACCTACGATGGAACCTTTTGCTTCGTAAGAATGCCTTTTGGCCTTCGGAACGCAGGAGCAACATTCGCCAGACTTGTGAAAATGATCTTCGAAAACCAACTGGGAAGAAATGTTGAAGCCTATGTAGACGACATAGTTGTAAAGACAATAGAAAGGGCTGACCATTTGGAAGACCTAGATGAGACCTTCGAGAATCTGAGAAAGCACAATGTAAAGCTGAACCCAGCAAAATGCGTCTTCGGAGTTGAATCAGGCAAGCTACTGGGATTCATGGTCTCCCAACGAGGGATCGAAGCTAACAAGAAGAAGATCGAAGCCATACAGGATCTCGCCCCACCAAAATGTCTAAAAGATGTGCAGAGACTAGCTGGAAGGCTTAACTCTTTAAGCAGATTCATTCCGAAACTAGCGGAACGAAGTAATCCCATTTTCAAAGCACTCCGAGCGAAGGAGAAATTTCAATGGGGATCTGAACAACAAGAAGCCTTCGAAGGCATAAAAAGAGCTCTTACAGAATTAACTGCTCTGGCCAGTCCAAGACCAAGGGAAGACCTGCTCTTATACATTGCAGCTTCGGTATCAGCCGTAAGTGCAGTACTTGTTCAAGAGCACAGCGAAGACAAAGTTCAAAAACCTGTGTACTTCGTCTCCGAAGCCCTGTCAGGAGCGAAGCTTTTCTACTCAGAAATAGAAAAGATGGCCTACGCAGTAATCATGGCCTCAAGGAAATTGAAACATTATTTCAGTGACAGGAAAATAATAATTCCAACCTCTTTCCCCCTTCGGGACACACTGCGAAGCAGGGAAGCGATTGGACGAATAGGAAAATGGTAAACAGAATTGGCGCCCTTCGACATCGAGTTCAAAGCGAGAACAGCCATCAAAGCAGCAACTCTTGCAGACTTCATAGCAGAATGGACCCCTCCTACTCCCGAAGCCTCTATCCAAACTGAAGAATCTTGCTGGACAATATTCACTGACGGTGCATGGGGAGCAACAGGAGCCGGAGCAGCGGCAGTAATAACATCACCTTCGGGAATCAAACTAAGATATGCTGTCAAGTTAGACTTTCAGTCAACCAACAATATTGCAGAATACGAAGGAGTATTGTTGGGGCTTCGCAAAGCAAAGGCATTGGGTGCAAGAAGAGTGCTCATTAGCACAGATTCTAAAGTAGTAGCAAATCAAGTCGAAAACAATTACAAGACGAAGGACCAAGAACTGATCAAGTATCATAAGGCGGTCATGAAAATGCAAAAATATTTCAAAGGTTTCACTGTGCAAAGCCTAAAGAGAAATCTGAATCAAGAAGCAGATGCTATAGCGAAGGCCGCCGCCAAAGGCGAAGGTCTCCCTCCAGACGTTTTCTTCGAAATTCTAAACATATCAACAGCCGAAGAATCAGCAAAAAGAGTTCACCACCTGTTCCAGAAATGGGAAGATTGGAGGGCTCCGATAATAGCCCACCTTAATAATCAGTACGAACCTCAAGACGAAGCCGAAGAAAAAAGAATAGCGCAAAAGGCAAGAAATTACAAATTAATCGAAGGTCAACTATACAAAGGAGGAGTCTGTCAGGCCTGGTTGCGATGCATTCTACCAGAAGACGGAAAACAACTCCTTCATGAAATACATTCTGGCATGTGTGGATCTCACATCGCATCAAGGCCTCTTGTCGCGAAGGTGTACAGAATGGGTTTCTACTGGCCAACGGCCACCAAAGACGCAGAAGAAATAGTCAAGAAACGTACTGAATGCCAATGCTTCGCAAAACATCAGCGAAGCCTGGCAGCAGAAGTACAGTTAATGCAACCCATTTGGCCGTTTTACCAATGGGGCATCGATATAGTTGGAAAACTACCGGCAGCTCCAGGAAATCTCCAGTATACCTTCGTCGCAATGGATTACTTCTCAAAATGGATCGAGTTCAGAGCAGTAGCTTCGATCACTTCGGAGAACATGAAAAAATTTGTCTGGCAAACGATAATCTGCAGATTCGGAGTACCCAAAAAGATGGTAGTGGACAACGGGAAACAATTTGACAGTCATCTGTTCACAGAATTCTGCGAGTCGTTGGGAATAAACTTACGCTTCGCATCATTATATCACCCCCAATCAAATGGAGCTGTCGAAAGTGCAAATAAAAGAATATTCGAAGCAGTACAAAAGAGGCTGCTAAACATCAAAAAAGGAAAATGGCCAGAGGAACTTCATTCAGTACTCTGGTCGTTAAGGACAACTCCATCCAGGTCAACTGGTTTCAGTCCTTTCAAGTTACTCTTCGGAGAAGAAGCAATGACACCAGAAGAAATTCAAAACAAGTCACTTCGAAGCCTAGCAGGAAACTCTGATGAGTCAACAATAACTTCGAAGGAAAGCTTGGAACAAGTCCGCAACGATGCTGTCCTCAACCTTCAGAAATATGAAGAGGAAACCCTAAAATGGAAAAACAAAAACATCAGACCGAAGGGAATAAGAGATGGGGATCTGGTACTTCGGCGAAAGCCAAACGAGAAGACTGTGGGAAAGCTACAGAGCAAATGGGAAGGGCCATTCATAGCGAAGGCAACTGTAAACGAAAGAGCCTTCAGACTGCTAAGCTCCGAAGGAGAGGAAGTTAGCCACACATGGAATGTAGAAAAGCTGAAAAAATACCATGTATAAAAGAAAAACTGGCCTGTACTCTTTTCCTTACAAAAGGGGATCCCTCCGAAGGGAGCAAGGTTTTTAACGAGGCAGGACCGAGGAATAAAATCTTTTCCCCTCCAACAAGACATTCTTCGCGTTTACTGTCTTAAAAGACAAAATTGAACAGACGACATCCCCTAAAAAAGGGAAGAAAAAGACATCAAAAGCTAAAAGTCGAAGGTCAGGCGTTAAAAGCCAATAACCTTCGACCGCGTCCAAAAGGACATGAAAAATATACAAAAAAAAAAAGAGAAAGGTCGAAGGAAAAAGCGCCAAAAAGCTTACACCTTTCGATTGCGTTCAGAAAGGACATGAAAAGAACAAAAGACAAAAAGTCCATTGTTCACTACGAATCGAAGCTTCAAAAGAAGAAGCCTTCGATCAGGCAGAATTCCTCCCAAAAACAAGGGAAATGAAACGCGAAAAAGAAATACTAAAAACAAATTTTAGACATCGCGTAGAGACCAACGAGGTCATTCAAATACATTAATCGAAGGGCCAACTAAATAAATATACAGAGTTAACCTTCGCTCAAAGTAAAGTTTTTTACAAAATTCAAAACAAAGCAGCAGTTATTCTTCGGAAGAATCATCACCAGACTCACTCGAAGTACTAGAACCTTCACTGTCAGTGGCACCCCGACCACTATGAAGCGTCTCCGCTTTTCACAGGATCGAGTCGGTAAGCGCTGATGAACAGACGCAACAGTACATCACATAAAAAGCACAAATTTGCATATTAAGTTATTACAAGTCTTAAATGACTTAAAACACGAGAGTAGCACAGCGGAAGTCTCAACTATACCAAATCTACAACACTCGACGATAAGTGGCCGCACATCGAAGCCCTGCGATGTGGACCTGCTGAGGAACTCCACCAAGCAACAGCGGAAGCGAAATCTATACCTGCACAAAAACATAAAGAGCCAAACCCTGAGTACTAGTTACTCAGCAAGACTTACCCGTCAACGTGGCTAACTACAGCCGACTCCTAGAATGCAAAGGCTGCAAAGGGTTAGGCTGACTCACTTGCATAAAAGCGCACTAATTACTTGGTCCTTACTTTCAAGTTTTAATTCCAATTAAGTACTTAACCAATAAAGCAGTGTTCATATCTCTAGAATATGTATAAGTAACAATACATCAACGGTGACAATATATATAGCAATGTAAATAACAGTAATGTAAAAGACTAGCATCATCATCTCATCAATCATATCACACTACGATGTGACGCAGTGAGCAAGGTTGCTCTTGACCGAGAGCGGCGGCATCGATGTACATCCTGCAGGAGAAAACCTGACCATACGCCACACACGCGTAGAGTCGCATGTGGCAACTATTCGCGAAGGTCCCCCTAGAGCTGGCTGGGTCTCACACCTCCCGAGAAAGGCCTTCCCGCACGGTCCCCGTCCCAGACGTACGCCCCGATTGGGAAGCATCCCTTCTCTCCCGTATACCATGATAGAAAGTGCAAGTATCCGCAAGACACCAGGGCAACCTAAGCTACTAAGTTTACTAGGCCCATAAAAACACTAGCATATGATCAGTACGTTCGAACTTGCTCAACAGGGCCAACAACGGACGGTCCTTAATCGACACAGACGGGGCTACACCACCGTGAAGGCCCAGCCTTCTCCAACCATCCTATACAAGCAATTCCCCGTCCGGTCTCAACAAATCCTAAATCCAGCTAGTACAATCCAGGGGTCCCTATCGTGCGAGTGGGACCTACCACTCGACTTCTACCGTCCGCTAGCCACTAAGCCTAGCAAGTTCTAACGTAACCTAGACCACATCTACAAAAATAGGACACAAGGTAGGATATGGAAGGGTAGTCCTAATGCAGTTCTAAGGTTTCACATCAACTCCTAATAAACCTAATGCACAATCAATTACTAGCCCCAATCAAGTGCGAAAATAAAATCCTAATTAGGAAGGCATGCACCGGGGCTTGCCTGGCTCAAGAACGACGCTATCACTAGCACAGTCAGCAAGGATCAGTCAGTGGCTCCTCTTGAGCGGCTCAGCATCCTGGTCCTCCACCTGCTCCTGAATCGCCTCGATAGCTATATGCCATGACAAGGAACTGCAAGTTAGATACAAGTAGTATGATGCAATTTAGAATTTAATTACTTGATAGGACAGTCATTTCACTGTAAGTGCAAATGATTAACTTTGTTAATTAATTTCGTTTGAAGTATTTCCTTCCTTGACTTCCAATTGAATTAACCATTTAATCAACTTGAGTTGATTAAATAAATGATTCAATTTTGAAAATTAATTTATGTCCAGTGGCATTTTTCTAGTGAAATTCACCACTAGAAGTAATTTATGGTGACGTTTGATGATTTGTTGCTTTACAGATTAAATATAATAATTTATACAATACTGAGAATGATTTAATTCATAATAAAATAATTATACAGCATATGACAGTGGAAAAATGTTCTGTATGTGTGTTATCAGTAGCTTAATAAGCAGGCAAAATTTCATGATTTAATGAGCAACAAAAAATTTATTAGGAATTAAACAATTTTTGCATCATTTATAATTTTACAGAAAACAGGAAAACGAGTTGCAAGATTTTGATTTACTATGAATTTTATAAGGTTCTGTGAATTTCTGGAGATTTAACAATTTCGGAAAAGGATTTAAAAATGGAGCGTCCAATCAGATCTGGGCCACAACAGTGACCACAAAGTCATGGCCGCATCAGATCCGGGCTGGCCATAAAGGATCCAACCACTCAGATCTGTGGACACACACGGGGCCACACGGATGGCCGCACCCGATCCTCGTGGTCACACGGGATCCCGGTGTTGTGGCCCGTGGTGCGTCGACCGGACCCGTCGCCGGAGGGCGGCGGCGCGACTCACCGGAGGGAGCTCCGGTGGTCGTCGGGGTCGACGGGTAGCACCGGAAGGTAGCACGCGAGAATCTGGGCTCACCTCGACGAACGGAAGGGCGCGGGGTGGCCGGAGGTAGCTCGGCGGCGAGGTACGGCGGGTGGCGGAAGTCCGGCGAGGTCGAGGGCTCGCGTTGCTTGACGGCGAGGTGCACACGTGGGCGCTACGGATTCACCGAGCTGAGGCCAACGTCGCCGCGGTACGTGTGGACGTCGAGGCGGCTCGGAGGACGGAGTTCGTCGGAGAGGCTTGACGGGAACGACGGCGGTGGGGAAAAATGGTGCGACGACGACCTGGAACACCGAATCGCGGAATACAGGGTCAGTGGGGTGCGCAAGCAAGGCACGCAACTACGGGCAGAAGGAATTTGAACGAGGCTCACCGGAGCAGTAGCAATCGACGGCGACTCGCTGGGATTTGGGCGCGGTCGGAGTTGGGGACGACGGTCAATCCGCGAGTTTGCGTCGCCGGGAAGCGAAGGCAACCACGGAGTTAGCTTCAGGGAGTCACGACGGCGCTGCGAGAGGGGTAGCTCGGCCAGAGACTCGCTCGACGGCGACGAACGGTGAGCTTGAGCTCAGGCGGCCGGTAATGGCGCTGGTGGCGCGACGAGGAGCAGGGGAAGGGGCGTGCTCCGACCAAAAGAGAGAGCGCGGAGGGAGAAACGCGTCGGGGCGCGGCTTTGTCCGAACGGGAGCGGCGTGGGCGGTGCGGCCGCGCCGTACAACGGCGGCCACGCGGCGGCAAGCCTCCGACGCCCTCAGTGAGAGGAGTGAGGCTGACGAGCGGGGCCCGCGAGGAATCTTTCTTTTTCTCGAATTTCTGGTCAATGGTTTTCCTCAAATTTGTGAACGCCATTTGAATCAGCAAACGAGATTCAAAATTCACAAATTTGGTCTCTTTGGAAAGATCTTGATCTGTACTACAATTTGGCCAACATGCACATCAGGATTCCCAGTAGATTTTGAACTGAAGCTGGTCAAATTTGGGTGCTTTTTAAACTTCTGGGATTTATTTGGGCCAACAAACAAATTTCTAAAATCACCAGAAATTCACCAAAATTCTTATTTGAGAAGTACTATCCACAGGTATTTTTAGTTGCTGAAGTTGTTATTGAAATTTTTGAGTTCCTTCACAAGCTTAGGTTTGACAATTATTTGAACATTTGATTTCAAATTTGAAATTTACTTGGATTTTTGTTCTGTTCAGTTGCGATGCTTTTGCCAACTTGATTTCAGTGACACGGGGTGTCACACACTAGAGGAACCAGCATTCTGGTCGACCGAAGGGCTTGCGTTCTGTCCTTCAGCAGAAGCTTCGAAGATAGCAGAAATACGTCCAGGGCCGACAGTGCTCCAATGAGGAATTAACTTCCTCGCTGACTGTCGAGCCACTTCCGCAACTGATTCTGTTTCGGTCGAAACAGCGAAGCCATCATCCAATATTGGACTAACACTACCTCCAGATAAGCTCAGCTGCGCGAAGGCTTCTTCGATTCCAGCAGCTCCAGCAATGACGCCATAATTCCTGGCCACTTCCTTCAGAGAGCCAGAGTTCGCTGAAATCCATTCGGCGAACTCAATGGCCGAAGCATTCGGCAAAGGGAAGTCTGAAACCCCACCGCCAAGAAAAGTTATGGCATCCCTCAAGTTCTTGCAAACATTAAAAAGAGAAGTCAAAGACTTCCTTTCCTCCGTCCGCTTCTTGTTAAGCTGACGCGTAGCTTCGCGAAGCTTCCCCTTAGTGCGGTTAAGGCGAGTGTGAATGAAGCGGAACTGGGTGTCAATAGCGCCTACAACCGGAAGGGACTGAAACACAAAAAAAAAAAAGAGGCTTTAGAGCAAAGCATATCTTGAAATAAAAGAAAATAAGTAAAGGGACAAAAACATACCTTGATATGATTAGTGTAAAGAGATTTCAAAAGCCATCCGGAGTCAACGCAGGCAAGTTTTTGCCTTTCGCGATAAAAGCGAAGATCCCCCATGATTCTAGTAACATCTTCCGAAAGCTCTTCGCTAGGGAAAACATCAGACGAGGTAAGCGAGGGAAGCTTCAGTTCAGTTCCTTCTTCGCTGTCCGAAAACGCTACTGGTTCCTCATTATCATAAGGGAAGAAACGAGGCATTTCAGCGAAGGGATCTTCGCTAGATTCAGAGCCTTCGCCTTCCTCACCACTGGAAACATCCGGAGGGGGGGCAGAACTGATAGGATTCATGACTAAAGCTGGTCCACGATGCGAACTGCTTCCAATACGACGACGCTTCCGCGAAGTACCAGCATCTTCAGCAGTCGAAGCCTTAGAGCGTTTCTGCCTCTTCGGGGCAGGAGCCCCATAGTCATCATAAGCCTGGCCACGAGCTGTAAAAGACCGGTTAAAACGGGCTGGTAGATGAGCTTCTTCGCGGCCTACGGCTTCCTTCTCAATATAAGAGCCAAGAACACCCTTGACCCGACTCTCAACATCGGCAACAGGAAGACCTTCGCCAGTCAGCAAATATTTGCGGAGGCCATTGGCATATCTCTCCTCTGCAAAATGAAGCTCCAAGCCAGAACCAAGTGGACTAACCCCGGCAGAGATGTACTCTTCGACAAGGTCACGGGTACTCAAAAGGGAACTAACCCTTCGAAGAGCATCAGTGCAAACTTCAAAATTAGCATCTGGTTCAACCTGGACGTTTATCAGCCACTCAGGATGCTTCATGGTGCTAACAATCCCTGAACCTCCGCCAAACTTCACATAAAACCATCTGTGCTTCCAAGGTGTAAGAACCTTATTGGTCAAGCTATACGAAGGGGCATACCCATGTCTAATGGGAACAAAATTAATCACACCAAAGCTATCTGAATGATCAGCGGAGGTGGGCTGAAAGTGAAGCTTATAATTGCGAGTAAAGACTGCCAAGCTGGGCTCAGCGCCTTCAGACTTGCAAGCCCAAATAAAAGAAGCAAGCCTAACGAAGGCACTAGGAGTCAATTGATGTATCTCCAAACAGAAGGCACGAAGGACCTGCGCTACGAAGGGGTGAGCCGGAACGCGAAGGCCAAAAAGAAAATAATCAAGGAAAACAACGGCTTCATCAGGTCCTGGCTCAGGAACTGTGTGAGAACCAGGAGAACGAGCACATTCCCGGGCTCCGAAGGCAGAAACAAAGGCGCTATCAAGGAAGGCTTCGGTACAGTCAGAGGGACCGAAGTTGTTATTAAAAGACCTTTGAGCCAAAGAGATCTTCTTCGGAGCCATCTTCGCAAAAAACAAGCACTAAATGAGCGAAGGGGAAAGATCGGAAGAAGCGAAGGAGACAAGGAAAGGCAAGCAACAAGAGTCAAAAGAGAACTCAAATAGCAAGCCAAGATCGACACGCTTCTTATAGCAACCGAAACACACCGGGAAGCGGGTCAGACATCGAGCAACGAAAGGACGCGACGTTAAGACGAAAAGTCGTGACGAACAGACTTGTTGTAGAACTCGAAAGAAACTGACTCAGGACCTCGTTACACGTGCCACTTCGTCAGTTGAGGGCTAATGTTGGGGTCCTAGCAACAAGTACACGGCGAGATAGCGAAGGCCAAGCCATACTCACATAAGGCAACCTAAAATCCATGTTGAAGCAGCCAACGGCATGCTTGTAAATATCATCATCTCACCCCTTATAAATATGGAGGGAGATGATCCTGTAATGACATCTGTTTTTCGGGCCACGAGCCAAAGGAAGAATCATTCGCACCGTGTTCTGAACTCTCTAATCACTTGACCCCTTCGCCCGGCATCGCGGGAAAAGGAGGGCTTCGCGCAACTGAACTGCACGGAACCTGAACGAGAACCTCTTCGTCCGGCACCGCGGACCAGAAAAGAGGGCTTCGCTCCAATCAGAAGACAACGACGACAAGCGAAGAGGGCTTCGCGAGGTGATTCGAAGGCATCGACAACCTTCGAGGGCTTCGCCAGAACCAAAACACTTCTATCACCCGTTGGAGGGCTTCGATTTGTCCCATCAAAACCTTCGATCCCCCAACACCTGTATTAGTTCCTAAACCATATGGTTCATGGCCCATATGCGTCGATTACACTAGCATGAATATAGCTTCTCCGAAAGACGAGTACCCTCTTCGGAGGATAGATCATATCGTAGACTCAACTTCCACTAGTGAATTATTAAGTTTTTTGGATGCTTACTCTGGGTATCACCAAATTAGTCTCAATGTCAATGATCAAGAGAAGACGGCGTTCATCACCCCCTTGGGGATCTTTTGTTATGTAACTATGCCTCTGTCGGGGATATTTGGATCGGTGGGAGCAACGTGGGTAGAGAGATCGATCTAAGAACACGCAGAGGGTTTTATACTGGTTCAGGCCTCCCGAAGGATAAAAACCCTACGTCCAGTGTGATGTTGTATAATGTGGCACCCTTTGCGCTAGGGTTTCGCAAGGTGCCAGATAGATTTCCCTGAGGGGGTTAGATGAATATTTATAGGCTAGTTACCGCCAATCAGAGTCCTTCCTAATTGCAATACTCCTTCTCCATATCCAACAGAGAGATCGTATCCTTTCCGTAAACTATACCGTGCAAGGCAAGTCTTCGGAAAAAGTCTTAAAATAGTATTCAGAATATCCGGGACCTAGGGCTACGACATAAGCCCCTGAACATGTCACTTGGCATATCCGCTATTATATGAGAATATGACAGGGGATATGTTCTGCTGTCAACCTAGGATCCCGAGATACCGAACAGCCTTCTTCGGTCCATCAACCTTCAACATCTTCTGAATCTACCATCTTCGGAATTTTATACTTCGGAACCATTCGTCTTCAGGATTCCGAACACTAAAGCTTCAATTTGTCTTCTTGTGATCCTTCAGAGAATCTTCAAACTAAAAATGACCTTGACATGACAAATCAAACTTTGTCTTCTATTGCCTGACGAATCTGACGGCATCTCCAGTGACGAGTCGCCCCGTCTTCCTGTACTCCTGGAAACGCGTAAATAAATCATTTTCCCACTTGACCTTTCGAGTAACCGAAACGCCGCATTCAAGGCTATAAATATGGGGCTTCAGATACTCCAATCTTCATCCATCTCTCCAGTTTTACCAATTCCACCATAGGCCGCAAGAGATACGTCAACCCTAGGTTTTCGCAATGGCTCCACACCAACTTCACCGGTGCATCCGATTCTTCTTCCTCTGCCTCATCTAATGAGAGCCCGGCGACTATCCTTCCTGAGCCTGTTGATCCAGCAATCCCTCCTCCTCCACCTCCAACACAGGTGACGGATTACGGGCTTCCTCCTCCAAGCCCTCCTCCAAATCCTTTAAGCATCATCGATCTGGAGGAGGACATCGACGACGAAGAATACGCCAGGCGCCTCCATGTTACCTTGAACAAAGGTCCGCGTGGTGTTCCCGCCGACGCCGACGTCATCTCCATCGACGACTCCAGCGACGACGAGTCCGCAGGCGAGGACACCATGGACATGGACGTCCCTGCAGATCCAAGCTCTGCAGGCAATCCAGCTTCTGTTACGCCACCAAGTGGCGCTTCAGTTCTACCTTCTACCGGAGTTGCAAACCCAGTCCTTGACTCTAATGTGGGAAGCACCCACATCTCCTCTCGTGTGTCCCTCATCGCCAGCGCAAGTAGTGGGGACACAGAGAACACTTCTTCAGGTGGCACTAGAGTTCCCCCTGAGGACGCTGATGAAGGGAGGAACTAGGGATACGAGCGGACCCCGTGCTGCTCACACCTGAGTCCTGTATTTTATTTTCCCTATTTTTCAATCTTTCTGTAATGGGCAAGTGCTTCCCTGAGCTTCAGATGTACCTTAGATCTTTGTAATAGGACATTTGGTTTAATGAATGGAAAGCTGCCTTCAATCCAAAACGTGTATATATGTGTTCAAATATGTCTTCACACTTTGTCAATAATTCTTCTTGATAAAACTTCGCAAATCACATCTTCAAACTCCTCTGAACTTAATTTCTTTAAGAAACAATATCTTCAGAGGACAATATCTTCGGGGAAGAACTCTTCAGAGAACAACTCCTTAGAAGCCAATATCTTCAGAGAAGAAATCTTCGGAGAACAACTCCTTAGAGGCCAATATCTTCGGAGAAGAAATCTTCGGAGAACAACTCCTTAGAGGCCAATATCTTCGGAGAAGAACTCTTCGGAGGACAAGTCTTCGGGGAACAAGTCTTCGGAGAAGAAATTAATTTTTGGTGGCAATATTCTCCTGCACACTTCTCAGAAATATCCCCGAAAACTACCATAACAAATTCCCCAAATCTCGGCAGCAGAAACCAATCAATTTTCAAAATAACGGGAATGTCGCACGGCGTTACGCTGCCAAGCGCATTTATTGGAGAATATTACCTTTCTTGAGAAGCCAAACGGTCGCGAGGGTCCATAAAACCCAACTGCAACAGTCGTCTTCCCCCTTTCGCATCACATTCTCGCCATTGCTTAAACCCTAGCTTCACTTCCGCCGCAAACCCTAACTCCATCCTCATGGCCGATGCCTCACCCGAGAAGACCACTTCTGCTACTCAGGAGCAGCAAGAGGATTCCAACAGCTCCACCGACTCCCCCACCAAAGCCCAGCAACTAATGGCTGCGGGCGACATTCCCGAATCCATGGATCACTGGAAACCCGGGGAAATCGATGAAGATTACATCAAGGAGCTGCGGGACCTTGGGTGGATCTCAGATTTCGTCGTCACCAAGGAGAACAAGGGCGCCATGTGCTTCAGCTTCGATACTACAGAAATCCCGGTATTCGAATCTCATCTGATATGTGGCTTCAACCTTCCTCCATCAAAATTTCTTGAGCGCGTTCGTGAATATTATAGCATAGAGCTTCTCCACTTAAAACCTCAAGCTATTGCTTTGCTGAGCATCTTCTCAACCCTCTGTGAGTGTTGGTTGGGCACTGCTCCCTCTTTAGATCTGTGGCGGGTGTATCACAAACCCCGCTATTACTCTTCTGGATTGGTGGGATGCGTGAGCTTCAATGTTCGGAAGAAAGCCTCGTATCCCCATTTTGCATATAGGCGTTCTTGGAGTGGTTATCGGTGGAAGTACTTCATCATGGATGACTCCTCCAAGCATGACATCAAGGGCAAAGGGTTGCTACCCTTCCACCAGGGGTGGAACAAATCAGTGCCGATCATGGATGAACGACTCAAGAACATGACAGCCAAGGTTACCGAACTGGTAACTCGGGGGCTGAGGGGCGAGCACATTGTGGAAGAGTATGTCCGCAGGGGCTTCTTCCCTCTTCAGCACCGCGAGCCCCTAGCCATGTTCGGGGACGGACCTTGGAATCCCAGATGGCTCCCTGCCGGAGGTAAAAATCCGATCTTTAATCTTCAATATCATCTACTGTATCTTGCAATCATCATCATCTTGAATGTCTTCACAGTTGAAAACATTCCCGAAGACCTAGTCGAGAAGCGCCTCTCGGCTATCCTTGAGTCCACCAAGAAAGACAAACCAGAGGGCTTCCCACTTCCATACAGCGCCGCAAATCCAGCGGATAAGGTAAAACTTCTTGCTTGATCATTTTCTCATCACGTAAATCATTCATCCTCTTCTGTTTCGTCAGGACATGTTCGGGCCTGATCCTTCGGAAGGAGGCGCTGACAACACCATGGTCCTGGAGAGCAGCAGCAGCGAGCAGGAGCCCAGGGAGCCTCCAAATAAAAGCTCTGCTGAGGTGTTTGCTGACACTGTTCTGAACTCCCCAGATGTGCAGGTTCGAATCCTTCTTTTCAGCTCACAATATTTGATCCTTTTGCTTTCTAGTAATAATCTTAACGAACTTATCTTCAGGGATCTGGCGTGGACCTGCAGAGTCTAGAGGAGAAGGTGGATGACTTAAAGTCCACCCTGGTATCCAGCGTGGCTCCGAAGTCTCAAGCTCCGAAGCCACCGTCCCCTTCGAAGCCTGCTGCCTCCGAGTCTTCTTCTCAACCAAAACCCAGAGCTCCTCCGAGGACCAGATCCTCAAAGGCCAAGCCTTCGGAGGAGCCGCCCAAGATCAAATTGCAGCCGTCTTGGAAGAGAAAGCTCAAGTCCCTGGTGACCACTTCGGTAACTCCCTCAGCAGAGTTACCCCTATCCGCGACAACCCAAATCCGGGTGATCAGGTACCTTTGTCAATTGTGTTCGGAACTCTCTTTGCTGGATTTTCGAAGATCTCTCAACTGCGCAAATCTCAGGGCAAGAGAGCCGCTGCTGTTAAGAGGCCTTGTCTCCGAGCTCCAGGAGGTGCTAGTTTAGCTAATGTTCCAACTCAAGCCCTCCAAGCTCCATCAGGAACACCTTCTTCAGGGCTCAACGTCTTCGGCAAGATTGTGCAAGAAGTTCAAGTTGCGAAAGCCTGGCATATTAAGACTTGCAAAGCTTACAGTGCCAAGGTCAGCCTGCTTCAACAGGAGAAGAAGGAGTTGCAGCAGAAGCTTTCTGAGTCTGCTCCCAGCCCCGCACTAACAGAGAAGGATGCTAAGATTAGCCAGCTAGAGGCAGACTTGGCTTCGGCAAAACAAGCCCTAGCTGAATCACAAACAGCCCATGCTTCAGAAGTGGAGAGTCTTCGGGGCGCCAACTCTTCACTAACTTCTTCTGTTGAAGGTAACTCTCTTTTCTTCATCTCTTCATAATACTAGCTGCTCAATGTCTGCTTATTGATGTGTTGCTTCCGCTCTCAAATTTGAAGAACAAAGCCAAACTTCTAGATGAGAAGTTGGCACTTAAAGAACAAGATCTTCAGAATCTTCAGCAAGAGGTGGCCGCCCTCAACGAAGATAAGGAAAAGCTAAAGGCCATCAAGAAGGAGGCTGTGGAAGAAGGCAATGCCCGCTGCATTGCAGGCAGCGCCTATACTCTCGCACTGTTCAAGCATCACCTTCCTCACTTGAACCTTGACTTCGTGAAGACTGGCTTCGTATGTGATTCTGTGCAGTGAGACCTGTTGATGGATCAAGTGCATGGCGAGGGTGATTCATTTGTAAGAGCCCTGCAACTTATTCCTAGCACCACTTCTGCCAAAGAAGAAGCTCCTACCGAAGAAGAGGCTCCTGCTGCAGAAGATGATGACATTGGCGATGGCCAAGAGTAGATTGGCTCTTGTTAGAAGAGCTTGTAATAAACAATTTGTGCAGTAATGTCAAGGCGAAAGCCTATTTTTTGAACAATGTCTTATTGATAGGGCGAAAGCCCGAACAATGCTTTAATGCCTGTGTAATCCCCCTCTGCTTTTCAGTACACAGTTTCAACCGTGTGCAGGAAAGTAGTAAATCAGTAAGGTATGTAGATTGTTCTTTTCATTTTTGTACACATTTAAGTGTTTTAGGGGTGAAGGAGCCGTCAAAGTACATGACCCAATGAGTGGGGTCCACTTGATCTTCTTCTTCACCACCGGTCCACTCGGCAAAAAAATCCGCTAAAGCTTGACCTTTCACAGCTCTTCTGGGTACGAACTCAATCTCGTACTACCCCAACTCCACAGCCCATTGTGAGATTCGACCAATTGCATCCTTGCTATGCAAGACGGTTTGCAGCGGCCGATCAGACACCACCTTGATAGGATAGGCGAGGAAGTAGTGCTTCAGCTTTCTTGATGTCATCAGGACGGCGTACAACAACTTCTGCACCATTGGATATCTCGTCTGAGCATCCTTGAGGATCTCGCTGACAAAATATATAGCCCGTTGTCTTGATTCACCCTCAGCTTCTCTTTCAACCGTCAATGCCGCACTAACAACTGACTCAGTAGTAGCCACATACAAAAGCAGCTCTTCACCAGGTTGCGGAGGCACCAACGTAGGCATTTGCTTGAGGTAGGCCTTCAACTCATAAAACACCTTCTCTGCCTGTTCATCCCATTCAAAGCCTTCCTTCTTACGCAGCAACTTATAAAAGGGCATACCTCTCTCAACCGATCTCGAGATGTATCTATTCAGGGCTGTCATCATGCCAGCCAGCTTCTGGATCTCTCTTCGGGTTCAGGGAGGCTTCAACTTCTCTATTGCTGCCATCTTCATTGGGTTGGCATCAATGCCGCGTTCGGAGATCATATAACCCAAGAGCTTGCCCGAAGTCACGCCAAAGACACACTTCTTCGGGTTCAGCTTCATCTTGTGCTTGCGCAGGTTGTCAAAAGTCTGCTTCAAATCTTCCAGAAGATTCCCCTTCTTCTTTGTCTTGACAACAATGTCATCAATGTAGGCTTCGATGTTCTTGCCTATTTGCTCTTCGAAGACGAGATTTACACATTTTTTATATGTGCAACCTGCATTCTTCAGCCCGAAGGGCATAGTTACATAACAAAAGATCCCGAAGGGGGTGATGAACGCCGTCTTCTCTTGATCATCGACATGGAGACTAATTTGGTGATACCCAGAGTAAGCATCCAAAAAACTTAATAATTCACTAGTGGAAGTTGAGTCTACAATCTGATCTATCCTCCGAAGAGGGTACTCGTCTTTCGGACAAGCTTTATTCATGCTAGTGTAATCGATGCACATGCGCCATGAACCATCTGGTTTGAAGAAGCCGTTCTAATGAACCCGGCTTGAAGAAGCCTAGTCACCTCCTCATGTATGGCGTCACGCTTATCCAAAGTGTATCTCCTTTGCTTTTGCTTCACCGGTTTGAAAGCCGGATCGATCCCCAATTTGTGCCGGATCGTGTCTCGCCTGCAGCCAATCTTGTGTAATAATGCATATGCAGTTCTGCAGACTGCACTTTGCTCTTATGCCAAGCGTTAGGGGTGAGCTCTTATACCAAGAAAATTTTCCACTTGCTAACTTTCTTGTTCATTTACAACCCGATAGAAGTCGTTCGGGCAGTTTGTAAAATAAACGCCTCCGATGTTCTGTAGAAGCTGCAAATAAAGAACGATCCAGCACTTGCATATCAAATCGGGAGAAGCCCCAAGCTAGTAGTCTGACAGATCCTGGCTTCATGAGAAACATTGACCAAACCATCTCGTCGTAATTCTTTTTTTTTTTATGAAAACTGGAGGGGACAGCCCCAACAGTACTTTATTTATAACTGATAAAAGAGCAAAGGTTCTTATATACATGGTAGAAAAAAGAGCAAAAACAAAGCAAAATAAAAGGGGACTAGTAGTTTGTATCTATCCATTGTCTGATTTTGTCCGCTTTCTTTGAGCTAGCTCTATGGACAACCATTGACAGCTCCTTGAAGAAGTTCTCTCTGCAACTTTGAATTGTTGGGTCGACATTGTTGAAAATCCAATTGTTTCTTGTCACCCATATACTCCAACACATTAATATGATGATGTCCATGTAACAGCTGAAGCTGAGTTTCCTTCTGAGCAGAGTGATCATTTGCATTGAGGAAAGGTGATTGGACATGGATAAACCAATTGACTGCCAACAGGCCTTTGCAAAGTTACATCTCAGGAAGAGATGTCTCTGGGTCTCTTCCTTTTGAAGAATGCATAGCTCACATGTATAATCATCCAGATGCATGTGCCTTCTTCTTAACACACCTCTCACATTTAACCTATCTATCATAAGCAACCAAAAGAACACCTTGTGCTTTGGCTGACAGGCTGCCCTCCATAGCCATTTGTATGCTGGATGCACTGCCAGATGTCCCATTAAAGCCTTGTATACACGAGCTGCAGAGTATGTAACATGACCACCCAAACAATGCCAGACATCATTGACATTTTGCAGTTCCATATCTGCTAACATTTCCTGGACTGCCTGCATTTGCTCAAAAGCCAGAACTGATAGTGGCAGGTGGAAGAGTGATTCTATATTTCCCATACTCAGTACCTCCTTCACTACAATGTTGGAGTTTTTAGCAAAAGAGTATAGCTGCGGATATGTAAGTTTGAGAACACTCGTGTGCCATAAGTCATAGCAGAATAGCACACTTGCTCCATCACCCACTGTTACTTTAGCAATACCTTTATACTGATCCAGCAATTTAACTATGTCCCTCCACCAAAAGGAGTCCATTTTTTGTTGCCCTGGCAATTTACCATTTGAATAATAATTATCCCAAAGCAACCTGACCCAGGGCAAGTCTTTGGTTATAGAGCGAAATGTAGCCTTGAAAAACAGAAACGGAATCAAGGTCAGGTTGGACAGAGCACTTGCAGACCAGAGATTCCTTGATGTTTTTGGTGCGACAAATGTTTTACATGTTCAAACTACAGAGTCGGATCACTGTGCTTTGCACATATCCATGAATGCTGCATATACAGGATGTATGAATGGCCGGCAATTTTGTTATGAGAACATGTGGCGCAGGCATGAAAATTATGACGAGATGGTCCGATAGGCTTGGCAGGGAGGATGTCGGGACCTAGTGTCTATGCAAGCTAACCTTATAGCTCTGCAAATGTCTATGTCATCATGGGAGCATGACCAATTTGGGTCTGTTCGGAAGGAACTTAAGAGATTGCGACGCGGACTCACTACAATTAGGCGACGTTCGCTTTTCACAGGTCCAACCAGAGAGGAAAGGAATATTAGAAACAGGCTGGCTGAACTCTTAGCAAGAGAAGAGGTTATGGAGAAGCAGAGGTCACGTATTCAGTGGCTCAATGAAGGAGATTGGAATACTGACTTATTTCAGGCCAAAGCTCGTGAAAGGACGAAGAGGAATAGAATCACGGCTCTGAAGAAAGAGGATGGTACTGTCATTACTGAACAGGGTGAGCTTCTGATGTTAGCATCGAATTTTTATACCTAATTGTTCACGGCACAGGAAGGTACTCGCCCACTAGAAGTGGTTCAATATGTCCCATGCAAAGTGTCAGACTCAATGAATGAAGTTCTTTGTGCGAATTTCAGTGTGGGTGAAGTGGAAAAGGCACTCTTTATGATGAAACCTGATAAGGCTCCAGGACCCGATGGGTTCACAGCCGGGTTTTTTCAGAGGCACTGGGAACTAGTAAAAGATGATGTGTGCGCAGCAGTTCTTAGTTTTCTCCATGGTGGTGATATGCCCTCGACGATCAACAGTACCATTTTGGTCTTGATTCCGAAAGTCAAGAATCCACAGGAGATGACAAACTTCAGACCCATAGCTCTGTGCAATGTGATATACAAGATATGCTCAAAGGTCCTAGCTAATAGGCTGAGGCCTTTCATGGATACTATTATCTCTGAAGAACAAAGTGCATTTGTTCCGGGACGACTGATTACTGACAATGTGTTGGTTGCTTATGAAAATGTGCACTATCTGAAGAGAAAGAAAGGAAAGTCCGGGGCATGTGCTGTTAAGCTTGACATGGCAAAAGCGTATGACAGGGTTGAGTGGCCATACCTTCGTGCAATAATGTTGAAACTCGGTTTTGATCCTCGTTGGGTGGAGATGATCATGAGATGTGTTGAGACAGTGAGCTTCTCTGTTAAAGTCAATGGTCAGCTTTCTCAAGCTTTCTCACCAACTCGAGGCATTAGACAAGGAGACCCTATATCTCCTTATCTTTTCCTACTGTGCGCTGAAGGGCTGTCAAGTTTACTTAAATTTTCTGGCGCCCAATATCTTGCTAGGGGAATTCGAGTCAGTGCCATGCACCTTGGATTTCTCACTTGCTCTTCGCAGATGATTGCTTCTTGTTCACACAAGCAAGCGTCAGGGGAGCAAAAAGGCTGATGGAGATCTTACAAGCTTACCAGTGTGGCTCGGGACAGATGGTTAATGTCAACAAATCTGCTGTGTTTTTCAGTGGCAACTGTAGTGACACTACTAAACAAGAAGTAATGCAAATTACAGGCATAACCACAAAAGCTTTAGGGGAAAGATATTTGGGACTACCAACTGCAGTTGGCCGAAGTACAAAAGAAGTCTTTGAACATATTCCAACCAAGATCAGAGGTGTTGTTGGTGGTTGGGGAGAGAAACAATTGAGCCGTGCGGCAAGAGAGACATTGATCAAGACAGTAGCGCAAGCGATTCCGACTTATTCCATGAGTTGCTTCCTGCTGGCCCCAATTATTGGTGGGGTAGTGCTGTAGATCGCAGAGCGATACACTGGCGTAAATGGCCTGATCTTACGATGCCAAAATGCAGTGGTGGCATTGGGTTTCGAGACATCAAACAGTTCAACATCGCCATGCTCGGCAAACAAGGTTGGAGGCTCATGTCCAATCCAAATTCCTTGTGTGCTCGAGTGTTGAAGGGAAAATATTTTCCGCATGGAGATTTCTTGGCTGTCCAGAAGAGGAAAAATTCCTCCCACACATGGCGTGCCATTCTGAAAGGGAGGACAGCTCTTAATCTTGGCTTGATCCGTAGAATTGGTGATGGGTCGTGTACAAATATTTGGGATGATTGTTGGATCCCCGGTGGTATTGGAGGTAAACCCATCTGCAAGAAGGAAGGGGCAACTGCAACAAGGGTTAGTGAGTTGATCTCTGAAGATACACGTACCTGGAACTCTGTTGAGTTAGAGAATAATCTTATCCCATCTGACATTGAAGTTGTTAAACGTATTCCTTTGGGCCGAGGCACTGAGGACTTCTGGGCTTGGTCGGGGCAAAAGAATGGGATTTACTCTGTTCGATCAGCTTACAGGTTGGTGTTAGCTAGAGAGGCACAAAAAAGATCTCACTCTACTAGTTGTGCGACAACCTCAAGAGCGGGTGATGATCCATCTTGGAAGATTCTGTGGAAGATGAAAATTCCGCCAAAAGTTCAGGTTTTCTGGTGGAGGGTGATTAATGATTTTATACCATGCAGAGCCAATCTCCACTATAGACACATCGAGCAGCAGAGTAATTGTGAAGCATGTGGTGCAGACTCTGAATCCACTTATCATGCTCTGGTAGAATGCATTCATGCACGTATGTTCTGGTTGGAACTGAAAGATATGACACAAATCAAATTGCCATCCCTCCACCCAGTAACGTGGGCACGGGACTTGTTAGATGCAGACATATGTACATGGGATAAGGCTGCTGTCATCATGTGTGGAATGTGGTAACTGTGGTGCTCCCGTAATGATAAGAGACATGGGAAGGATGTGATCCCAATCAGGAAGGCTATTACCTGGGCGCTGGATACCACTGCACACTTGTTACATGTGAATAATCCAGTTGCACGATCTAACTCATCAGGTAGCATGAATGGTTGGATTGCTCCCTCGGCTGGTACAACTAAGATCAATACTGATACCTCATTTTGTTACAATGATCATACCGGGGCCACTGGGGTTGTAGTGCGAGATGGAACAGGCCATTTTCTGAAGGGAACGGTTAGCTAGTTACCTCCTGTGATGTCACCATTAATAGCAGAAGCAGAAGCATGCCGAGTAGGCGTGCAATTGCTAGCTGGGAACCAAGGAGCAGATGTTATGATGGAAACTGATTCCAAGACCTTGGTGGACCTGTGGCGTTCTAGAGATAAGAATAATATGTCAGAGATTGCTATGATCCTGACAGATATACTAGTTGAGTCTTGCTTGAATAGGTTTGTTTGTTATTCTTTCTTTTCTGAAATGTCGGCGAGGTGAAAAGGTAAGTCATGTTGGTAGGCATGGGTCGTTGACCGCAGGGCCTTGGTGCTGTATTCATTGGTAGGCATGGATCGTTGATCTCATGGCCTTTTTGTTGTTTATGCTTTATTTTGTTGTTTGTGAATCTTCTGCAGGTACCAACAACGTTAGAGGTCACACCATTTGCTAGACTAACACGGTTGAGAGACGTTTTTGCCACCGAAATACGAATGCTGATATAATGGCACCCTTTTCTTTTTGGTGAGGAACGAATAAATTAGGTTAATTTAAAATTATTGCATTTCATAGCATGGATAACTCAAGTAAAACATTGCCTCACCTTATTACTCACTCTCTGATCACCAAGGCTTTGCAAGATAAAATTTGACCTCCAATGCATTCACATGTTGCATGAACAATTGATTTCATCGATAATCCGACCAACTTGAAATTGAAAGCGAAAGCTTGAGTAGAGCACATAAAAACATGACCTCCCATGTTCAAAGCCATTAATTATGTTTCATCATCGTCAAACAACATGCCCAAAACGAGCGATCAATCAATTTGAATTCAAAAATGAAACGTTTGAGTAAAGAACTTAACAACTTGCTCCCTGCGCAAAGCCATAAGTAATGGTTCTTTTGTTGCCGAGCAACTTGACAAAATTGGTCCTTCGATGATGTAATGGTGACCATCGCCCATCGAGTCGAAATCTGGAAATTTCAGAAACTTCTGTCAACTTCGAAAATTCATAGCTCTCTCATTTCTCATCCAAATTTCGAGTTTGAGTACTCTCTCGAAAGGTTTCCAAGTCTACTGCAAGTTTTGTTTTCAAACTTTTTCGAATTTGGCCTTGTAATTCTACGTAATCATCCAATCTTTGCGTTGATGTCAATTCTGTCCAGAACAGAAATTCTTCGCGTCGGCTGTCAACTTTCACAGATCATAACTCATGTTCCTTCTGTCATATGAGTTCATGTAAATACTCGTTGGAAATCTGTGAAAATCCTCTACAAGTTTGTATTTAATCAAATTTCATGAATCGACCCCCAGTTTCCTCAGTTTCAATTTCCGTGATGACTACCAGTTAAGGCAGAATTCTGTCCGGTTGGAATTGCTTTTCTTTCAATCACCCAATCTTGCTCTCATAATAAGAACTTGACGGCATGAAACATATGCATTTTGCACAATGTCATAGTGCGTGTCATTTCATATGTATGCACTGCAATGTCGCATTCGCATTGCACAATTCCATCCAGTGCACCATTAATACACGATGCATCAGAACATATGCACGAGTGCGCACCATCCCTATGCATCATGACAAATGCATCATAATGGGTATACTCTGTCAAAGACATTGAGCATGTGCATCATATGCAACATAATGCACCATTATGCAACATACGTGCATACCATGCCATATGCATCATTATGCACCATCCATGGCACCGCATTTTGCAGCCGCATCATTGCATATGCACCATCACACGAGTGCACTGCACCATGAGTTGCACCATGGCATTAAATAAACTCACTCATCGGGGATCCATATCATGATATGAGCATTGCATCATATTAAACTAAGCTAAAAATGATGCATTAATAACTAAAATAATGAGCAAGAAGAGGGTGTTTGAATCATCTTTGACATTGAGGAGCAATCAATGAACCCAGGACCTTGCTGGTTCAATTTTGTTTATGCTCACTCAATTTAAACATCCCTTACATTATTTGCTCATGTCATTATCTATATCTATTGCCTAGGAAATTGGTTCTCATCGTATTTATCCGATCTTTGTACAAATCCATCTTTTTGGGATCGACTTACCTCTGTACCACTTTTGGAATGTGCTCAAAATCCTAGCTTCTCCAAACTCTCAAACGTTGTTGTTGTGCCGTTTTGCATCGTCATTACCCCCTTTCTCGTCGTAAATCTCGGGACGAGATTTTCTTAAGGGGGAAGGGCTGTAACATCCCAAATTTCTACGTGTTTATCGATTTCTCCAAATCATAATTTAGGAGTGATCAGCAAGTGCTAAGCTCAATTTTTTGAGTTTGTAAGTTCAAATTTCTCCAAATCAAACTCATTTTTTTCGTACTTCTACAAGTTTGGACAAGCTTGTGCGTGAAGCAAAAATCAAAATATTGATCTAACCCAGGGGGCTGTGGAAAAATCTTAAACATTTTTGGGACCCACACCTCTCTCTCTTATGTTTCTACACTCTTCCACAGCCATCGAGAGCTGCGCCACCTGCTCCTCTTCCTCTCTTTTCCTTCTCTCTTTCCTGGCCGACACAGTTGCCATGGCCATCGCATGAGCTCAACACACCGCCGCCGCTACAACGTGTCCCCAGCCCTATCCTCGACACCGAGGGCTGCACAAGGGCTTCCTCAACCTTCTCCCCACCTCCCATCCCAAGCTCCTCTGCTGTAGCCCGAGATCGAAGCCATTCTTCATCGAGCCGGCCACCGAACCTTCATCAATCTCGTCATCGATTCCCGCTTCTCCGGTGAGTTTCCGTTCGATTCCTCGCACACATAGTTTCCTCACATCGCAAAATTCCAGAAAATGTCAAAAATCATCTGTTCTTGTAAAATCGATAGAAAATAAAATAAAACTCGGAAAAATGTGAAACAAATTTTGTTAGCTTCCCAGTGACTAGATCTACCCAGAGGTAAAACATAAACATCTGAATGCCCCTTAGTTAAGTCTCTAAAATTCAGAGAAAAGAAACTATAAGTCATTTTTGTAAAAAGATCTGCACCTGCAAAAATTCTGATTTTTGGCACACACACTCCTTATAGGTTCACTGAACTACTGGCCAAACAGTTTCTTGAAATTCACCATATTTTAGGAGTAATTTCAGTTTCAAGTTTCTAAACAAGTCATTTTTATCATTTTATTCCTGCACATTTTGACATCCAATTTTGGGTATGTTACTGTGCATAGGAGTATCTTGCAACACCGAAATACAAAATTAATTATACCTCTTCCAGAAACCTTTTATGAATTTTAGAAGAAAATTCTTTGTACACACCTAAACAATGACTAAATCGGAAACATTATATGTAAATCTTTGAACACCTAAGTACCAAAATCACGTCAATCACCCTGCAAGCATTTCATTTTGTGCATAACAACATCATCAAGTATATTTGTCAAGAAAGTTCCATGAACCCTCTTTGACTTTGTGCATATGATTGCATTCATTTAGGGAACGACGCCGGAACCGAGGACGTGGGGATCGAGGCCGAGGAGACCGGCGCTGACTTGAACGTGATTGAGTGTGCTAACCACCAGCCCCAAGGCAAGCCCCGGTGCACTCCTATGTTTACAAAGTTTTACATTTGCTCACATGTACTTCGTGTCATGAATTGTGCATTTAAGTTTAGGAGTTGTATGGAACCGTAGATGCATTTGCCTTACATGCTCCTATGGGTGGGTTCAGTTTTATACAGCCGCGTGGTAGTACTTGCTAGGCTTAATAAGGTTGTGTCGTCGGTAGAATATCGAGTTGTATGGAGACCGCTCGGTGTAAGTGGGGTCAGATTTACTTTTTGTTCTCACATGATGATGATAATGAATTTGAGACCGAACGGGGAAGTTTCATGTGTAGGTTGGGGTGACAAGGCTCGCCTTGTTCGCCATAGCCCCGTTAGTGTCGGTTGAGGACCGTTCGTTGTGGCCCCGCTGAGCAAGTTTGAACAGTACCGAGTGCATGCTAGTAGAATGGGAACTAGTAAACTGAGTAGCTCGATGTTGTATGTGTTGGACGGTGCACCCCCTCTCTTTTGGTGATGAAGATGGAATGGTGGTTGCGGGTTTGTGTAGGAAGGGAGGGCACACGGGCTAACCACGGATTGCCTGGCGCGGGTATCGCGTGGAGGATGTGTGCTCGGGAAAGGGGAAATCGGTTCGACCTTACGATGTCTTGTGAAAAGTTGCCGTGCGTGACTCTTTTGAGTGTGCGTACGTCGTGTATTCGGGTTTCGCCTGCAGGTGTAAATCGATTCGAGTCGCCGTCCCTCGCGGTTATTGAGTACCACTTATTCACTGTGTCACATCGTAGTAAGAAGTGAATTGAATGGATGAATGTTGTTGAATTGTATTTCAATTAATTGTATTGCAACATGTTTGATTTAGATTAGGTGCAAACATTTATATTTCTGCAATAAAAGATATATTTGGTTAAAACATGAAAGAAGGACCAACTCCTAGTGCTATATTTATGCAAAGATATATCCTTTTGCCATGTCAACCCTCTGCATGCTAAAAGTCGGTCTTAGGAGGCCAAATTTGACGGGTAAGACTTGCTGAGTATTAGTTGCTCAGGGTTTGTTGTTTAAACTTTTGTTGCAGGTATTCCTAATTGTAGTTTCTGTGATTGTTGTGGCAAAGTGGTGTGGGAGGGTGAGCCGCCCAAGGACTGGTCCATTGAGTGGGTTCCCTCCTCTCCCAACCAGGAGTAAGGTGAGTGAGATCGTGTCTACGGGCCGGACATGATTTCCTTGTAGATATGTATCGTCGTGTGTTTCGCTTCCGCTAGTGCTTATGTAATCGAATTGCGAAGTCTTTTATGTAATATTAACCGAACTTCGAACCTTGTATCCTATGTTAATCGTGGAACCAATGTAATAACTGAACTTGTTGTAAAATTATTTTGCTTATGCTTATGTGTGTGGTCATGTGCATACTTGCTTCGCCAAGTATCCCCCGATTATGATTCTGGTTAGCCAAACCCCTCATTAATTTAAGGTGAGGTGCTACACCCTCAAACTGCAAAAGATTGAAAAGTTTCTTATTCCCTATGTTTCATAATAAATGCCATTTTAGACCTCACATGGGGATTAAAGAAGACTGAAAAAATATATAATGCACGAGAAATGAGGATGTGTGGAGGAGAACAGAGATAGAAAGAGTTGTGTAAAATGTCACTCTTTATAGAACAATTGCAAACTGTTTATAGAACAATTTTTAATGCTAGAGAGTAATAGATGAAGCCATTAGGAAAAATGCCAAAAGATTGAAAACTGGAATGCGAGAACTTTGCAGCTAAATATGAAATTAACTACACCCAAATACTTGTATTCTCACCACCATTAGCCATTGGAAACTGTTTTGAAATCGTTGAGGAGGAACATGGGAGCATTTGGTACATCCAAGGAGGGTCTCCCCAGACGGTAACTAAAAATATCACTTCCGGCCATGGCCAGGCAGTCCACAAAAAAAGAGGTAAAAATATTTCCAAAAAAATATAAGGGTAATATTGTAATCTGTCTGTGACAGACGAGTGCATAAATTCGTTCCCTAGGCCTCCACACAACGTATATCCATTCGTTCTCCGATTCATTGGACTCTCGCCGTCCATCGAAATCTTTCCGTCCCAGTCAGTAGTATTCAAGACTCAAACGTCTTGTTGATGTTGAGAATTGAGAGCTAAATGCATTCAGATTTCGATACATTTTAGTTTGGTTGGGTACTGCCAGGTCACATAGGCCCGGACCCATGATCCACACCTTCAGGTCACTCCATGAAGAACCTGAGAGTACCTAGTTCATTTCTCCGTATCTTCAAAGCATTTGTTGAAACAAACAATGCTGCCAACATTACCCGATCATGGGTGTGAGATACATCGGGAGTATTCAAATGACAAGCGCAAACACACGGGTCAGTAAAAAAAAATCCATATTACGAATAAAGAACATATTGCTGGTTTTCTCCTAGAGGTTAAAGAACTGAGCTCACACAAAATATTTGCAAGGATTCTTTTATTATAATTTATGTCGTAGCTGCTTATAGTACACGTCCACTACTGAATTAAAATAAAAATCCCAGGCCACGACGAAACCTCAATGTTCTGCATGCTCTGTTTTGTAAGCAATTCGCAAGAGAAGATTTCCATCAAGGACTTACTGAAGTGGTTGTGCCTCAGAGACAATATGGCTGCACTCGTTTGTGCTGTTCTTGGTCAATGAGCTTCACTTATCAGTCATATTCAGGGCGATGCGAAATTTTGGTAGTTCAATAATTAAACCGACAAATCTTTACCATTAGTTCCCCACATTCAATATGCAGCAAAATTAATTTACGCTACACACATCTAGCATGCTTTTTTTTATACAGTTTTTACTTTTTCTTAGCATCTCTTATACAGTTTACTGGGTCCTGCCGAACAGTTCGTAGTCGCAGGGCCCAGTCGTTGCTTGTGCACGCTGGGGTATGGGCCGTCAAACCAGAGCTGGGATCGCAGCGGACAGAAAAAGCCATTCATCATTGTTGCGAACAGGCCCATCTTCATCATTGTTGCGAACAGGCCCATCTTCCCTTCGTTCTAGTCGTATTCAGAACATCAGAAGCAACAGAAAACTAGTCACTGCTAGTGCCATCCACTTGTTGCACGGAAAGGGCTCTCTGCCTCTGCGACTGCGAGCCACCCCAGCCTGCACATGATGTGCTCGTCCGGACGGCCCGGCAGCCATGGCTTTCCCATGAACCTAGGCGCCAGCTGGCAGAGCAGAATCCCATGGTCGGGTGGGTCTCTGAGCGATCTCAACGAGCCAGTCAAAGTTCGACTTGTGTGCACTGCGCGCGCGGTGATTATGAGCTGCTGCTGTTCTTGAGCAGGACAGTGTGACGCACATTAACTTGTCTCCCGTCCCTACCCGAGACATCTCGTCTCCTTTCCCTGCATTTGCACGCCGCGTTCCTTCACGCCGCGACAATTAGTTTTGTTGCTTGAATCAATTCGATTCTGTATGCAACGGTTTAACTGGATGAGGTGATATTGCATGAGATGATACAATTAATTATTTTGTTGGTTGTATTAAATGGTACATGAATGTGTTTAGTTGTTTAAAATATATGTCTTAATCATCATATAACTTAATATATTAATGATTATATTTTTCTTTTCATAATTATCAATAAACTATGCTAATATATATTAATATTTACTAATCGACGCTAATCATAATTTAAGATGTCATTAAACATCACTAAATACCTAAAATAGTAATTATTTTTGGTTAATAATATCTAACTATAATCAATATTAGCTTATAATCATTTAGAATAATTTATAGTCACTAATCATCACTAATCACAAGTGATTAGCAGAGTTAACATAACTTAAACGGTGTGGTGTGGTGTTTTGTCTTGAATGAGATCATACACCATCTAGGAGAATATTCTTAGAATATGTATCATCTTTTTACGAGCGAGTTGGTTCAGTCAGTCAACCAAACACAGGGACGTACCTATCATCCCATACATGTATCATTTGGTTCAGAGAACCAAACACTACCAAAGTTGGGAGTGAAATAACTAAGCTATCATCATCAGAAAAAAAAAAAGTACAATACAATACCCCGAATAAAGCAACCAACCACCATCGTTGCTACCAAACCGGAAGCTGTGGTGCCGCTCCTTCGGCCTTGAGTCCTTGACACCTTCATTTGTGGGAGCTCCCTCCTAGGGATGGCAATTTCACCTGTGGGTGCGAGCACCCGACGGGTCCCGCACCCGTCGGGTGCGGGAGCGGGTGTAGTTTTTCACCCGTGGGTCTCACCCTCACCCGACCCGCAATGAGTCGGGTGCGGGTGCGGGTTTTGTTTCTCAGCCGCGGGTGACCCGACGGGCACCCGAAATAGAACCAATGCAGCTAACCAATCTGTCCCAGCAACACTTTGAGCCCAACCCATCCCATTTCAACCACGCACCCACCCACCTCCTCATCACCAATGTACTGCAAAAGAGATAAGATGGGACCCGCACAGTAATAAAAATTGGAGCTCTCCAGCAACAATTGAGTGCCCCGGCCGCAACAAATTGAACTTGCCTCTAGCTGGATCATTGGGATGCACACTTAATCCCTGTTCCCTAATCCAGAATTCCAGATACTAGTGATCACGGCCACCATCTTCTTCCTCGCCGGCACATCCGCCATCTTCCCCGGCACCTGTGCCTCACGCGTTTTCTTCCCTCGAAGCTAGCCATTGCTGACGAGGACATGCCACCCTCTGCGTGCTGCCTCGACGACCGGCTTGGCCTTCAGGTCCCAGCACCTCTGATCTTCTCTGCTTGGCTCTGATGAGGGCGCATCGTCGCGGTGCCAGGCGCAACGGCCATGGTGCGACGCGGCAGGACGCCCTAACTCAGCGAGGGCTCGTCGCGACGGCGAACCCGACGGGCGCCCGAGACCCGCCCGACACTGTCGGGTGCGGGCGCGGCTGTCGGATTTCGCCCGCTGGTGCGGGTGCGGGCGTCATTTTTCACCCGAAGTCTTTTTCTTCGCGGGCGGGTTTTTCCTCCACCTGACCAGAACCTGACCCGTTGCCATCCCTACTCCCTCCCAAGGAGGACAAACTTGGCCATCACATGAATTGGCCAGAGCGAGGCGCAGATCTACCCGCCGCTGCGAAGGAGGACAACGAGCTTGACGTCACCGTCAATTGATCATCTAGGACGAGGTGGAATCATCATCAAAGGCAAAAGGCCACACATCATGGAGCTGCGGCGGTGTCCTTGCCCCTGCCACACTTACGGCACCAGCATCACCACTTCCCCATAAGAGAAAGTTGAGACATGTTATGCCTCATCCTCGGAATCATGCGGGTTAGCAAGACCACCTCAATGTGTAGATCCGCATAGACTTTCAGCCGCGGGCGCCTGACTCGACCTTTCTCTCTATGCTGCTCAAGGTCACGTGGGACTGAGGTCTCAATGGAACTTGCCAGGGATTAAGGGCGAGAAAGCTGGAGTGGCATGACGCGTGAGGCGTCATGCATGGGGAATTGGGGATACGAATAATGCGAGCTGTTAGGATTCAATTGAGTTGGGGTGGGCAACGTGATTGATGAACTTTCGTTAGAAATTCTTACATTGGATAACCTGGACAACAAGTGTAACCTTCAATCAATGGCTAAGTTTGGGCCACTTTCTCTGCCTTCAAATGCAAATTAAGAACGTGTCACATGGTTATGTGTATGAGGGGGTGCTAAGCAGTAGATGCATGGAAGTTACATCTATCAAAATGGCTCTCGGGAAAAGAACAACACGTAGTAAAATGTGTGTGTTGCAGTTATACTACACTTAGACCCTGTTTAGAACACAGGAATGAAAAACACAGGAACAGGAAAAAACACAGGAATGAGAAAAATACAGGAATGAAGAAAGTACGAAAACCGCAGGAATAGAAAACATAGGAATAGAGAATTCTTGATGTTTGGATTGCAGGAATGAAAAATAAAAGAATCCTTACTTTTGAACGTTCAAACCTTTTCCTAACTACGACACTTCTACGTAAATCAATTCAGTCCACATTTATTTTCACGTTGATGTAAGAGGAAAACGGAAAAGAAAAGGGGATGAGTCAGATTCCGTTGGGCAGAGATGCTTTTTGGCTGCTGGTTCTTCACCTTCAATTCATTTGCACCAGTTTTTTCTCTAGCTAGGCTCATCAGCCTTGGCGGGAGGGGCAGAGGAACCGGGGAGAGAGAGAGAGGGAGGGAGAGAGAGAAGGCCAGCGAAGCAGTGTTCCCTTGGTTTCGACTGAAGGATTTCATTCCCGTGAAATACACATACCACAATTCCTTTCCTGAGGAAAGGAATGTTACTTTCCTCCATTCCAAACGCAGCCCTGCAGTTCCTTTCCAGAGGAATGAATTCCTCCATAAAACCTGTGAAAATCCTTTATTCCAAACGGCCCCTTAACGAATTTAAACTATACAAGGGAAACCAACAATTTTATATATTATCTAAATGGCGCGCATAGTCACCACCTCAGCTGTTTATGGTCCTAGATAGCACCTTTACCACCTAGGTTCATGCATCTCCGGGATCTCACCTTCCTGTCCCCACTAGCTTTTTCAAAACTTAACAACTTGTGAACTTTTAGGTGCTCAATAGAACGTTCCATTGGAAATCTTAAGAAATAGCGTACGTACTACTAGTTGTTTTAGCCAATGAAAGCCGACAATAAGCGTTCATCGAAATACTCCCTCTTGCTAGCTAGAATATAGAAACATAGAACCTTGCAAATGAAATTTTACAGTCATTGTCAGTTCTTCTAGAAGTACTCTTGGCAGCAATTTTGTGTATAGTTGTAGCCCAATGACATCAATTTTAATCTTAAGACTGGCATGTATAAAATTTAGTCCTAAAATGTTGACGACTTTCAATTTGTGTCTAATAAATTAGTAAATTCTGCAACTTCTGTTATCGGTACTTTGAACTACAATAAAAAGGAACAGCAATGCACTCGAAGTATTTGAAAGGGCATACAGACCAAAAGATACTGCTCCGGCTTCAACATAAAGGAGTGTGTGATGTGGGTTTCAAGTAGTTTGAAGTTTCAACCAATGTGCTGGGAGATAGTACTAGCTTTTCACACTGTCGGCGCGGTTCAACGCCTGTGGGTTGTACACGGGAGGATGGTGAAAAATGTATTATATGCAACATTGTACCAATAGAAAAATAAATATCGATATGGCACTTTGTCCAGTAGACAGACAACTACGACCTCAGTTGCGGACACGGAGATTAAAAGGTGTAAAATGTGAGTGGACAGAAAATAAGAAGAGAGATAGAGATAGAGGTGTATTGGAAAGAGAAATTTGTCTCAGGAAGTGAGAATGCCAAATATTTTGAGAAAAAATAATATGACTAGAATGCTAAATATTTTGGGACGTAAAGAGTAGATAACACCTTTAGCAGCTCTCTAAACCTGACCCAGTTTTACATAGAGTTCAACTTTCCGTGAAAATGTGAAACTCGGTACACTGTTGGAATCCAAATGTGCAAAAGTGCAGAACAAATAACTGAGTTTAGCCAAGTCAGGACTAAGTCTTCAATTTGGAGTCCCCATGTTTACGTTAATTAAGGATTATTTCAATAGTTGGTGGTGTGCCCTTCAAGAACGGACACTTCATTCTATGGTAACGCAAGTATGTGAGCGCTATTTTACTTCACAAAGAAAAAATGTGAGCCCTATTTTGTGCCTAAATAAAATGAGAAACAAATTTGTCAACTAAAGAGGCCGGAACTCAGCATGCATGGCAGTGGCAGAGCTAGAGCTTGACGAAGGGGGGTGCGGCATTGTAATTTAGGCTGTTTGTTCGTTGATTTCATGGCTTGTGGGTGCAGATTCTTGAGCTGAGAGGGTGCGGATGTGGTGAATATAAGGGTGATAACACTGAAATTCTCTTGAGGACTGGGTGCGGCCGCACCCAGCGAGCAACAAGTAGCTCCGCCCCTGATGCATGGTACAAAGAGCACGATACCTGATGTATAATTTAGGTTGGGAAATCTTCCTCGCTCTTCCAGTGGTTT
Source organism: Eragrostis curvula (assembly GCA_007726485.1). Lineage (NCBI taxonomy): Eukaryota > Viridiplantae > Streptophyta > Magnoliopsida > Poales > Poaceae > Eragrostis > Eragrostis curvula. The sequence goes on along the minus strand of CM017440.1, from coordinate 30,149,476 downwards.
TAAACTTTTCACTTTGTCAATGATTTGGGGGCTTAAGGTGGCTCCGCCCCTGGCTGCCCAAATTGTACACCTGTCAAAAAAGATACCACAACATCACCTAGACCAACAACAAAATTAAACCACTCAACCCATGAAAAAGGTTCAAGAAATCGCCCACGCTTGTACGATAACGCGTGAGCATGCGAGCCTATGTTCTTTCCATGGTTCAAAATAAACGCAAAAACAAAATTCGCCAACTATAGAGGCCGGCATTCAGCATGGCACGCGAGCACAAAGATAAGTGATGAAATGGTTGAGAAATCTCCGTCCTCTGCTTCGATTAGTTTTAAACTTTGAACTTTTCGTACTTCAAACAACTGTCAGTACGCAATTTGTACACTTGTCCAAAAAGGCATCACTCCAACACGCACTACCACACCACCTAAACCAACAACAATGGGAAATTTACGCTATCCAAGAAAAGGTAAAAGAGAAGTCGCAGCGGGCGACCCCTACAAGAACCAAAGCAAAACGGAGGAGCCGAGGACGACGCAGCAGAGCAGCATCGCACACGCCTAAATAAAGCAACCAATCCTCGGCGCCCAGCGCGCTCTCGCTTCCTCCGTCGTACGTACGGACACGACACGTCGCGTCAACCTCGCACCACCACCTCCCGAGACAACCGGGCGGGCTCCGGCCTCGCCGTCGCCGGCAAAAGCAATGAAGGCCCCCGGCCGCCGCGTCCTTGCCGCCGGCGGGTGCGTGTTGCTGCTCGCGGCGTTCTACCTGGTGGCCACGCTGGTGACGACGCCGCTGCCGTTCCTGATCCCGCCGCTCTCGCTGCCGTGCCTCCCCGCCGTCGACGCGCCGTCGGGGTCCGGGTACGCGGCGCCCGGCGTGGCGGCGCTCGCGGACGCCGCCGTCGCCTACGCCGTCGCGGAGACGGTGCCGCAGCAGTCGCTCGACGAGATCTCGCTGTCCCTCGCCGTGCTCCGCCGCCGCGCGCCGCTGCGGCTGCTGGTGTTCGGGCTGGGGCGCGACTCGGCGCTGTGGCACGCGCTCAACCCGGGGGGCGCCACCGTGTTCCTGGAGGAGGACCCGGCCTGGTACCGCGTCGTGCGGGCGCAGTCGCCGCACCTCCGCGCGCACCTCGTCGCCTACCGCACGCGCCTGGACGAAGCCGACCGCCTCCTCGCCGGCTACAAGCGCCAGCCGGCGTGCCTCCCCTCCGGTGACGGCGACGAAATGCGCGTGCGCGGGAACGCGGATTGCCGCCTCGCGCTGCACAACCTGCCGCCGGAGGTGTACGAGACGGAGTGGGACATGATCATGCTCGACGCGCCCAAGGGCTACTTCCCCGCGGCGCCCGGGAGGATGGCGGCGATATGGACGGCGGCGGCGTTTGCGCGGGCGCGACGCGGCGAGGGGGACACCGACGTGTTCCTCCACGACGTCAACCGGAGGGTGGAGAGGGTGTTCGCCGAGGAGTTCCTCTGCGACCGGTTCCGGGTCGGCGGTACGGGGCGGCTCTGGCATTTCAGCATCCCGCCGGTGTCGCGCCGCGGGAACGGGACCGCCGAGGCGGCCGGTGGTGGTGGTGGTCGGAGACCGTTTTGCTGAGGTGATTGATTCTTGCAGGTAAAAAAGGGTGTGATTTTGCGAGTGTAGGAAATACGTGTCCGTCCTCTGCTGTTGAGCGTGCAGTTCAAATGTGCATTTGTTCAGATATGCACAATTTGAACTGAAGGCAGAGGATTTGACTCATTTGAGTACCGAGGACTAGCAGTATTGTGGCATGTATCTTCTTCAGTTTTGTAATGTAGGTGATATATGTTGTGGAGTTGATTTGTGTACAACCCATTATAGGAACACACATAAGCTTGACAAAAATGTGTTCCGAAGAATCAGAGTCTTGAGCTCTTAGCCCACAGTTTGGGGATAGATACGTGCAAATAACATCCATACTAAGATATATAGGAATATATATCATGTAACATCCATACTCGTATAGTTTGAGGGTACGGTGCAAAAAAAAAATAGTTATCATTTTTTAGCATTAGGTACGTGTAATAGGTAGGCATGGGACCAATTCCCCTGTGAATAATGTTCCTTCACTTTGATGGGATCAAAGGGACCACATATCATTTTACAATCATATTGGCGTTCTAAGCACTATGAAGATACAACCATTATTTTGGCTAACAAATTTTATGAAGAATGGTAGTAATATTTTAATATTGCACACTATTCATCCACGCCTAAAGAGGCATGTATTTTTATTTTATTTTATTTTTACCTGAAGAGCCATGTATTTTGGCACCGTGGAATTCATAATAGGCTCAAAAGTTCGGAGTGTAATAAGAAGCAAGGAGTACATATGTTTCAATGGTGTCCCTACAAATAATGACTTCTTCCTCATGATATTTATTCCTGCTGTCCCAACAATGTCTGGTAAGTGGCCCCCGAAATCACTACGACTCAAGGAGTGCTGCACATGGAGTCACATAGGACAAATAGTATCAAAAACATATTGATATTTCGACCCACAAAAGGAAAATTTCTATTTACATGGTGACTTCCGTTCAAGAAAGCTTGTGACCAAAGGCGAAGCATCCCAGTAGTCGCGCAGTTGCTACTTGTTATCAGGTTCTTCGTCTTGATGTCACTTGGATCAAAATAAGGGTCCGGATATTAATTCCTTATATGTCCCTGTTTTAAATTGCTAGTATATCTTATTTATCCCTGCTCAATCTCAGTTCCCTTCTTTACATTATAAACTTCAATACCTTTTGTACATTTTTTCATCTTGTTCAGTTAACTTTTGAGCTATGGACAAGTATACCCCTCAATGAGCCTTATTTGTCTCTAAATAGACCATACAATATGACAGCCCTTATTTGCACCAAATCTGAATATTAAAATGAAGGACCTCTGCAAACCTAAAAAATATGCAGATTGACCCAAGCCACATAATTTTGACAACAAATATTTTCACACATCCATAATATGTCAATAAAAGCACAAATGCCCAATCATGCATACACAAAATACAAGTGTTGCATACACGACATACATCAAATAGTTTTGCAACAAAAGAGAAACTCTATAGCCCACTTAGTATTTTCCACCTAGCTTCTTCTTTGCCTTCGTCTTTGCTCTTGTAGTCTTGTACCAAACGCTGGGCTTTACTCTTGTACCAAACGCCGGGCTATCGGGTGGAGGAAGCGCCTTAGGGAGACGACGCGGTGTGGTAGAGGAGAGGACGATGCCTCAACTTGATTTGCTGCAGATCATCGTGTCTTTGTCTACTACAATCTTCAGATTCTCAGTCACATGATAATCCTCAACAGGCAACTCCACATATGCAGGAATTTTAATTACAACTCTACAAGCCGGATCCATCCTATGTATGAAAACAAATTTCCATCAATAAACATGCAAAATTTAATGGAAGCCATTTCTTACTCAAGTTCACAAGTGAAATTGCAATTTTTCTTACCCTTTTGAAAGCCATTTCATCTGGTAAGGACGGGGACAGTTAAATCCGGTCGTCTCTAGCGCTCTGGACTAGAGACCGCCCTATGTGCGGCTGGCCTTGGTATGCGCACCAACCGGAGAGGCCGCACCCTCGACCCCTGCATCTGGCTTGCCTTGGCTGCGCGCCCACGGTGTGCGCATCTGGCGTGTGAGGTGCAGGAGGGAGACCAGGAGGGGGCGCCCATAGGGGAGCCATACTAAAGATATATAGGAATATATATCATGTAACATCCATACTCGTATAGTCTGAGGGTACAGTGCAAAAAGATAGTTATCATTTTTTAGCATTAGGTATATAATAGGGCATGTTCGTTTCATTGAGACTAAATTTTAACCTTGTCACATCAAAGAGAATCTTGTCATTTATGAGTATTAAGTAAAGTCAAATTATAAAATTAAGGAAGAAGTTCATTTTACTACCCTCAAGTATCCATATAGTTCACTTAACCCCTTAAACTAATTTTTGGTCCATTTTACTCCCTTCAACTATTTATATTGGTTCAATTCACTCCCTCATGATTTTTTTTTTGTATCTCTAGGTACACAACATGTTTGAGTGTAAAATTTTGTGAGATTATAGGTAAAAACATACCTTATGTTAGAAAATTGTTTTTAAAAAAAATTAAATTTTTTTCTATGCGGACAATATGCAATACAAATTCGACATATAAGATAGAATAATGCAAGAAAATATTTCTTAAAAAATCTGGAACCATTTTTGTCGGCGTTGGGAAACCTGGCCGACGAGTAAATTTAGACTACGCCCTACGGGGGGAGGTTGATTCGATGAGTGAGGGAGAACTCGGGGGATTATCCTGGTTCGGGCGATCGAAGCCCTACGTCCAGCAGTTGGTTCGGTTTGTATTGCTCGTAGTAGGGGTCACAAGTTTGGCGAGAGAGGAAAGGCTCCCAAGTCTCTAAGTGTTCGTGTTGGTCGTCCTTGCGTGCGTCGCAAGGCCGAAGCGAGTGTGTGTGCGAATGAGGAAGTAAGAATGCGGTTCCGCGGTCCCCCAGCCGCGAGTCGAGCTTCCCCTTTTATCTGTCAAGGGGAAAATCGACTGTCCAAGGATGGAGGAAAAAAGAAAAAGAAAAGAAAGAGAAAAGGAAGGCTTGGGCTTCACGTTCTGGTGGGGGGGCCTCCCTTGGCGTAGGCTGGCGACTCGTTGTAGATAGGCGGCGCGGACTGCAACGGTTCCCCCCTCCTCGACGGCTTCCTTCACGGGTGATGATGGCGGCCGCTGTTCCGCCGCGCCGGGGATGTCCGCGCCCTGTGCGCGTACTGTTGGTCTTGTAGCGATGCGGTTTCGTACTGTTACCGCATGGCGAGGGTCTTGACCGCTGTCAAATCTCCCTGTGGGACGTGCGGGGCGGCGGCACGCCTTTCCCCGGTATGGGAATGGCGTCCACTTGCGCCCATAATTAATGTGTTTTACCTGCCGCGTCGTGACTCGCGTCGTCCGACCCTTTTTCCTCCACGGGGGTCGGCCGAGGCGGGGTTCCGTTCCGACACTTCGGGGGTCGGGAGACGGGGGTCGGACGAGGCGGAGTTTTCTCCCGACCCCTAGGGGGTTGGGACGCAGGTTGAGAGGGCGGAGGCCTGCTCGCTTGCTGGGCCTTTCTGTCGGTAGGCCGGGACGCGGCCCCTTACGGTCGTGGGGCTTATTTGGCCCCCGCTTCCGGGCCCGCGCGTCTCTTTTAGCCTCGATTTGTGCCGAGGGCCCCTCCGCTGGGCCTTAGGTTTATTCACAATCATCGTGGCCTAATGAGTTAGTCGCGGGTACCTAGTTTTAGGTATCCGACAGTAGCTCCCGAGTCCCGTGTGGAACGCTTCCGCGTTGCGCTCGGGATTCTGCTTCGAACGTGAATGTTCGGTCCCGGCCTGGCTTGCGATTTGAATTCTGGAGGGTGCGCGCGAGCGCACCCGCCGGGTGTAGCCCCCGAGCCTGGGTGGGAGTGGTACACTCGCTTCCAGGCTGAGTTAGCAACGGGTATCTGCACATGACTTGGAAGCGCGCGTCGATGACCGAGTCGTCACGAGGGTTCTGTTCCTGATGAGTAACCCCGACGTCCTTGTCGGCTTGTGGGGTGGTAGCGGTTGGCCAGGGAGCCCGGTCAGGTTTTCGCAACCCGTGAGCGCTTCCAGGCTTTTGCGCCTTTCCACGCCGCGCCGAATCTTATCCTTTCGCGCCGTTTGCCTATAAATTGGGGTGTGTTCACGTTCGCCTCTCCCACGCTTGACCATGGAGAGCCGTCGGCGACCGGGCTCGCTGCCCGGCGTCGGACATGTTGGGAGTGATGTCGCTTCGTGCGCAGGCCTTGCCCCGGACGCGGAGGCCTTCGCCTCGCCCGGAGCTATCCCTCCTGCGATGTTCTGCTGCAGGGTCGAGCCCCCGACCCCAGCTCTCCTCTCGTCTGCTGCTGCTTTCTCGAAGAGCGCGAGCACCGGAGAGCTCGTTCGAGGCCGGTGCGAGCCGTGCCCGGAACGCCGTGCCCATCTCCTTGGGGGCGAGCCGTTCCGGACCCGGAGTCGCTCCCGAAGCCTTTAGGAGCGGCGACGCCCGCTTGGGTCATCCTCGAGGTCGAGTCCTGTGTAACCGAAGCCCTCGGACCTCCATTTTGTGGAGGAAAGAGGGCCGGATCAGGAATCACTGCCGAGGTGGCCATTGCGGGGTCGGCTCCCCCCTCGGGACGTCGGACCGCCTGTGTGCCGCGGAAGGAACCAGCCCCTCGACTTCCGCGAGCTGGTGGTGGTCTCCGTGGTGCGTTCCCCTGAGGGCTGATTTGTTTGTTACTTTGTAACGGGGTTCTTTTCCGACCCTCCTCGAAGGATTGGGGACTCGTTGTCTTGTACTTGAATAAAAGAAAACCCGTGTTTTATTTGCCTAGGCCACGCTGTTGCCCCGAGTTTGCGAATGCGAGCCCCCGAGCCCCCGTGCGTTACGGAGATCGTCCGAAGGTCGTTTCGTCTTTTTATGCGACTTCCCCCGCGTATCACTGCGTTGTGATAGGGGTGCTGAGCCGTCCCGTCCGTTCCTCGATGGCTCGACGGCGGGTGGCTTGTCGAGTTGCTAGCGGATGAGTTCGAGTGAAGCCCTGGCTTGCCCTTAGCCGGGATCCAATTGAGACCGGCTGGGGTCGACTTCATAAGATCCGTGGTGTCAGTCCAACTAGTTTCCGAGTCCTTTCGATCGGTCTCGGGGGCCTCGAAGCCTTCCCGCGTTGGGAAAACCTTGGTTCGACCCTCCATCAGGACTCGGACGCAACCGACAGAGGCCCGTGACGCTCCGCGCGTCTGGGTTCTGGCCGCTGGGACCCCTCTTTGGTCGCCCCTCACTCTCGTTTTGCCCAGAGCGGCTGTCGAACCCTTCAGACGGGCCAGCCTTCGCACTCTTGGGCCGGAAATGGGCCATCGAGGCGTTCTCAGCCCCTAGCCGACTTTACCTGTGACCTCATTCGGCTTGCCGGACCGAATGGGCCGCCGATGTCCGCATGTTCCGCAGGGACGTTTCGGATGGCGCCGTTTCGGAGGGGGCGCGGATCTCGGAGCGCCGATTCGAAGCGACGCGTCTTACCCTAGCTTCTGCGAGAAGGAAGAGGGAGAGAGAGAGAACGAAACGAGAAAGGCACGCCGCACGAGGCGGGAAATTGAAGGGATGCGACGGGTCGAAGGACGCCGCGACGGTTCGATGGGTTAAGTGTGAGTTATCCGTACCTGGGGTGATAGCTTCCCGCACTTACCATTTCTCTTTCGCGTGCTACAGTTACATTTTCCCCTTCTAATCCGCCGGAATCCGCGGCGATCTCCTATTCGTCCCTTCGCAATCCGCCGCGCTCCGCTTTCGTTCCGTTTCCCCGCCACGCGCCGTGGTCCCATTCCGCGGGTTCCGCCCTCCACCATCGACCGTCGTCGGGTGACATTCATCGTCGTCGCCTTGCGCCCGCGGCGGCCGTCCTCTGAGCGCCGGTCCGATGGACGCTGCTGTAGCGCCTTGGCCCGTTCAGAGGATGGGGGAAGGCGTGCTAAATGGCCTCGTATCCTGGGGGCTACTGAAGCCAAACGGCACATACGCGGAGTGGATCGTTGCCGAGGGGCTTCAGGCGCCGGACCCTCCCGACGGGTACGTCGTTTCCGTCGCCAATTTCCACAATCGTGGGTTCGGAATGCCAGCACATCCCTTTTTCCGCGGCCTCCTCCACTACTATCAGGTCGAGCTTCATCACCTCGATCCTGATTCGATCGGTCATATCGCCGGGTTCATCACCATGTGCGAGGCGTATTTGGGCATCGATCCCCATTTCAATCTTTGGAGGTATTTTTTCCGGGTGCGACACTCCCGTCTCGTCGAGAGGGGGAGACCGTCCATGGAAATTCCAATCGGGTGCGCGAGCATCCGGTTGCGGCAGAATAGGATGCGCAATTATATCCCGTACATCTCAATGTCCTCCGACGTCCGTTGGCGTTCGAATTGGTTCTATATTCAGAATGACCCTGACAGGCTGCTCCCGTCCTTCTCCGGGCGGTACATCGAGAAGGCGCCACATTCGTGGCGGAAGGATTTGGGGAGCGCTGACGTGGCCTACATCCGTCCCCTGATCAACGCTGTCGGCGCGTTGCGCACCTCCGGGGTGTCGTGGGCCGGAGTCACCGGGCATTTTCACGTGGCTCGGGTGCTGCCTCTAATGAGGCGCTCCCTTCGTCTGTGGGAGTTGACTCCGAGGCGAACAGAGGAGGAACGGCCATGGTGCTGGATGTGGGCTTAAGCTTTTCAAAAGTCAGTGCTCGGTTGGCAGAGGCATCGGGAAAGTCTTCCCTTTGCCATACGGATGCAGAGTTTGAATATCCGATCTGCGGCCATCCTCGGGCTCTTCCGTCTCCTGGCGTCCACAGCTATGAACGTATCCCATGCGGTTGTCATCTTATTTTCCTTACTCTTTTCCTTCTGGACCAACATGTCTTTCTCCTTTTTTCTTGCAGGCTAATTTGGTGCAGACGCCGTCGCATCCACCGCTGCCCGAGGACCTTGATCAACGGGAGGTGGTTCGTGTTCGATATGAACGTGGGGAAAGCAGTCGCGGCGTGACTCGCGCCGCCGATGATCCTGGCGCCGGTGGCCTTTCAGAAGAAGTGTGGGCGGGTCTCCTGCTTGAGGATGATGACGATGTTGACGACCCCCTGCCCGAGCCAGACGAGGTCGGAGCAATTCCGAGGGTGTCGCCCGACCCCGTGGGCGACGAGATGTCTGTCGTACTGGCGCCAAGGGACCGGGTGGTGTTGCAGACCGGGATGGTCGGCGGGGAGTCCGCCGGCCTCGAGCGTTCTCCGGGGACCGAACGGTCAGCCGAGGCGCCGGTCCGACTGGAGTGGGGTCCAGATTTTTGGGTCGGAGTCGGCAACCGTTCGTTCCTCGTTGAGGACTCGACCGAGGGGAGATCGTGGGATTGGTTCGGCAGCAGGCTCGAGCTTGTTCACTGGGGGGTGAGCTCTGCCCGCGGCTCCCTGGAATCGGCCCTTCATGTTCTAGAAGATACTAGACCTCCTTTTGAGGTACGATTACTGGGTTCCCCCCTCCCTCTCTTTCCCCTTTAATAGTCGGCTAATTATGAGTCGGATGCAGGTCACCCTGGAGGACCGTCGGATGAAGTCCGGGTGGCTGCACTCCCAGGGAGAGCGACTGCGTCACCTGTTGTCCGAGCGTGCCGTTGCCGCTCAGGCGATTGTCACCGCCGAGGCGTCTCGGGCCGATCTCTTGAAGGAGATGGAGGCGCTACGGAGGCGCGCAGAGGACGCCGAAGCATCCTTGGGAACGTCGCAGGAGCGAGCCGGGGATGCTGAGAGACGGGCTGTGAGCCTCGCTGCTGAGGTGAAGGCGGAGCGGGAGCTGCGGGAGGTCGCCGAGGTTGCTTTTGCCAACCTTTCGAGTGAGTTGGCTCAGCTTCATGATCAGAATGGCGGTAAGTGGTGCCTTTCCCTCCTTGGTGTTTTTTCGTCCATATTCTCGTTGGTGCCTTACTTCCGTTTTCCGTTCCTTCAGTGCTTGAACAGGAGCTGCTGGAGTCTCAAGCCGTGGTCGGAGAACTCGACAACTTGAGGCTTGCTTTCCTCCATTCGTGCTCCCAGCTGGGGATGAAAGTGACCAATGATCTTCATGAGACGACGCAGCAGGTGCTTGCCCTGCCGACCCACGTGAGGGCCTTGGAGGAAAATGCGATGGAGGGCGGAATTCGTTTGTCCTTCACCGTCGTCCGTTCCCATTATGATCCGGACGTTGGGGTGGAGCCGATGAGCGAAGGTTTTGCTGAAGGGGTCTCCCCTGAGACCTTGGCGGCCTTTGAGGAGGAGGTGCGCCCAGACGCTGAGCGGCTCTTGGCGAAGTACAAAGAAGAGTTCCTCTTGCGCCCTCCGGCGGCCGAGGATTGGACCCTCGGAGGCCCCTCGTCTTTTGTCTTTTGTCCCGAACAGTCGGAGAGTAAAAGTGTAGATGGGGATGCTTGTTTAATTCACTATCGTTGTTTTAATCCTTCGCATTGCGCCACGATTGTAGCTTGTTTGACTTCGAGCGTTAGACTTTTGGCCTTGAATCCCTTCCGCTGGCTTAGGTCGTCCTTAGCCGCTGGGGCGTCAGGTGCCTTTGAACCGAGCAGTCGGGCCTGGGACCGTGGTCTGCCACTCTTTCATCTTAAAGCGACAATGTGTGCATCGAGGGGTCGGAACGCGAGTCCTTGGTACGGAAGGTCGAACGCGAACCTTGCGAAATTGCGTTGTTTTCGCAAGGTTGTCGCCTCGTCATACCTTCGACCCGCGCGGTGTTGTCACCGCACCCACCGGGTGTAGCCCCCGAGTGGGGGGGTCGGGCCCAACGGCCGCTCCGAATATGGGTGAGGTGAGAGTAAAGCGTCTCTACGATAAGAGCAAAAGCGAAACGTAGTATGGAAAGGGTTTAGGGATAGAAGCGACGTAGCTATTCCATGTTCCACGCGTTCTTGATCTGCTGCCCTTCCGAGTCCATCAGCTTGTAGGTTCCAGGTCAGAGCACCTCGGAGATGATGAACGGTCCCTCCCAGGGCGGCGAGAGCTTGTGGCGGTCCTTATTGGTTTGCACGAGTCGGAGGACGAGGTCGCCCACGCTAAACGCTCGCCCAAGAACTCGACGTCCGTGGTAGCGTCGTAAGGCTTGCTGGTACTTTGTTGCGCGTAAGAGTGCGACCTCACGATCCTCGTCAATTTGGTCAACCGTGTCTTCGAGGAAGCGCTTGTTATTGTCTTCCGTGTAGGCTCGGACTCTCGGGGCCCCGTACTCGAGGTCGGTCGGGAGCACCGCCTCGGCCCCGTACACCATGAAGAAAGGGGTGTGGCCGGTGGCTCGACTCGGGGTCGTGCGTAGGCTCCAAAGTACCGACGGAAGTTCCTGGACCCAGCTGCCGGCGCAATCCTTGAGCTTGTTAAAGATTCTGGGCTTGAGGCCTTGCAGGACCATACCATTCGCACGCTCGACCTGCCCGTTCGTCCGGGGGTGAGCCACGGCTGCCCAATCGACCCTGATGTTGTAGTCGTCGCAAAACTCCAAGAATTCTTGGCCAGTGAACTGAGTGCCATTGTCGGTGATGATGGAGTTAGGGACTCCAAATCGATGGACAATGTCTCGGAAGAAGGTCACCGCTTGAGCTGACCTTATTGTGGTGAGAGGTCGGGCCTCGATCCACTTTGAGAATTTGTCGACGGCTACAAACAGGTGGGTGTAGCCCCCGGGCGCTTTCTTCAGAGGGCCAACCAGATCGAGTCCCCATACGGCAAATGGCCACGTCAGGGGAATCGTCTGCAAGGCTTGGGCCGGCATGTGGGTTTGCCGGGCGTAGAATTGGCACACTTCGCAGGTGCGCACAATCTTCTCGGCGTCGCCCACCGCCGTCGGCCAGTAGAAGCCGTGACGGAACGCATTGCCAACCATACTGCGGGGGGCGGCATGATGGCCACATGTCCCCTCATGTATGTCACGAAGCAACTCCCTTCCGTAATCGAGGGGGATGCAACGCTGCAATACGCCTGAATGTCCTCTTTTGAACAGTTCACCTTCCATCGCGACGAACGACTTCGCCCGTCGGGCGATGCGTTTGGCTTCGGTCGAGTCGGGAGGAAGCTGCTCCTTCAGCAGGTAGTCGAGGAAAGGCCGCATCCAATCATTTGGCGGGGGGTCGGGCTCGGGCCCCGGACCCTCCGCGTCTTCATCCACAGAGGCGACGACGAATGCCGCGTGGTCGTCCGACCCGACAGGGGTCGGGACGGAGGTTGGATTCAGCGCCGGGGTTGAGTACGGGGTCGGGTCGCCAGGCGCGAGCTTGCCCTCCTCATCGGAGTCGGTCGGCCCTTTGATGGAGGGTTTGTTTAGATCACTGGCGAAAATCCCGGTCGAGACGGGTTCCCGATTGGAAGCGAGCTTTGCCAAAAGGTCGGCGGCTTCATTCTGCTGTCGAGGCAGATACGTGATCTCGAAACCGTCAAACTTCTCCTCGAGACATCGAACCTCGGCACAGTATGCGGCCATCTTGGGGTTGACGCAGCTCGACTCATTTCGGACCTGGTCTACAACAAGCTGTGAGTCCCCAAATATCTCGAGCCTTTTGACTCCGAGCTCGACCGCAGCCTTGACGCCGTTGACCAGGGCCTCGTACTCGGCCACGTTGTGCGACGCCGGGAAGTTAAGTCGAACAGCATACCTCATCCGTACCTTGAGAGGCGAGACGAGCACCCATCCCCCTCCGGCTCCTCTCTTCGTGAGCGAGCCGTCGGAGTACATCCTCCAGCATTCCTGGTCGACAGGGGCCGCCGGCAGCTGGACCTCGGTCCATTCGGCGATGAATTCCGTGATAACGTGTGACTTGATCGCCGTTTGAGGCACGAACTCGAGTTCTTGTCCCATGAGCTCGATCGCCCATTTGGCTATCTTGTTCGAGGACTCTTTGTTTCTGAGAACCTCGCCCAAGGGAAATGAAGTCACGACGGCGACGCGGTGGGCGTCAAAGTTGTGGCGCAGCTTGCGCCGCGTAACCACGACCGCGTAGATCATTTTCTGGATCTGGATCCAGCGCGTCTTGGTGTCGAACAGGACTTCGCTGACGAAGTAGACCGGTCGCTGCACCTTGAGCGCGTGCCCCGGCTCGTTTCTCTCCACGACGAGCGCGGTGCTCACCACCTGCGTCGTGGCCGAGATATAGAGCAAGAGAGTCTCTCTTGGGGTCGGGACGGTCAGGATTGGTGAGTTGGTGAGCATGTCTTTGAGGCCGTCTAGAGCCTCCTGGGCCTCTGGCGTCCACTTGAAGTGGTCGGATTTTTTGAGAAGGCGATAAAGGGGTAACCCACGCTCGCCGAGTCTCGAGATGAATCGGCTTAGCGCCGCAAGGCAGCCCATGACTCGCTGGACGCCTTTCACATTCTGGATCGGCCCCATCTTGAGGATGGCGTCGATCTTCTCGGGGTTGGCCTCGATGCCTCGCTCGGATACACAGAATCCAAGCAGCATGCCCTTCGGGACGCCAAGTACACACTTCTCGGGATTGAGCTTGACCCGTTCGCCCTTAGTCTGTCGAAGACTTTGGTTAGATCGGAGACGAGTTGATCAGTGTGCTTGGACTTGACTATGATGTCGTCCACGTATGCCTCCACGACCTCTCCGATGAGGTCCCCGAAGCATTTGATCATGCATCGTTGATACGTGGCGCCGGCGTTTTTCAGCCCAAAAGGCATGGTGACGTAACAGTACGCACCAAACGGGGTTATGAACGAGGTGACGAGTTGATCCGACTCCTTCATCGGGATCTGGTGATATCCCGAGTAGGCGTCAAGGAAACAGAGGGTTTCGCACCCTGCCGTCGAGTCCACAATTTGGTCTATGCGCGGCAAAGGAAACGGATCCTTCGGGCATGCCTTATTGAGATTCGTGTAATCAACACACATCCTCCATTTCCTGTTTTTCTTACGAACAAGTAAAGGATTAGCTAGCCACTCAGGGTTATACACTTATTTAATAAAACCTGCTGCTAGGAGTTTCGCTAGTTCCTCACCGATGGCCTTGTGCTTTTCCTTGTCGAAGCGGCGGAGGTGTTGCTTGACAGGTCGAGAGCCCGGCTTGATGCAGAGGGAGTGCTTGGCGACCTCCCGGGGAATGCCCGGCATGTCCGAGGGCTTCCATGCAAATATGTCTTGATTGGCGCAGAGGAAGTCGACGAGCGCGCTTTCCTATTTGCTGGAGAGCGATGTCCCGATCAACACCACCTTGCTGTTGGGGTCGGAGGGTTGAGCGGGATCGACTTGGTGTCGATGTCGGGGTTGAAGGAGCCTGCCGTCTTCTTAGCGTCCGGCGCGTCCTCCGACTCCGCCTGGTTGACGGTCGGTAGCTCCTCCTTGTGGACGAGCGCCGTCGCGAGGTTGCAATTCTCCAGGTCCACCTCGTACGCCCTCTGCACGGACGTACTCACAGTAATAACCCCTTTCGGGCCCGGCATTTTGAGCTTGAGGTAGGTGTAGTTCGGGACAGCCATGAACTGGACGTAACAAGGCCGACCCAGGACGGCGTGGTACGCGTCGGGGAAATCCGCCACCTCGAAGGTGAGGGTTTCGGTGCGGAAGTTCTCCGGTGTCCCGAAAGTGACTGGCAGGTCGATCTGCCCCAGCGGCACCACTTGCTTCCCAGGGACGATCCCGTGGAACGGAGCCCCGGTGGGTCGGATGCGCTTGCGGTCAATGCCCATGGAGTCGAGGGTCTCGGCGTAAAGTATGTTGAGGCCGCTCCCGCCATCCATGAGCACCTTAGTGAGTCACGTCGAGGCGACAATGGGGTCGACAACCAGCGGATATCGTCCCGGCCGGTGGACCCGATCTGGGTGGTCGGAGAGGTCGAAGGTGACCGCTGTGCTTGAGCACTTGAGAAACTCCGGGGTCGCCGGCTCGGCGGCGTACACCTCTCGGCGTTCCACCTTGCGCCGGCGCTTGGGCAGGCAGGCGTCCAACCCGCCGAAGATCATGAGAACTGCGTTGGGCTCGGGGAACGGGCGCTCGGGCTCCTCATCCCCGTCGACCCTCTTGAGGTCGGATGGCTTTGCCTCATGCCTCTTCTGCGCCCCGCCGAGGAATTTGCGAAGAAGACCGCAATCCTTGTACAGATGCTTGACGGGGAACGAGTGGTTCGGACACGGTCCCTCGAGCAGCTTTTCGAAGTGGTCGGGGGTAGCCTCGTTGGTGGATTGCTTGGGCTTGCGATCGACCGCTGCAACCAACGAGGCTTCTTGCCGGTGAAGATTGCTTTTCTTCTTCTTCTTCTTGCCTGTCTGGGTCGACGGACCGGCCCCGCCGGCTGCCTCGACCCTCTTGGCCTTCGCGGTCGGACGCTCGAAGATCGCTCCGACCACGTCCTCCCCGGAGGCGTGGCTTGTCGCGATGTCGAGGCGCTCCTTTGTGGTGGAAGGGCACTTGCGTCCCAGCTTGTGCACCAGCGACTTGTTCCGAGTCCCCGTCCAGAAGGCGCTGATGGCGTCAGCGTCGACGACGTTGGACAAGGAATTGCGCATCCGGGAGAAGCGGCGTATATACTCGCGCAGCGACTTGTCGGGCTTCTGCTTGCAATTGCGGAGGTCCCAGGAGTTCCCGGGGCGTTCGTACGTCCCCTGGAAATTTCCCTCGAAGATCTCTCGGAGGTCCTCCCAACACTGCATGGAGCCCCTCGGGAGGTGTTCCAGCCAGGCCCGAGTGGAGTCGGCGAGGTAGAGCGGAAGGTTCGTGATGACGAACAGGTCGTCATCCGCGCCACCGACTTGACATGCCACCCGGTAGTCCTCCAGCCACGTGGCCGGATTGGAGTCGCCGGAGTACTTGGTGATGTTCCCGGGCGCGCGGTAACGCTGTGGCACCCACGCGCGCAGGATGTCCTCGCCGAACGCCCGCGGTCCGGGGGTGGCGGACTCGGACTCCGGTCCTCGTGGGGGTCGTACCGACCTCCTCGTCTCGGGTGGTAGCCGCGATTAGGGGCTTCGCGCCTCTTATCTTGGCCTTGTGCGCGACGGCGGGCGTCGAGCAAGACCCGAGCGTCCTTGAGATCGCCGACGCGCTCGTGGATCGGAGGGAGGTTCCGACCCCCTTCCTCCCGACGGGGCGCCTGCTAGACGGACGGCTCGCCGTCGCGGTCGCTCCCAGTGTGCGCCCCGGAGCTTCGCCCTCGACGGGGCGACATGGAGCTCTCAGCCTGCTGGTCTGCCGCGAGGCGGATGAGGCTCTCGAGCTCCTGCCTATCCTTTTTGCTCGGCCGGGGTCGTCGGCGGCTGCATCCGCCGGAGCAGAGCCGCCGCCACCGCGATGTTCTGACTGGCCCGCGGGAAACGCGGAAGGCCATCCCCAGCGTCGTTGACGATCTGGTGCTGGACTTGGCGCGCCCGAACGCGCGCTTGGTTCCGGCGCTGAGCGAGCTCGTGTTTGACCAGCTCGCGCTCCTGCCGCAGGAGCCGCTCGTGGTCTTGGAGCTCGCGTTCCCGTGCGAGGAGCTGCCGTACGTCGTGGTTGTTGCCGGCGAGGGCGTTGGCATCTGCCATCTCGGCGTCGGCGTTCGCCCCCAGTTGGCCGGTGGGAGCTATCGGGGCGAGCTGCGGCGCGGGCATGGCCCCATCGTACTCGACCGCCGCCGAGAACGGCTGGGCTCCCACCGAATCGACGTTGTCGTCGTTCCCGTTCTCGTCCGCCTCCTCCTCCTGCCCCAGGTCCTCGACGTGACCTTCGATGCTGCCGACCATGCAGCATTCTCGCGTAGGGTCGAGAGTGCAGTGACCGAAGCACTCGCTGAGGAGGTCGGACTTGGAGTCGGAGTCAGGTTCGAGGCGAGGTCGAAGTACGCGTGCCTGGGGCCATCCGCTGGCTGCGGTCGGCGGCATTGGTGGGGACGCAACTGGGTTCCGCCGCGTCATCTCCGCTAAGGGCGTGTTCACCCGCGCCAGCGGGTTGAGGCGGCGGGCGAGCTCACGCAAGAACTGGTCCGCGACGGTGCGGAGGCCGTGAGGTAGAGGAACACCGGGCCGCCAGAACTCTGATTCTGGTGGGAGGTGCCCCCAGCCCTCGAGCTGTACCAGGACATTCGCCAGCGCGTAGAAAATGCGTTGGCATTCGGACGCACGCGGCTCGGAGCCGAGATACGCCTCGATCCGGCATGGCAAGCCACGGCAACTTCGCTCGCGCGGAATGACAGCATTCGCGATAACCATCCCAAGCTCAGAGGGAGGCGTCTGCGTGCGCGCCACCTGCAGGGACGGCGGGTCGCGAGACCGGCAGGCTGCGCACCACGCCGACCCCGTGCAGGTCTCCGTCATCGAGGCGGACGGTGGGAAGTTGGAGATGATCCAGCGTTGAAGCCTTTCCACCGCGTGCCGCATCGATGGGGTAAGCGCGTCGGGGCGCCCCCAAAATTCTTCCTCCGGCGGAAGAGATGGCCAGCCGTGGAGGCCAGCAGCAGCAGCAGTGAGGGTGTACTGCACGTGGCGGTACTCCTCAGGTCATGGGTTCGGCCCGAAGTGCGCCTCCATGCGCACCTCGAGGTCGGACCCATCCATGTCCCGAGCTAGGCGGGGACGAGCCGTGAGCGGTCCCTCCCCATAGAGGGGCGAGTAGTCCTGCATCAGCTGCAGGCGGCCGGTGTAGTCGTCCTCGAACTCCAGACTTCCAAACCGGATGGCTTGGTGCGGAGGGAAGAACGGGGTGGGCAGCAGCCCACTCTCACTTGAACCGGCAGCGTCGCGGGCCGCTCGACGGGCAGACCCGCGAGCACTGCGGGACGGTTTTCGCGCCATCATCGGAGATGGCGCGGATCGCAACCGTAGCGCGCAGAGGTCCCCTACCTGGCGCGCCAACTGACGGCGTTGGGAAATCTGGCCGACGAGTAAATTTAGACTACGCGCTACAGGGGGAGGTTGATTCGATGAGTGAGGGAGAACTCGGGGATTATCCTGGTTCGGGCGATCGAAGCCCTACGTTCAGCAGTTGGTTCGGTTTGTATTGCTCGTAGTAGGGGTTACAAGCTTGGCGAGAGAGGGAAGGCTCCCAAGTCTCTAAGTATTCGTGTTGGTCATCCTTGCATGCGTCGCAAGGCTGAAGCGAGTGTGTGTGCGAATGAGGAAGTAAGAATGCGGTTCCGCGGTCCCCCAGCCGCGAGTCGAGCTTCCCCTTTTATCTGTCAAGGGGAAAATCGACTGTCCAAGGATGGAGGAAAAAAGAAAAAGAAAAGAAAGAGAAAAGGAAGGCTTGGGCTTCACGTTCTGGTGGGGGGGCTCCCTTGGCGTAGGCTGGCGACTCGTTGTAGATAGGCGGCGCGGACTGCGACGGTTCCCCCCTCCTCGACGGCTTCCTTCACGGGTGATGATGGCGGCCGCTGTTCCGCCGCGCCGGGGATGTCCGCGCCCTGTGCGCGTACTGTTGGTCTTGTAGCGATGCGGCTTCGTACTGTTACCGCATGGCGAGGGTCTTGACCGCTGTCAAATGTCCCTGTGGGACGTGCGGGGCGGCGGCACGCCTTTCCCCGGTATGGGAATGGCGTCCACTTGCGCCCATAATTAATGTGTTTTACCTGCCGCGTCGTGACTCGCGTCGTCCGACCCTTTTTCCTCCGCGGGGGTCGGCCGAGGCGGGGTTCCGTTCCGACCCTTCGGGGGTCGGACGAGGCGGAGTTTTCTCCCGACCCCTAGGGGGTCGGGACGCAGGTTGAGAGGGCGGAGGCCTGCTCGCTTGCTGGACCTTTCTGTCGGTAGGCCGGGACGCGGCCCCTTACGGTCGTGGGGCTTATTTGGCCCCCGCTTCCGGGCCCGCGCGTCTCTTTTAGCCTCGATTTGTGCCGAGGGCCCCTCCGCTGGGCCTTAAGTTTATTCACAATCATCGTGGCCTAATGAGTTAGTCGCGGGTACCTAGTTTTAGGTATCCGACAATTTTTCTAGCATGAAGGATGATGTCATCTACTATCCTACAAAATTTGAACTTCAAATATAACCTATACAAAGGGAAACAAAAAAGTAAAAACTCACGAGGGGGAGAATTGAACCAATCTAGATAGTTCAGGGTAGTAAATTAGACCAAAGGGTAGTCAAATGAACTTCTTCCTAAAATTAATTGCAGAACCCAACAATGTCTGGTAAGTGCCCCCCACCACCCCCCCCCCCCCCCCCCCCCCCCCGCGCGAAATCACTACGACTCAAGGAGTGCTGCACATGGAGTCACATAGGAAAATAGTATCAACAAATATTGATATTTCGACCCACAAGAGGAAGTCTCTATTTACATGGTGACTTCCGGTCAAGAAAGCATGTGACCAAGGCGAAGCACCCCAGTGACCACTACGACTCAGGTTCTTCATCTTGATGTCACTTGGATCAAAGTAAGGGTCGGGATATTAAAACCTGTCATCCTTTATGTAGTCCCTGGATTTCGGAGCCAACCATTTCCTTGGTCCTCCACCTGAATTCAGCCTAACAAATGTAGTGCGGTTGCAATCGTCAATGAAAGGAGGGGCTTGATGTTGCAAAATGCAACACAAAACACAGTCAATCACAGGTGCAATTCATGAAGATATAGGACTGATGGGCACGGTGGAATGGAAGAGTTGTATGTTTCACACAACAGCTAGTCTGGATCTCGGACCTATACCAGAATGCTTTGAAAACAAGGACATCCTTGCATGGGGGTGTTCGGTAATGTGACAGGTTTTTCATTTGACCGGAATTTTGGGCTCTGCAGTGGTATATTGTAACTTCAGTCGCCCCAATGCCTGCAAAAAATCTATGGCACACAGTAAAGAAAAACTTTAGCTCATTGTGAAATTAATAGTATCAATTGCAGCCAGCGCTCTATTATTTGCTATGGTGCATATCCTTCTCAGTGAGAGAAAACAAAAGGTCACCCTAAAAGCTCGGCCAGACTTAATCACATACTACGTGATAAAAAGCGCTTTCACAAAAACAATGTGATTGCTACAAGAATGGATCGGTCTGGAAGTTCAGTTTACTACTCAAATATATTATGACTATATAGTCACCGTGAATGATTTTATCTTCAACAGTCTAGCTCTACCTCAAGTTTCACAGCGTAATCAAAACAACTGCATTTTTTTAGAAACGGGAATATATTTCAATATTCCAGCCTCTGCATCGATCGATGCATGTAGCTGTTCATTATTACAACCACGATGACAAATTTGGAAAGGAAAACAATCGACAAATCCTTTTTCGCCATAATCAAAACAACTGCATGCTACTCAAGTTCAGACTTAAATCAAAACAACTTTAAAGCAGTCTTGTTTGATGAAGTTAACAAAAGTGGTTACATCTAGACTTAAATCAGCAACTAGTTTTAACGTTGTCACATAGATTTAACATTACTGTTGATGTTTCTGACGCACTAGATTGTTTGCACAACAACAGCGAACATTAGTTCACTTCGGCCTGAAGCCAAGACACGTTCTCCTCAATCAGGATTTTGTTGCTCACGTTTGGGCCTTCAGCCTGGAAAGATTCTTTCTGCTTCGGTAGGTCAGTAACTGATAAACTCAAATAGCACAAATGGAATAAGAGGGCCAATTGGACATGTTGCACCAGGTAACTTGGATTATTTCTGACATCTCATACTTCCAAAAAAAGTTTGGATTGTCTTTTAAATTACTACTGTTTATCTATGCATTATAGAATATGGAGATGGTAATTCAGTTTCGAGCTTCAGCATAGTCATCCTCACCTCACGATAAGTTCAGAGATGAGCAGACCATGCCGAAGCATGCCAAGAATGCGTTCCAAGGATGCTAATGAAGATTGTTGACCCTACCATTCTCACTTGGAGAAGCATATGGAAATAATTTGCAGTGTGGAAGAAATGTAATGGATGAAATCAGCAAGGCCATGTTGCATGTCACATAACTCGAGCTATCCTGCACCATGGAGATAACAGCAGAGAGGATGCGCATGAGGAATGCGTCTGCTTAGACGTACAGGAAAGGGATCATCATACTTAAAAAGAAAAAACAAAGAGGAAGTTATTCTGCAGTGATATGTCACTATTGCTCCATGGCTTTTCAGATTTGCTAATAATATTGGCTGAAAGTAGAATTTTTTTTCCTCAAATGTCTGACAGAACCTATTTAACCCATCGATACCGAAGCGACTCAGGCTTAGCTCCAAAAAAAAAAAAAAGGCAACTCAGGCTATCTCCTTGTCCAACTCCAAATGGTGAAATTTTACCTCAACTCTATGAGACCTGATCCATGGCACCAAAGGAATAATATATGTTCAATGCAACATGTGGAAACGTATAATCTTATTGGCTCTGTAAATTTGTGAAAATGTTGGGACACTACTGTGATACTGATGCACT
Source organism: Eragrostis curvula (assembly GCA_007726485.1). NCBI lineage: Eukaryota > Viridiplantae > Streptophyta > Magnoliopsida > Poales > Poaceae > Eragrostis > Eragrostis curvula. Next base: position 30,128,583 of record CM017440.1, on the reverse strand, counting down.
TTTTTATATGAGATCACTATTTATCCAGTGACAGATGTCAGTAACCACTGCAGCGCCACTGTCTGACTTTTGTCACTCATCTTCGATGCCCTTCCTGAACTTGTACAATCCAAACTCTGTTTCACCAGCGTATGGAGAATGGAGCATACAAGCAGGGGAGGCTTCGGTAAGCAAGCAGTGGAGCGAGGATGCAAAGCCTATACAATCAAGTTCGAAAGTGTTACTTCGGTAAGCAAGCAGTGGAAGTGGAGCGAGGATGCAAAGCCTATACATTGTCCCCGTCCTCGGATGAAACAAGCTTCAAGGAATGGTGGGGAGGTGTGCCCAGAAAAGAGGAAGGGCTTCAACACATTAATAATCCTCGTGGCGTGGGAGATTTGGAAACACCGTAACCGCTGCGTCTTCGACGGGATGCAGCCACATATGCAGGCGCTGCTGCAAGTGATCAGGGAGGAAACCAACCTGTGGATGTTAGCGGGGACGAAGAAGCTAAAGCAGGCTGCACAAAGCGGATGCATCAATCGCCAACACATGGTGCTCCTATTTCTCTTCAATTATGTAAACCACTCTTGTTTTTTCCCCCCAAAAAACTATGCTGTAACATATTACGAGCCGTTTCTGGCTACCATTGATTAATGGAAATCAGGTGGGGACACTCTCCCCCCCCCCCCCCCCCCCCCCCCCCCGCTGACAATCAAAAAAAAAAAGATAAAGCAGTTCGTGTAAGCCAATTATATCAGTCGTTGGGTAGACAATTTAGCAAAATGCGTGAATATAATTGAAAAACTAAACTCGGCCAGAGCATGGCATTGTACAGGATAATTTCTTCTTCTTAATACAATGACACGCAGTTCTTCTACCGAAAAAAAAGTGTTACTTCTTTTTGGTATTTTAGACTAAATTCTTTTGTTCATCGATGCTCAATAAAAACCCATCATTTGACTAGAGTGAAAAAATGCCTGAAAGAAACAAAGGGTGTGGTAACTTCACCTCAGATCTTTTTCTCACCTGATTCACTTTTGTACTCACTAGCAACTTGCCCATGCGTTGCAACGGGAGCTCTAAATTTGAACAAAATATTGAATGCGCATTACTTTGTAGATAATATTTATTAACAAGCAATTTGACCGTAAGTGGCTATGAGAGTAATCATGTGACTTCTTTATTTTAAATGTATATAAAAGCTCTCATCAGTGACCGTGCGCTGCAGTTGATGCATGAAGTCAACGCATTGATGTATTACACAAGCATAGTTTAAATAATCATTATATTATTGATGCAACTACGACAATAGCCTTGATTCGCGTGTAAAGACTTTTGATGCGCACTTGGTGAGACACTCAATGAATTTCCATCTCGCAATCATTTAATCCAGAGATGTTACTCAACTCTATCTCGAAACCTGAGATGCAACATCAAAACTCAAATCATGAATGCCATTTAGGCCATTCAAATCAAAATATAAGATTCAAATAATTATTTTTTTGTTTGCAAGGAATATTAGATCTGACTCAAATAATGGACCATCTAATTTAGTAATGTTGGCTCTTACTAAAACATCAATGCCAAATGAGCAATTGTACACACGAGAACAACCTTCACAACTTCATGTTAATAGATTTTTGTCCTAAGATGTAAGTTGCTTGCATGTTCTTTAGCTGTTTTTATTGGCTCACAAACCTGATTTGATACATGTCTCAACATTATTTAAAGAGGAAAAAAAGAAGAAGTGCTTTGTGTCCACCGAAAAGGAGGAAACAAAATAAAAGAAAAAAAATAAGAGAAAACGCGGCCTCTTGGGATTCCAACCCAGGCCTCCTGGATACAAAGAAGCAGCTGTACCGCTGAAGCATGCATTGCTTTGTGAATACATGCGATTCAAACCGAAACGAACTCCGACATTTGAATCAACATGAATTCGACTCGAATTTAAACGGCAGAGGTCTAAAAATCTTAGGCTAACGACCCACTTTAGATTTATTAAGTAGTAGAGATTTCCCCCTTTCCCTCCAAAAAGTCCTTGTTTAGATTCACCAGGAATGGTGGCGTATCATTAGCTTGCTGGATAAACTCTGCGCGCATACTCACCCAGCGGTCGGCTTGTCGCGTTAGAGACCGATGCATTGGCGACGGGATGGTCGCAGGCAATCGGCACTCGAGGAGGCTCGAGGAGCGGCTGGCGGCAAGGTTGCGGCGGCCCGCCAGGCGAGGGCACGGTGGAGGGATTTGGGCGTTTCGGGCCGTCAGATGAAAAATTAACGGAGCGGATGGGGCGCATGAAACAATTGTAATGGATCCATAAAGCGAAGCGACCGCAAAGTGTTTTTTTTTTTTTTTTTTTTGCACTGAACCGCAAAGCTTTTACTGTTCTCTTTAACGGCACAGCGGTAGTTCCAGTGTGTTCGCTGTCAAAATCGCTAAAAATAAAATATTTAAAAATGGAAATTGATGCAAGGATATCTCGAGAAGTCCCATAGTATTGTTACCACTGTGCTGATACTTCTAAACTCACATTTCGCCTTACTAATTCTCCCGACCCAAACTCATCGTTTGTAAATAACTTTTTCTGATAAAACCCTCATCACTCCACCAGTTTCCACTCACTTGCAAGTTATATTTCTTGCTTAGATTTATAGCAAAAATGAATTAGAGTAGGATAGTGGCCAGAGATGGTGTTCAGTCTTCAGACCAGTTGTGGTGACAGATAACCGTGACACGGCCTGCTGTCCACGGCACTTACGAAAGCACTAGCACATAAATAGAACTTTATTAATCACACTAGAATCCAATTACAATCAAGTGCGACCAATTGCTTGATTCACTTGCGAACCTATGCCCTCCACACAGCGGTATGAACAGTTTGTTTCGTCAGTATGACCCGCTCATGAGCCACGCCCGTCGCTCTCTTTTACAGCCTGGAACATCTGTGAACTCCTAACTTATACAATGACGGGTGCTAAAAAAAAACTTATACAATGACGGCAAATATAGAAGGGAGAAAACAAAGGGCAAAACCCACGGCATTATCACATTCCTGTATAAACAGAGAACATGTTACGATCAACCACCGTCTTTTACATACCTGCTTTCCTGCACATACGTCGCAGCAATTAAAAGGATTTGCCTTCCCGGCCTGGCATGCACATGTTCACAGTTTACACGGTAACATGAGAACGAAAGCAGGCAACCAGGCAGACTGGTCCTCATGCAAGCAAATCAATTTTCTAATTAAATACTTCATACATTGCATTTCTGTGTCCAAATTTTACCTCCAGACCCGCGCACGCCATAGTAGAGATGTCTGTCATGAAAGCAATAGCTCTGCATTATCCATGGTGATAATGTTGCCTGCAAATACCAAATCCTCCCTCCATTCTTGCTTTCTTGACGTTGGCGTTGAACCAAAAAAAGGAGAGGCCAGAGTACCAACTGCTGCAAAACAAAATGAATCATCGTGGGTTATAGTTCTGTATCATCTAGGGCTGGACAAAAGACTCGCAGCTCTCACTCAGCTAGTTCCTAGTTTGGCTCGGCTCAGATGCAAATTTTTACAAGCCAAGCTGAAGATTTAGGCCCTGTTTGTTTCAGCTTTTCGCTATTTTTGTTAGTTGGTTTTTGTGAGATCTAAAAACCAGACGCCGTCAAAAGCCAAAAGCCAGAAGCACCTCAGGATGTGCTTCTGGCTTCTCAAGTTTCAAAGACATCCGACTTTTGAATCTTCCAAAAGCCAACAGACAAAAGTGCTAAAAAGTTGAAACAAACAGGGCCTTAGCTTGTGTTGTTAACAAGCAAGCTCTCGAGCCAAGCGACATCAAGTACAAGGTCACTTTTGTCCAATAATCTTGGCTCCCAAGGCCATATTGTTGAAGTTCCAACTACTAAAGTGTGATGTTCATCTCTATTTAAAGCACAACTAAGAAGATTCAAATATTAGCCTCTAAAGATTTAGGCATAGCACCCCTACACATCTACATCCCAAGTACTAAAGTGAGCCAAAACGATCTAGCTCAAAAGTACAACGAGCCAAATCAAGCTAGTATTTTATAGCTTGTTATGGTAACAAGCCGAGCCGAGCTGAGCTCACTCAGTATCCAATCCTATTATCATCCCATGCATATTATTTGCAGGGTGCTGAAAAATAAAAGAGGAGCAATTGTAAAACCGGACCTCCTTTTGACTCCACATCTGAAAAGTCATGTTTTCTGGACTTTAAAAAATCGGGCCTGTCTTTTCAGAATTGGAGTCGAAATGAGAAAACTTTAACCACTTTAAAGATATGGACCAATTCAACAGGAAAAAAAAAAACATGAAGATATATTTCGTACGGTCAAACTGCAATTTCGTTTGTAACACATGAGCAATGAACTTGAAGATACAAAATCTTAGGTGGTGTAAACACATCTCTCTTGCAAAATTTGACAAGTGTAAATCTTACTTAAAAATAAACCAATAAGACCGACAACCAAATTAAACCAATGTGGTGTTGATCTGTGCACATCAAACTGCTTGCAAGGGTAGAAAATTCTGCTCATACAGTAGGGATCCCCCCCCCCCCCCCCCCCCCCCTCTGTTCCCAATAAAAGGTGTGAAAAGAAACATTGGATGCTAATTCAGGATTGTTGTATCAGATTATAGCCACGAAGCCAGCCAAAGTTTATACACATGTCACCATGAAGTTCCAACCATGCAGTTCCAGCAGCCAGTAATTACCGACAGCCAGACAATCCAATCAACTCAGCCATACTTAAGCTTCCAAGGAAAACGGACAACGTAACTCAAAACTGAAGTAGTCCAAAGATTTTAGATAATGACTTGAGGAATCATTAGTTAAGTATGAGAATAGAAGAACGAAAGGAAAAAAAAAAAGAAGAAAGAAAACAATCTGGCAATGAAATAGTTCTCAACACCAAAGACCATGGGAACATAAAAGGGCAATTACAAATGAACAGTTCTCCCAAATTATTGGACCGGTAAGAAAAATTGAGGTCGGTCATAAGCTTGCCGATCTCTGTAATTATGCTTCACTGTGATGAAATTTGTTAACATGGTAAAAAGAATAGGTCACTATGTCAAGCTGTCATTAAGAGATGATGTTGTATTCCATGGTATCAAGCAAAGCACTCTGCAGCAGTTAAAACAGTAGAAAAAATGTACTATCACATACTTGTTTAACAATCTTGCAGAACAGATGACATGTCACAACTCACAATCACCATACCATCCTTGACCTGCCAGCTGAGTCTTCTCCTGTACATATCAATATCATGGAACAGCAATAAGAAGATATTTTCCTTCCAGGCTCAGTATCCTCAAATCCTAAAATTCCACAGCATCATACGAACTTCATACCAGCCTACAAGGAAGGCGAGACTTTCTTCACAAAATCAAGTATGTGATACTAAACTCATATATCCATATTTTGCATTCAAGAATCTTCAGTCTTGTGCATGCCACATGTTGTAATCATAGCATCAATACGGTAGTTTTGAATCATCATTTGTGTTCCTTAACCACCAGTTAATTTGGTACATACAGACTTACAGTGATAAGAAAAGGAAAATTAATCATCGAGACGTGGAATTGCGAACCTGTACATGTTGCATAGAAAACTAACAAAGAAGCTTAAAAAGTATCAAAATCGTAGACCACATGGTATGTTGTGCAGATTGAGCAATTGACCAACTACTCTGCATACTGAGCCTTCTGGATTCTTTGAACCACAAAACCAATAAGTACGAAAAATTTGCAGAAGTAATTTTGTGCACAAGCCTACAAAGCCTTCTGAATTGCTGGACATGTTCATCTTTTCTGTATATGACATATGAAAGTTACTTCAACGTTCAAACTTACAAATCGCCCATGTTTCCAGGTATCATCGATGTTTCCAGTAGTTCTGCTAACTCTCTTGCTTATGTGCTGCAACAAGCATCAAGCTCTCTTGCTCAGGCATCAGAGACAACACCGGCCAATATGACTGATAGGGCTACCTTGTTTGCAATAAAGGCAAGCCTAAGCAACCAGCAGGGTGCCATAGCCTCATGGAATGCAACCACTGACTTTTGTAGGTGGGAAGGTGTCAGTTGCGGCATTAAGCATAAGGACAGGGTTGTAGCACTTAACCTCGCTTCCGAGGGCCTTGCTGGAACAATCTCTCCTTCCATTGGAAACCTCACATTCTTGAGAACTCTAGACCTCAGCTGGAACAATTTGCATGGAGAAATACCTTCAGCAGTTGGTCGTCTATCTCGGTTACGACATCTTGACTTGTCCAACAACTCATTTTATGAAGTAAATGCCAACTTGAAGAACTGCACCAGTCTTGAAAGTATCGACCTCAACTCAAACAGGCTCACCGGAGAAATCCCTGCATGGTTAGGAGGCCTCTCGAGTCTCAAGGCCATACACCTTCAAAAGAACAACTTCAGTGGGATAATCCCACTATCAATGACCAACCTCTCAGCACTAAAAGAAATATATTTTACGTACAACAAACTTGAGGGCTCACTACCTGAGGGCCTTGGCAGGCTCCACGGTCTGGAGTTCCTGGCACTAGGTGGAAATCACCTCTCAGGCACTATCCCTACAACACTGTTCAATCTTTCATCACTAACCCATCTAAGTGTCACAATGAATGAGTTGTATGGCATGCTGCCACCTGACTTGGGGAATCGCCTCCCGAAACTCCAGTACCTTCTACTTGGCATAAACCACTTTACAGGGAGCCTTCCATCATCTCTTGCCAATGCAACACAGATATATTCTCTAGACATCTCTTTTAACAATTTCACAGGAAATGTGCATCCTGAGATCGGACAGCTTTGCCCAGACTTTCTCTCTTTTGACACTAATCAGCTCACAGCAACAACTCCTCAAGATTGGAAGTTCGTGAAATTCCTGACAAACTGCACACGCCTCCGAATATTTGACCTCCAGGACAATATGCTCGGTGCCACACTGCCGAGCTCTGTTACTAACCTATCATCACAACTCCAATTTCTTTATTTAGGATTCAATGAGATCTCTGGAAAGATACCATTTGGTATTAGCAATCTTGTTAGCTTAACTTCTTTACAGTTCTCCAATAACCAACTTTTTGGTGTTGTGCCTGATGACATCGGGAGGCTAAATTCTCTGCAAGCCTTAGGGCTCGAAAATAACCAGTTGACAGGGCCCATACCATCTACACTTGGAAACTTGACACAGCTACTACAACTGTACACACATAACAACATGTTTGAAGGATCTCTTCCAAGAAGCCTAGGGAGCCTACAAGGGATAATTGATGCGACCTTTAATAACAATAAGTTCACGGGTCCTTTGCCTATAGGGATCTTCAACCTGTCATCTTTGTCAGAAACCCTGGATTTGTCAGGCAATTATTTTGTAGGTCCTCTTCTACCAGATGTCGGCAGCCTAAAGAAGCTGGCGAAGTTGAAAATTTCAAGGAATAACTTATCAGGGCTGCTACCTGATGCACTTAGCAATTGTGATAGCATGATCGAACTTCACTTGGACAGTAATTCCTTTGACAGTAGCATCCCTGCATCTATCACAAAAATGAGAGCTTTGTTATTTCTTAATCTGACAAAAAACACACTTTCAGGTGCAATTCCTCAAGAGATAGGAGTCATGGATGGAATGAAAGAATTGTATCTTTCACACAACAACTTGTCTGGGCATATACCAGAAAGCTTTGAAAACATGACATCCTTGTACCGGCTAGACCTGTCATTCAACCATCTGTCTGGAATCGTTCCAACAAAAGGAGTGTTCAGTAATGTGACAGGGCTTTCTTTAGACGGGAATATGGGGGCGTTCGTCGCTGCCGACCAGGGTAAAAAGAAATCACTCACCGCCCACCCCCTTCCTTCCTTTTCTTCGTATATTTTTCTCTCAGCGAATGGACGATTCGATGCGGGTCTGAGATTTCTCCACTAATCTCATCTCTCAGTCAACGCGGCCTCGTACTTCCACGTCGCCTTGTGCCAGCGTTTTTTTTTCTTTTTACGATTATGGTTGGTTGTGTCTGGCCACGGCACCAGGAATGATTATTTCAGTAGTTAAGAGTAGTTGTTCCAGCCTTCACAAATCGATGTTCTAGCTTTAAGAAGTTGTTGTTCCAACCTTCTCAAACGGATGTTCGATCCTTTTCAGATGCTGTTGTTCTCGCTTTCAGAAGCTATTGTTTCGGCTTTCACAAGCGGATGTTCCAGCCTTCAGAAGTTGTTGTTCCGGCCTTCACAAGCGAATGTTCCATCCTTTTTAGAAGCTGTTGTTCCAGCTTTCAGAAGCTATTGTTCCGGCTTTCACAAACGGATGTTCTGACCTTCACAGTTTGTTGTTTCAACCTTCACAAGGAGATGTTCCAATCTTTAGAAGTTGTTGTTCTCGTGATGGAACATTCGAAATCTCTCCGTGGAACATTCGATCTCTCGTGACGGAACATTTGATTTCTAGTGATGGAACATTCGAATTCTCATCATTCGAATTTCGAATTTTTTTTCAAGGATTTGTTTTCCTCTTCGGATTGGAGCTTTGAGTGGTTGTCGTGGCGGTGTTTTTTTTGGCGAGGAGGAAGAAGGATTGCTCGGACTGGACCTGCTGTATTTTTCTAGGCCTTGATCTTTCATTTCGTGGGCTGATTATTTTTCGTGGGCCGCTGGTATTGAAGCAGGTGGGGAACAGGCGGGAAGAAGGGGGGGAGGGGGGGGGGGTTTCTGTTTTGCCCCAGGGCGGCAGCGACGGGTCCCCGGAATATGGGGCTCTGTGGTGGTATCGCAGAATTAGATTTGCCTCTGTGCCTGCCCAAATCCAAGGAACCCAGCAAAAGAAACTTTCATCACATTTTCAGAGTAACATTCCCAATTGCTAGCATCGTTTTATTCTTAAGTGTGGTGCTTATTTTCATCTCATTAAAAAAGAAGCCAAGATTGAGATCTACAACCTCGGCAGGATTTCATTTCATAGATTACAGACATCCAAGAGTTTCTTATGCGGATTTGGTCCAAGGAACAAATGGCTTTCATACAAGCAATTTAATTGGCAGACGAACATATGGTTCAGTTTACAAGTGCAGTTTGTTATTGAAAAATACAATGACTACAGTTGCAGTGAAAGTTTTTGACCTTCAACAATCTGGCTCTTCTAAAAGTTTCACAGATGAATGTGAGGCACTCAATAAGATCCGTCATCGTAATTTGATCAGTGTCATAACTTGCTGCTCCAGTTCTGACTCAAACCAAAACGATTTCAAAGCACTTGTTTTTGAGTTCATGTGTAATAGGAGCCTATATGAGTGGCTACATATGGATGTGCGCACATCACAGCAACGAGAAGGTTTAACACTGATGGAAAGATTGAATATTTCTGTTGATGTTGCTGATGCACTAGATTATTTGCACAACAACTGTGAGCCACCAATAGTTCACTGTGACTTGAAGCCAAGCAACATTCTTCTCGATCAGGATTTGGTAGCTCATGTTGGGGACTTTGGCCTTGCAAAAATTCTATTTGATTCAGCAAGTGAGCAACTGATTAATTCAAAAGGCACTACTGGAATAAGGGGAACAATCGGATATGTGGCTCCAGGTAACTCTGAGAAAAATATGTATTAAATATTCTGTCATTTTATACTTATGACATAGTTTTTACTGCATTTTAAATCATGCTGTTTGTATATGCGATGCAGAAGATGGGGAAGGTGATCAAATTTCTCCATGTGGCGATGTCTACAGCTTTGGAATTGTCATCCTCGAGCTGTTTACAGGCATGGCACCTACTCATGACATGTTTAGCGATGGGCTGACCCTGAAGAAGCATGTGGAGAATGCATTTCCAGGGATGCTAGTGAAGCTTGTTGATCCAGTCTTGCTCTCCGTTGAAGAAGCTTACGCAAGTAATTCTCATAGTCAAAGAAATGCTTTGGAAGATATCAGCAATGTCTTGTTGCCAACCATAAAACTTGCGCTGTCATGCAGCATGCAAGCGCAAACAGAGAGGATGTGCATTAGAGATGCGGCAGCAGAGATGCGCAGAATAAGGAATTGCCATGTTCAAACAAGAAAAAAAGAGGAAGCTCCTACGACGTGATGTGCACGACAGCACGAGGCTAAGTGATGGTGGCATTTTTTTTTTAGATAATGGGAAAAAACAAGACGTCCCGGCCTTGACCTCAAAGAGGCTAGAGCCAAAGTGATGGTGGCATATAGTAAGAATGCGCACTAATGCTCTTTGCCGATCCAGCTTTGTGCAACATAGTCTTACGTAAGTAAACATTACCTAGAATAAAGGATAAAAACTATTTATACCCATAGCAAGGCTGGACTTGGGCGCCTTGCCTTGACGAAGTCTACAAAGTGAGATTTCAACTCTAGTATATATTTGATATCATGCACGGGACATGGAATTTATGTGCAATGCAATATGTTAAATAATCTTGTCAGGACTCGACCCAATCAAATTTTTGTACTGTTTTCCCTGAGCATCGATGCTACACTATTTTTCCTTAGCAAAAACAGTGCTAATGCTACATCTTTTTTGCAGTCAAATTCTAATATTTTCCCGGAGCAGCAATACTATTTGATGATGGAATCCAGTTGATATAAATACTTAGATGGAAGCACGTCTCAATCAGCCCTTCATTTCCAATTCCCCTTCCCCTGAAACAACCAAGCGCGTCCCCCTACAGTTGGAAATGCATTGTTCGATTTGGGCAGGCAAATCGTGTTCCCTAAATCTCGTGAACCAATTAATCAGCCGGCACTGCTGCAGTGCTGCCACTAAATCCCACACAATAAGAACCACTGAAGTGACGCGGAGTATTGTTATTTCGAAATATTTGAGAAAATTAGCCAAACAAAATTTCCAGGGTAGATTGTGTTCCCATACTTACGAATCAGATTGCCTAGGCTGGCATCTCGCGCCGGCCTAATGGGAGTGGCAGCGGCCGGAAGTCTGTTCCGTGGGGCGCGAGGCCGGGCAGCCGAGCGGTGGGTGGGGTCGTTGGGAACGGGCGGTCAGCGGCGGCGGCTGTCGGCGCAGCGAGCGGCGAAGAGGACGGACGCGTGACGGCGGCGACCGGCCGGCGGTCGGAGTGCGCCGGGATCGTCAGATGCGGAATTAACAGTACGGATTAGCATGGTGGAGCAAATCGAGCATTTCTCGCTTGCTTGTTTGCAAACCACTATCCATAGGGATGGGAAAAGAAAAACGAGACCGGCAAACTGAAACCGCAAAAAATCCGATACCAAAAAACTGAATAAAATAATGCCAACATGGATGGTAAACGCAAGGTTACATTACTGAAAATTAGTGCTAATAATGAGTATTTTGAGTACAAAGACCGAACCGAAATTTAGATACCTAAAATTGTCATGTATCTAAATTTTTGTTATCATTTCGGATAGAAATTCTAGATAACTAAAAATTAAAAATCATAAAAAAAATGAACCGAAATAACAAATAGGAACGCCCACCCCTAACTATCCATATTGGTTTCTAGACAAGAAAAATCAAGATTGATGCGGAATTTTGGTTTCCGATGCAAAGACTTATAAGATTTTTACTAAAAAAAGTATTTTTAATTTTACATCAAAATAAATTATAATTTAACCGTTTTGCTGGGCTTTTTCAGTGAAAATAAAGTAAAATCAGTCAAACAGGACTTAGACAAATAATGGCTAACTTTTAATTGTTTTAAATAAGGTGCAAGTTTATTATATATTATGCAAGACTTAGACAGGTTTATTGAGAGACATAGATAATGTAAGTCTAAGCCCTATTTAAAGAGACTAGAGACCCACATAGGCAACCCAATCTAAATATATCCCAGTCGTCATATATATAGGCAAATTATTTGCATTATTACATGAACTCATTTACACCTGCCGAGTGGACCTAGGAGGTTTTCCGTCTTCTATTTGCCACGCGGAACATGCGACAACCATACGAAAAAATGGTGGCGTTGATATAAATAAAAAAAAAAGGGTGGCGTTTGATTCTGAGCCGAATGTGCGGAAGGCGCGAAAAAATCAACATGATTTCGCGTCATCAGCATGGCCTGTTGTAACCATAGTCCAAACAAGTCTCTAATAAGATTTAAAGATCGACAAGGGAGTCCAAAAAAAGGAGAGCTTATAGTCAACCCGAAGGGATGTGACGAACTAAAAATAGGCATACTGAGGTGTAGACTCACGTAAAAGATTGTAACAATTTGGACATGATTACCGTCGATCAACTCTTGGTCAGTTTCTGTAACCTATCATCATTTTAACCTTTTTATAAGACAAACTCATTCAAAAAAGAAGTACAACCCCTCCCCCCCCCCCCCCTGCGCCGCCCCGCCCCACCACCCCACCCCCAACTCGTGAGGATGTTTGGGATAGGGAATCTCATGGTCTCCAAGGAACTTAAATCTTGTGTCTCTAACTGTTATTTTTTCGTACCTATTTTTAAAGAGTAAATTTCAAGGAACCACAAGTATTTGGCACATAAAATGGAACCACAACTTTTGGAATGGTTTTAAAGAACCATAACTATTTGAACTTTCAGTTTCACAGAATCACAACTTTTAAGGTGGGTCAACAGACCCGAGCTCGGTCCCACATGTCATACAGAGTTGCGTAGAAGATGTAAATGGGTCGGCCCATCTCACACATATTTTATCACCCGAAACACAAAGGTTCTCGGTTCTCCTGTGTACTAGAGTGTGCGTGGCGTTCATGCAGGAAGCTGGAGGCGAGGGCGCCGATGGCGATTGCAATGGCGGCGGTACTAGAGATGGCTTTCTCGATGAGGAAGCAGGTGCCAAAACAAGCCGCGCTGCACCAACCAGTTCTGCTCGGCACCATGGACCGGCGTACGTATCCTGCTCCCTTCCCCCTCCACATCGCGTGGGTCCCATGGCTCAACTCTGTATGACATGTGGGACCGAGCTTGGGCCTGTTGACTAAACTTAAAAGTTGTGGTTCTGTGAAACTGAAGGCTGAAATGGTTGTGGTTCTTTGAAACTGCTCTAAAAAATTGTGGTCCTTGCAACTATATGCCAAATACTTGTGTTTCCTTGAAATTTACTCTTAAAGTGGTTTTCATAATGTAAACTGAAACCTACTCTTTTGTTCATGTTTTCATCAGCAAGCCAACCAAATTTGACTTAACTGTCTGATAGTTCGTGTTATGACTTATTTATTAATGCAGGTATAAAACTTATCTTTTTGTTTCTACACTCACATAGGGGTGAGTGTGCATTATGGGTTCATATTGTGTTTAGAAAAAAATATTTTACATCTTTTTTAAGTTAAAAACAGTGCCCTAAATGTTTGCAATCTCCGGCTTAATGGGCATGTCCAAAATGCAACCATGCTAGTTTGACAGCCTTACCTCACATAATAGTAATACTTTACATGATAATAGCTTATCTATTTTTGTAGGCATGATTCGGTCTATGGCAATGCGTCAGCAAATGACAAAGGAAAACGGACATCATAATCACTTAAAATACTCCAAAATCTTGTACTGCCTCAATGCCTCAACAAAAATAGAGTGGTTGTACCTTTTATATTAACACCGGCCTGCCAAGCGCTGCCGCAATCGTGGCCCATCTCCTAACCACAATTAGGTTAACCAGCTCTTGTAAAGTTAAACTCAAACTCCCGGGTTTATCCGAAAACGTAACGTCCCAAACTACGCCATCAGAAACCCTTTCCGGCAACCTCGGTCCCGAAACGCCGCCCTTTATCCTGACAACACCCCCACCTCCCATCTGATCATCACCATCCATGCGAAATCGAACGCCTCAGCCGCGCGCCGACCCCACCAACCCCGCCACACCAGCGCCGCCCGCCGCAGAGGATCCGACCACACCTAATCCACTCCGCAATTAAAGAAAACACGCAGCGGGGCCCACGCGAGCTGAGCAGAGCAGCCGCGAGAGGTCGCTTAAAACCCAAGCAAGCCAACCAACCACGAAATTATTTAGCCGACGCCTTCACCCCAAAAAAAAAAAAATCCAGGGAAAAGCGGAAGGGTCGAGAAGGAGGAATGGGGAAGGGCAAGGTGCACCCGTCGCCGTCGCTGCCGGCGGCGGCGCCGGCTGGAGGAGGAGGGGGAGGGGAGATGACGGCGGAGGCGGTGCTGATGCGTCTGCTCCCCGCGGTGGTGCTGGCGGCCGCGGCGCCGCTCGGGGCCGAGGGGAAGGAGGTGCTGGCGTACCTCGTCCTCGCCTCGCTGCGGTCCTCGGCGCCGCCGACGCCGGCGAGGGGCGAGGCGGAGGCGCGGGCCCACCGCCCGGAGCTCGGGTGCGGGTGCTTCGGGTGCTACACGGCGTACTGGTCCCGCTGGGACGGGTCCCCCGAGGCCGACCGCGAGGCCATCCACCGCGCCATCGAGGCGTTCGAGGAGCACCTGGCGAAGAAGGAGGAGGAGGAGGGGGCCGGCGGCAAGGGCCGCCGCGGCCGCAAGAAGCGCACCGCCGCCGCCAAGGGCAAGGACAAGGCCGGCAAGGGCAAAGGGAAGGAGGTCGCCGTCGATCTGACGCCGCCGCCGCTGCCGCTGGCTCCTCCGGCCGTTCTCCCTGTTCCGGAAGATCCCGCGAAAGTGGAAGAAGTCGCCGAGGAGTTCAAGGCTCTTGAGGAGGAGGAGGTGGAGAAGGAGGATGTTACCACATCCGCCGCCGACGAGGAGGCCGCCTCGGCCTCCGGCGGCGAGGAGGAGAAGCGGCGGCGCGGGTGGGGCGCCGTGCTCAGCTGGAGGAACTGGGGCCTCTGGGGGTCCCACTAGTCGGTGAGACTGCCCTCCGATTCCTTCTCCTCCACCAGTAGGTTTGCTTTGGGCTTTAGTTGTTGGGGTTTTGATGCTCATTTTGTGCTGGGAGGTTTAGCAGCTGCAGATCAGTTGATTAGCCAGTCAAATTAGTGTTCACACTTTCACACACCAGTGCGATAATAATAATGATGATGAAGGATCACGTGTTTATCAGTCGATATATGATGTGTTCATGTGTTTTAGTAGGTTGATGTAAATATGCAGGCTGTGGAAATTGACAAGTGTGTGCCTGGTGTAATGTAAAATGTAGTGCTTTGTATATGTAAATTATTTGAATGCATAGGTCTTTCAGTTGCTGCTGCAAATGAGTTGGGTAACCTGAATCGGCATCTGTAATTTGTGGTTAGCATCTACTTGAGAACCTCTGTTTTGAGGGGAATTTCTGTGTCGAAGCCACAGCTAGAAATGCACGCGCATTAGTTGTATGGATTGTGGAAATCTCTCCCTGGTTCGGATACGAATTGAACTGATTGTGGTGAACTTAGCTTCCTACATCAATTCTGTTGAAACTGTTGCGCTTCTGAGTGGAGGCACTTTTATATCTGAGCTTGGTGAAGGTGTGATTTTGTCAAATTTGGAAACATTATGGACAACCGTTTATAGTTGTTCCAAAAGTATCTTGGAGCTCATTTGATCACTAGTATCTTGGAGCTCATTTGATCACTAGTATCCTTTTGCTGTTATTATCCAGTTAGTTGGAGCTAATTCTGGCAGCTCGAACTGTACTATGTTCTTTGCTTGGGAGCTAAGCAAAAACAGGGCGCTATCATATTTGTAGCCTCCTACGATTCTGTGACACTTGCTTCCGGCTTTTTGGTGCGGCGGATTCGCTGCCCACTTTTCGCCATTTTCTACGCAACCCATGGCGTATCAGTATCGCCGTCAGCTGCCTTGTGGGACAGGGGAAATGCGGCCCTGGAAAAATAGAATCTGCCTTTCTTTTGATTGCAAGCTGGGACATGGAATTTGGCTTGTCTTTGTTCTGAGCGAATATGAAATTTGGCGTGTCGACAGTGTGTGCCTACGCTGAGCTTTTACATATCAGTCGCTCAAAAAAGGTGCTTGTTTGTACATCTTCGATTGTTTTGCAGATGCCAATCTGTGACATCCGGCCATCTTGGTCGTTGCTACTGTGTAGTACTTTTATGATGTGGCTGCGATGGGATATTCCTAGTATATGCAAAATGTGGGATTGCGTCAGTTCGACAGTGTCGCCGCTTGGAATTTGGTGGCCTGGCTCTTCTTCGTCAGTTTGACTGTCATTTTAATCACGGTGTGGGCCCAGTGGGCGATGCGAACCTCCGTTTCATACTTTCATTTTCAGCTGGGAAAGAAGAAGAGGTTACGGCGGCGCTCGCCTCCTTGCTGGTCAGCAGTCAGCACGGCCTTGTGCACGACGAAGACCAAAGCAAGACCTGTGTTTGTCTTGAATACTTCGCTGCGGTTTACTAGTTTGAACTGGAAAGACTTTCCAAAAAACAAAGTTTGAACTGGAAAGCGAAGTCAAACATTGAGATGCACAGGAAGACACATGCTCAGCACGTTCTCGAAAAATCGATGAACAGGCCGACCAAGTTTGCATATCACGACTTGCAAAAAAAAAAAACATTGGCCCGAACAGTAATTTGCACTTTTCTATTTACACGCTTGATAATTTGTACAAATTGCGGCCGTGAACTGAATTGTTTACTGCAGAACTGAATTTTGAATTCTATACGACTGAAAAGTCCTTGTGAATTCCCCGTAGGCCGATATCATAAGGGGGCCATCAATTTGTCGGGCCTTTAGTCGGGTAACATGTCGAATAAATGGGCCGTCAGTTGACCCAGACTAGGCCGAGAAGAGTGAAAAATGTGCAAATTGGCAGCCCATCACCAAGGAAAGCTCTCGAGGTGCTGACATTTGACCTTTGAGTATTAGCCCCGCATTCAAATCAATCACGCTCTGTTGGTGATGTTCTATTTCTATGAGCACCAGTTCATTTGAAGTATAATATAATAGCTAAAATTTTAGCACTACGTCTTGTGCCTTCCACGCACACACCATGGGACGTTCCTTGCATTCCAACTATGGGCATGTTTGTTTTCCACCCATATTATATAATCCATCTAATAATTTATAAGGTGAAACAAACTGATTATAACAATTCTGTCGAGGTTATAGGACCTCGATAGATTTGTTATGGGGGCGAAGGAACCAAGAATACGATGGTGAACACGAGACAAGGGATTTAGACAGGTTCGTGCCTCCCAGAGGATAAAAACCCTACGTCCTGTATGTCGTGGTATTGATTGTGTGTATTTTAGAGGAGATCCCTGCCCGTCTTATATAGTCAGGGGTACAGGGTTACATGGAAAGAGTCTTAGTCGGTTACATCATGGAAATACTTGGAGTATAAGGCAAGAAGCCTTTCCTACATCCAGCCGAGTAGTAGAACCTTCCATCTTGTATTGTGGGCTACTCGGTTTCTTCTGGGCTGGTCCGACTACCCTTGTCAGGTTACTCGGCCCTTTGGTCTTGAGGGTACCGGGGGTCATGGTAACGACAAATTCCTAAGTCAGATTATTATAATCTAATAAACTGCTTTTTTTCGACTTATATATTATATAAGCTAGATTTTATAATCTAGGCGTGAAACAAACATAACATTTATTGTCCCTATGGGTTTGTCGTTTCCTACGCTCCTATCTTTTGATGTCACAAATCACTGAAGCGGCATGCCAAAACACCCATGTACAAAGGTCAAACGCCAAGCGCCACGTCATCACCATTTGAAAAGGCAGGACAACACACTACCGATGTTGGTCTGGACAGCAGAGTTCAGATGCTGTTGGATTCTATTTTCATAGAAAACCGAACCAGAGGACTCAGATCTGCCTACAGATCTAGGCCATTCAGCTCGGCACGGTAATTGTCCCTTCAGCCTCACAATTCTAGTCGTTTAGGACATCATTTTAACATACCAAGGAGTCATTAGCTATATAGTAATTTTTTTCCGTTTGTCTTTATTAAATAGGCTGAGGCGCCATCTCATTACACCTATGACGACCACAGAAAAAACAGTGGTGTTTGGCTGATGATTAAGCTGTGGCTGCTAGCCATTTTACTATGTGATTTATGACGCTGGAGGTGCCACGCCGGCTCCCGTGGCGAGGTGCTTGGTGGCATAAAACCAAACAAGCCCTAAAACATTAGGCCCATTTGGTTCCCTGGCTAGCTTGCTTGCTTTGCCTTGCATGGACAAGGAAAAAGTGTATTATGCCTCCCTCAACTTTTTATAGAGTTCGATTTTTCTCCCTCTATTACAAAACCGGATAAGTTGACTCCCTCAACTCGTGAAACCGGATTTTTTTCCTCCCTGGCCGGTTTGAGCTCGCAGTTTTGACCTGGTCAGCAAGAGAGACCCACGTGTCAGTGAAAGAAAATGTCACCGGCATGTAGGACCCACTTGTATGTGACCCAGGTCGAAGAGCATCAGATCGCTCGCTCGTGACCGCCGCGGCGCCGGAGCCGTTCAGGAGGCCATCTTCTCTGCCAAACTCGCCTCCGTACCTGCTGGATCTCGACCACCGTTCTTGCGGAATCGGTGCCCCCGTCCACTTCAAAATCTCCACCCACCTTCCCGATGAATCGCGTTGCATCGTTGCTAGGCGGGCAACCTTGGCCATGCATGAGCAATTGGAGCAGCAGCAGTGCGTGTGAGCAATTGAAGCAGCAGCAGTGCATGCAGGAAAGTAGCAGCAGCAGTGCGTGCAGTCGCGGCAAGCAAGCAATTGAAGCAGCATGTCTAGACAAGCAAGCAATCGGAGGAGTGGCTGGCGAGGTGGCTCTGGGTGTGTCAGAGGATGCAAGGAACGACGCGGCGCGGTGGGGAAGGTGCTAGGCGGCGGCGAGTTTGGCATGCTCGCCTCTGTGTGACAGTTGGGGCGTCGGGGTAGATCTGGCCGGGAACACCTCTAGCCGGCGACGGGGTGGTCACATGCGTTGCTCTTTGACCTGGGCCACTTACAAGTGGGTCTCACATGTCGGTGCCATTTTCCGCCACTGGCACATGGGTCTCACATGTTGACTAGATCAAAAACCACTAGCTAAAACCAGTCGGGGAGGGGAAAAATCCGGTTTCACGAGTTGAGGGAGTCAACTTACCCGATTTTGTAATAGAGGGAGAAAAATCGGACTCAGTGAAGAATTAAGAGAGGCAAAATAAACTTTTTCCCATGAACAAAACCGAGCAAAGCCTTGCCACACCAGGAGATGCCACACCAGGAGAGTGGAATTAGCTCTCCTACAACAAGCAAAGAGCTTGCCAGCACAGGCCCGGCCGGGGGGCAACCTTGCCAGCTATTGCCTATCAAACACATCGGTTCTAGAGGCCGGGGGGCAACCTTGCCAGCTATTGCCTATCAAACACGTCGGTTCTAGACCAGCCGATCCAACAGACCCAAAAAGTTATTTCTGTTGAGCTAGCTGTTTCATCTGAGGAATGAGGATGAGGGCCATTGTAACATTTGCCGGATCTACCTATGCACCACAAAGCGTGAGGAAAGTGCATACATATAAATAAAAAATAAAAAATGGCGAGGGATACATACCGAATTTGATTGGGTACATTTGGATACTCCTTAGTAGATGTACGAGAAAATACACCCATACCAGATTGTCGACCAGGATACAGTTTTCTAGACGTACTGAAACTCACGTGCAATCTGCAAAAACCATGCCCTCTGATCGCCGATGTACCCTGGATATATCTCTGCACCTTTGCATGTTATACGGCCATACTCTCTCACAGCTAATCATGCCATCTGATCCACCACGGCCCTCTAAAGCTCGTAAAGGACGCCTGCACTGTAGTAAAGTGTGTGCACGGATTGGGGACACCATATTGCGTACATGTCCCGCCAAATATGTACAATACCTGGACTTATGGCGTTTAGTTGACCTGAGCCAAGAGAATGATGATGACATATAGGCCCTGGTCATATATGTACTGCCAATCAATATTTGGTTTAAACAGAAATTGTTTGCACTTTGGCGTTTAGAGTTTTTTCTTTAGATAAAGGAAAATTCCTATTCAATCAAGTCATTTAGAGAGTTGTTTTTTGATTGAGCAATCAACATTGTCATTTACCTTTTGAGATTCATTCAGCAACGTCCTTTTGCAGCTTGCATATCTAGTCACTCGAGCAGTAATGGATCCGAATCCATTGAACACATGTGCAGCAACTGTCTGGCACCACCCGTTTACACTGCTGGCACACGGATCACCCTTCATTCGTCCTTACGTACAAGTGATTGCAAATAATTTACTCAGTGCTGTGCCACGTATTATATATTATATATATTTTTTTAATTTCGCATATGGACTCTTCCTCGACTAGTCTTGCATGGGAACAGGAGGCCATGCCCCAGCCGTCCGCACACAGCCATATTGGAATATAGGAACAGGAATGCAAGTGATGTCCACTCTGGGTGCACGCATGGAGCCATTTCCGGATCCGTCTACGTACGAACAATTGTTTTGTGCGTATATGTACTAACTCAATGATGTGCCAAGGTATCCGAATACCTGGTTTAGTAGTTAAGGGTTTCAGGGTGATATCCCACTTTCACTTTCCTTGGTATATGAAAGGCGTAATAGTCAACTTCGTCTCCGAACTATCGCCGAAAGCTCAATTTCGTCTCTAAACTATGAAAAGGTCCAGTTTAGTCCCTGATAACCGACTCAAATTAGCCCCTCCTCCCATCAGACCGTCCACGTTGGCCGGCATCAAACTTGACTATGGAAATGTCCCATTTACCCCCCCTCCCCCCCCCCCCCCAACCCACACACACACACATACATCAGCTGGACGTGGAACCTCTAAGATGAGAGAGTTAGTTCGTTAAGGGCGTGTTTGGCGCTGGTTTATTGGCCGGTTTATTCACCTGCTTATGTACTGTTTCGCACTGTAGACTGTAGCAACAGTGAAAGTACTGTTCACAAAACGAAGAAGCCGGGATAAGCAGCAATTTGGATGCTTTTTTCGGCTTATGCACTGTAGCTACAGTACTGCTACAGTGTATAAGCCGGTGGAGAAGCTGGGCATATAAGCCCAGCCAAACACGCCCTAAGTAGTGAAATTAATGGCTGGTGTATTAAACCTTGCCATGTACTATGTAATATGTACTCACTTTATTTTGAACCTGGGAGCTTATTTGAATGTTAATTTGATTGTTTGTCGTTAAATATGTGGAGAACAAGTCACTCTGTTGCGATGTCACTAAAATTTACATTATTAGTTCACGCATCAACAAGACCAGCCATAGACATCGTTGCAAAAAACAAAAAACCAAAAAAAAAAAGAATGTTGCAGTATGTGGGGAAAAAGGAGAGGATAAAAGAGACATTTCCTTAGCCAAGTCTGACGTAGCAGGCCAACGTGGACAACCAGATAAGAGGAGGGACTAGTTTTAACAGGTTACCCATAGTTTAAGGACTAAACTGGACCCTTTCATAGTTGGACGAAATTGAGCTTCTGGTCATAGTTCAAGGACGAAGTTGACTATATGTTTCGCCTTTTATGAAAACTCTAAATGTCAATATCTCTGCTTGTCGATTCTGAAAATTGAGGACTTGCTGTCATTTGTGGATGTCGGAGTTTATATCCAAATATGAGAATTTGTATTAAACGTTAATGAGAATTTGTACATTGTTACATACTATAAATTCCAATTACATATGTGACTGATTTGACTTGTTAAAATATATTCGTCGTGTCAAAGTCAGTTGGAGCATTGGTGGATCTCTGCGGGCCTTTGGTGACTCACATTGATCTGGTTGGCTTTGTTGAGACACATGGGTCGATTCCTGATATTATCCTTGCTTGATGCCCTCAGTTGCTCACTCACCGTCTCATATTCATTATAAAGATTTTTCGTACGGATAAATCATATTGAATTCGCAAGTACGTTACTCCTAGCTACACATTGCTTTTGCTAACTGAATGATTAGTTTGATGAAGAAAGGGATGCAAGAAAAGTAGAAGTACTACCGCACATACCTGCTGATTTGAATGTGAAGTGACCACGGAGTGATCGGTTGCCGTGACATGGTCATACGAGTTGTACTCAACCAACCAAAAGATTTAATTAAAAAAGAGCTTTTGTTTTTGGTACCAAATTAATAGTCGTACATGCATGGGACAGATTATTATGAAATTATCTCAACATTTTGGTGAGGTTGTTACATTATGTTTACTAAAAAAAATATTGGAGACGTGCATTCAACTAAACATGTGCTTTTGTGCTCAGAGTCCAAATCAGAAGGCTCGTCAATTATTCGTGGTTTTTAAGATTTTTAAGAGGTCGCAGGCAAGTCCACACGGTAGGCTTGTGCATGGTGGCTTACATGGGGCCTTCCCTCTACTCGACCATTTGTAGCCTTCTCCATGTTCTGATCTGCCGACTGATGGATCACTCCTGCAGCTGCAGTGATGCTTATCTTCCGCTGGCGGCTTCTCTCTTCATCCTCTATTAATGCCTCCTCCAGCTCCAGCTCTCGGCTTACGCAAAGCCTCTCCAAGATGAAGGTCAGTGTTCCTAACTTGCTCTTCATTCTGATATCTGTATTTATATATCCAACATTTATTTTCTTAATTACTCTTTCACCCTGTTCTCCATCCGTTTCCTTGTAAATTGGTTTCCAATTCAGTTTATCATTATATTATTTTCCTGAATCTCTTTTCAGTCTTGCAATCATCTGTGTATGATTATTGGGGGATAATTTCACCTGTATCGTGATCCACTTATTTGTAAATGTATCCGAAGAAAGAGATGGGCACGATCATGGCCACCCTCTAAAATAATTTTGGTCTGCTGTTCCTTTTGCTACTGCTGTTTCAACAAGTTCTGTTCTCTGTGTTGCGATCTGATGAATAGGAAATATTTGAGAAAAGTCAAAACTGGCATATAACTAAATGTACTAAAACAACAATAATAGGATTAGGCCATGCCACTCGTTAATAATCTTGTCTACTGATGTATCAGCTCCTGGGTTGGATGCACCGGAAGTTACGACAGAATAATAATGATGTATTCAAAGAGTTCAGCAACGTTGCAGGTACATCGATCAACCTTGTCAGCTTTCTTCACCACAATTTCGCACAATTAACTTCAGAGTTTGATCAGACAGATCATTGGAGTGTATCGAGTAAAACGTTATCAAAGTATTGTACTATATTTGCACTTAAAAGCCGGCACCTGCTTGCAAAGTACAATGCTGCTGGGGTGCACATGTCAGTTACAATTTCATTCCACAAAATAATATTGAACTGTATGGATCCTAGAAATCCTGGCACTTTGTCTTTAGATCAGATTGGACATGGCACATGGCACTCCTTTCCAGTTCATCTCTATTCCAGCAAGTGTTCAACAAGCTTACAAGAAGCACCCCCATCATTTTCTAGATAATATTCTTTTTGCGAATATAGATAACATTTAATTGCAGAAACATTGTCCATGGAAATTCTGTCCACGGAAATATTACGTATTTTTTCAGTTCTGATTTTTATATTAGAGATCACATATTTGAATGTACGTTGAAGTAGATATTTTTGTACCTTTTTCCAATCTGGAAATAGTCCTGGGTGTTTTTGACAACATCAATAAGTTCAACTTGTTAATTTAACTCAAGCTGTTCATACATATCAGTATATGTAAAGCTGTTAAACACATAACTCAAACTTTGTATTTAGATTTTTTTTTAGAATTATATTCTAGTGGCAATTGGTGGTTTTGCATTATTACAAACTCCAAAAAATGACGGGACCATATCTGGAGACTTTTCTTTGCAATCATGCTAGCTGTAGTTGGAACTAGGAACTCATGATTAATTGAGATAGGAGTTTGGGATGTTAACACTTTACAGCCTCTTTTCATGCTCCATTTTTATTTCTGGGATTGGAAAAGAACTGAACAACCACGTCATATGCGTCTGTCACTGCAGGTGGGACCTGCAACTGCATCACCGGGCTGGCGTCGCCGGACCCGGTCACCTTCCTCACCTCCGCCAACGAATACTTCGCCGACGATGCATCGCCGCCGGACGCCTCCACCGGCCTCTTCACCTTCGGCGGCAGCGGCCTCCTCACCATCGGCACGCTAGGCATCGCCGCCGTCGCCGCCACCGGAGACGACGAAGACGAGTACGACTGCGACGCTGTCAACGTTGATGCCGACTACAACAATGACGCCACCGGCGACGAGGAAGACGAAGTCGACGACGGCGCAGCCACGCCGACCTTCACCTACCCGCCGCCACCGCCACCGCCACAGCCCGAGGCGGCCGCCGTTGAGAAGGCGGTCGTCGCGGTCGAGGCCATCGCGGAGAAGGACGACGACACCACGACGGAGGACGACCTGATGGTGGTCAGCGCCGAGCTGGAGAAGGTCCTGGGCGGCCGGAACAGCGGCGCCGCCGGCGACCTGGTGGCGTCGGCTCGGGCGAGCTTCGCCACGGGCGTGGACTGCCCGCTGCAGGGCTTCCTGTTCGGGTCGCCGGTGAGCGACGCCGAGTCGCGGCAGGAGCGCCGGGACAGCGTCGGCGGCGGCCGGCGCACCTCCCTCGGCGAGCTGTTCATGCGCACGCGCTTCGCCGACGAGAAGGTGGCGCTCGTGGCCGTCGAGGAGGGCGAGGATGGAAAAGCCGGCGGCGACAGGGAGGAGGCAGGATATGGCGGTGGCGGCAAGATGATGAAGAGGAAGGTGAAGGATGAGAAACTCGCCGGCGGTGACGGAGCGCCGGCGAGTGCAAGTAAGAGCAAGTTTCAGAAGGTGTGTATCATCTTATCATCAATTGATCTCACTTTTATTTATCGAAACTTTAACGAAATGCTGATCTGATCTAAATTTGATTTTATCGATATTGCAACTTAATCTTGGCAAACTTTCAAGCTGTTTGTTTAGCTCCACTCACTAGCTGGACATGAAGCAGATTCACGTTTCACATGATACATTTTGCTCAATTATCTTCAACACATCTTTCTTTATTAGAAGATTGCAAATAGACTTGTTCGTTCAAGAAAAAGATTGCAAACGTACTTTTGAAAATATTACCAATGAGTCGACACAATAGTATTCAGACTGTCCATCGTGAAATCTGTGGTTTGTTATGAAATGTGCCCTTTACATCATGATGTTTTTACAATTGTAATGATCTGAACGACATGGACGTGGTTCACACCCTTGACACCTGGAAAAACTTGCACGGTAGGTCCACATGGACCACATACCAACACTTGAGCGATTGTACCCTTGAACTTGTATGGTTTAGTCTCACCTACCCCAAACTTGTAGCTGCTTCCTCTAGCTCCCTAAGCTTATGATTTTGTCTCCCCAAACAAACAATCGACCCAAAAGACTTCAGACTTTTCATTGTGAAATTTGTAGTTAGTTATGCAAAGTTGCCTTTTCATTGTGAAATTTACACCATGATATTTTAGCACTTGTAATGAACCAGAAGATATCGACGTACTGTGCACCCTCACCACTTAGAGAAAATTGCACGGTATATCCCTACACTTGTACCCTTTTTTCTATTAGCACACGGAACATGCATTTTACTTAACCGGCCTCTTGAAAATTGCAAGGTTGTCTCAGGTAACAATCCAAACTTGTATTTCTCAAGCTCCCTATACTCTTTCTTTTGTCTCCCCTAGCCTTTAGAGTTTGGCTAGCTATGTGGGGTTCTGAGGAAGTAAAAATCCAAGTTCGGCGTTCTAAGGGCTAGGTGGGACTATTGTGTAAGTTTAAGAACCGACAATGCAACATGATCTACTTTTATTGCCTACTTTATGATAGTTATCTCATTGCTCTAGTGTAGTTCATGACTTTTCATAAATTAACAGTATGTTGGATACTAAGTCAGTTTCCGAAACAGTTAGTATGATAGAATCTATTGGTGGTCGACCTAATTAATTATATTTTTGAAACGTCCATTTATTTTTGGATCTCGTGACTAATTAATTAGCTAGTAATCTACTTGTGGGGGCAGTGAGTTGACATGGCGATTTGTTTGCAATCTCCTATCCAATAATATCTTGATGGCTCATTGCGTTTATCATTGTATCCTTAGCCTTTTTAGCATTGTACACTTGACATGCGGGTACCTTTCACACTGATTTATTTATTTATAGTCGGCACGCTTTGCTGTTAATTTGGTTGTGATCAGATTAGCACCTAGCTGCTGGAAAAGAAAAATGACCTTTTAGTCACTCACTTGTCGACACAATCTTGAAATATTAACATTTTCGACATTCAATGCTTGCCACAGAGCTCTTTCATCCTTATGAGGAAAATCTCTGACATTTTCTTCATTAGCCACTCGCGCGTGGTACATCCAGTCAATACAATTGTTGTAATACTTAAATGTTTTTAACTGATTATATTAGTTTCACAAATTATACATGAAGAATAATCAACTAAAGTTTTGCAAGGTGATAATCATGGACATGAGTACTAAAAAAAGGAAGCATTTTGCTCATTTGCAGATCCTTCAAATCTTCCACAGGAAAGTGTACCCTGAGAGCACGGCCCTGTCAAGGAGCCTGACCAAGAAGAGCCACAAGCGCTGGAGCACCGACGGTGAGCTCACAGCATCGCCCAAGCTCCAGTGCCGGAAGGAACCTCGTCTGCCGGGATTCGGCTGCTGCGCCAACCGCGCCTCCTTTGGCGGCGGGGCTTCCCCGGATGTCGACGGCGAGCACAACGCCAGCAAGAGCGGGCACTGGATCAGGACCGACGCAGACTGTGAGTGTGCATGCATGCATCCACGTCTCAAAATCCCAGTCCGTAAACATTGCATTCACAGCACAGAGTACATCCTAATCCACCACCCACAGTTTGCAGTCACAAAATGCAGTCTTGATAGTGAGATGTTTCATACTGTTATTGGCAAAGAATCTTCAGGAACTGTCGATCTATTTTTGCTGTATGATGAAGAAGGCTGCCTTGTACTGACTGAACATCTCTTTTCTATGACTGGATGCAGATTTGGTGCTGGAGTTATAGAGAAAGAAAGGGAGTCAGGAATGATGTCAGAATCTGTTGGCTGAACATCATGGTCAAGCATAGTGAGTATATTGAGTGTGTTGTGTACTTGTGTGTGCTTGCTGCCTTCAAACACTTATTATCTCTTTGTCCGTGTTATCTGAATTAATGAGCTGTATGTGTCAGTCTATAGAGGTGGAAAAGGACTGTGAATGTATCATGACCTTGATGTATGCTATACTTATGATGTGATTGGTGTTTCATGGACCTAGCGGCTTCCTGTGGGTGCATAGTGGCCCACAATTAGTGAGTGATTGGCCCCCCTAATCATGCTGTTTCTTGAACTCTTGTTGGTGGCCTGATTGCAGAGGAAGATCCAGTGATAATGATGGGCCTAACCACACATGTCATTGTCTTCGATAGAATGCACTTAAGCAAGAAGTCATTCCATATGCTCAGGAGAGAGGGAGAGAGAGAGAGAGAGAGAGAGAGAGAGAGAGAGAGAGAGAGAGAGAGAGAGAGAGAGAGAGAAGTCATTCCTATGGCCAGAGCTGTTATGCATCCACCAGTTGGCCATTTGCATGTCTGCATGTGTGAGTGAGGTTTTAGTAGGGGCTCATCAGATACGTCATGAATGGCATCTGGTTTACAGTCATAGATCGCGCTAGACCACTGAACGGCTCCCGTAATTTGGTTGGGGTTGCAATGCAGTTTGTGCATGCATCTTTATTGTGCAAACTACTGTTTTCAGGTGAACAAAAAGTGACTAATATATTAGCATGGTCATCACAAGTCGGTCGATAAACATTATCAGGCTTGGGACATCACAAGTGTCAGAATATTGTTGAAACCTTTATCCAAACTGCATCAAAATATTGCTGAAATGTTGTAAAAAAATATATTTGTTAAATATGTCAAAATCCAGTACTGTTTATCCAAATACACATCAAAATATTGCTTGATTATTGGTTATAGGATATGCTGGAAATTTTAAATAACTAACCTTCTGTTTGAATGTTAATGAACTTTGCCATTATTGGTAAAACCTTCATCTGTAGAATTACATATCAATTATTGGATATATATATATATATATAGGATATGCTTGTGATACTCTTGGAAGTTACATAAACCGATTAAAAAATAGTAAAAGGTGAGAAATATCTCCTGTGCTTGTCAAATTAAAACAAATGAAGTACAAAGTGGATAACCGGTATGATCATAACTCAAGCGTTTTTGGTCGCAAAAAAAAAAAAAAATCTCAAGCGTTTTGGACACTATGGAGCTTTACTGGAAGTTGAAACTGATAGTCTCTACTGTGGAGGCAGAATATTTAACCATTTGGGAAGGACATGAAAAGAATCTCCTAATCCAATAGTGTAATAACGGTAACCCCTTTGGATTACAGCATTAGATAGACAGTCTCCCTTCAGCTGCCTAATAGATCTGACACAACAGTGACTAGTGTTTTATGTTTTCCCTCGATCTGCTGTTCCGGAACGTGCACCGGAATATTACCATTTCTTTTTTGCGATTACACACACTCATAACGCACGCACACTCACCCCTATGACCGTACATACGCAAACCCTACCCCTATGAGCATCTTCGAAGACTGAGCCGGCAAATCCTCCCAATTAACGAAGTCACCACTGGCGCCTCGCTGTCGACGGCCACGTCGCCTACCGCTGAAAGCACAAAGCCGTTAAATCCTAGAAAATTCGCTCACACCGGGAGTCGAACCCAGGACCTCAAGTGTTACTGAGGCTCTTGTAACCACTAGGCTACAGGCCCTTTCGCCACCGGAATATCATCCTGAGAGACCGCAACTCGTCATTTCCTCCATGTGATTTACTTTTCCCTCGATCCAATCATGAGATGGTCACATTTCCTATTACTTTATAAGAATTAAATTAGTCCTTGCGAAAAAACAAGTGAGGGTTGAAGCATTACGACGTCTAGTGAGGGTTCGCTGGTGTCAGAATGGGTTTCTACCAGTGTCATTAACATTGCAACTAGTGTTTGGACAGTACTTCTCTCTAAATTTCCAGAAATCCATTGGTGTCAGCTGACACGGATGGCAAGTTGTAGCTTTGCCCCTGGTTGATTTCCTCGATAGACAAACATGTCAAAATGTTTTTTTTTTCTTCTGAGGTTGCAGTCAAACATACTAAAATGATGGAGTATGTGTTGGAGCATTGTTTCTGTGAGAGGCATTCATGAGAACTCAAAGAGGACCAGGTTGAAAACTTTGGTCCCGCATGACTAGGTTAACGTTGTGCACATCAAAATAAATAGAACAACCATTTCTCTTAGCAAAATACAGTAAGCAACAGGAAGAGAGTGAGCTTGGCTATTGTTAAATCAAGTATTTTTTTGGGTGATTAGTCAAAGTCAATTGCTCAAGCGTTCATCACTAAGTCGGTGTGTATTTTTTCCACCAGCAATCCTCATATTTGAACCATTCTCTACAAATTAAGAGAGGATCAACATGAGGTTAATGCCATAGTCACGAGTTAATTGATCAGCTTTTGCATGGCTGCGCTTTGTAAGCCATGCATTACTAGACAATAAACGCCAACTAGTCTACAAGCACCCCATCCACGGCTATTTTTAAGAATAATATCTTCTATGTACAGATTTACAAACATAACACAAAGAATTAAGAAATTACAAAAATAATTCTCTGTCAAACATTCATCACACAAATAGATTTTCAAACGTTGGGCACATGACTACCTTATTTTCCTGCAACCAACATATGGAAATGCCTTTGTATGTATATACCCTGCCCCACGTACACAATTTTCATGTTTCAGAATCTGAAATTCAGATTATGAAAACATTAGTCGTATGTTCACCGCACCACAACCCAATTTCATATGTTCATCGCATGAAAACTTTACTTTCGAGTATCCCTCATTCGATAACTCAATTTATGGCCCAACATATGATTGTGTATTTTTTTTTAATTTTCTCCATTTTTAGTTTTTTAATCCGGTAAATATAAATATTATTTATTAAAAGTTCTTCCATCCATCCTCGGTGGCCCTGTCTGTCTCGTTCAACTTCATACTACCAAGCAAACGCCAAGTCATCGTGTTGTTCCCTTTGTTTTTCCACTTGATGCTAGTAGAAGAGTATTGCATCATTTAACATTTTCAAAATATTTTTTCTAGTATAATATGATAATAGAATAATACACTAATTTCTAGCTTATATAAATTGGCAATGTACATATTTCAGGTTTGTTGGATTTGCCATCACAGCATATTTTATAAATCCAAGGCCCATGCACTATATCATCTTGCCAAATGGGCCAAATCCCAGGTCAATCCATACAAAGGCTGCTAAACAGAAGGCAAATAAATCTGTGGGGCAAAAATTATTCACAATCCAAACAGGCCCAGCAAGGCCCATTGTAGGGTCCGGGACCATAGAGTAGTGGCTATCCCTTCTTGCCCCACCGGCGGTTAGCCGGATTTTGCCTTCTCATCCTGCGGTCTCGCGTCTCCTCCGCCGTCCCGAGCAGCTGCCGCGCCGCTGGGCCAGCGCTCCTCTCTCTCCCTTCAAGCATCCATGGTCCCCCGAGCAAGCCGGTGACGTGGCGGCCCAGTTCTTCGCGTTCTAGGACATGCTCGCCGCGGCCGTGGCGGTGGCCTTCCCGCCGGCGGCTTCGTCTTTTTTCCCTGTGAAGCCTGCCGCCAGGTAAGGCGAATCGTTCTTGGACCCCCTTTCCTCTTCTTTTCTCTTGTGGGAGGCGGCTTCACCTGATGGATTTCGTCTGTTCCAGGGGGTGGAGGGGGTCTCGGAGCCGTCCAGCCGCGCGAGTGTCTGCTGAGTATTCCCAACTTGAGGTGTGCGTTTTTTTCTCTTTTAGGTATTCATGTTTTGGGTTAAATCTTGGAACGCAATGCAATCTGATTCAGCTGGAATTTGGTCTGAGTGAGTTGTGCTTAGCAGAAATTCAGGGGTGTCTAATCACACAAAGAAAAAATTAAAAAAAATTCAGGGGTCTCTAAATTGGAGAATTTAGGCAAGCTGCATGACTTTATTTTATTATAAATCTTGTTCACATACGGATTTGTGTAGATCTCTCCCTTACGTGCAAGCTTTTTATTTTTAGCACAGCACAATTAGATAGTTATGGTTACCTGCATACACAATAATTCAGAAGGGGACTGGAGTGGATTGTGCTACAGGTTTTGGCAGCATATGTCTGTAACACTATACTGTAACCAATTTGTGTTGATGAATTTCGTCTATTTGGTACACAATGCAGTGAATGCATCAATTTACACTTTGCTCTATCCTGCTTGGAGTGAAGCACACATACCTATTTAGGGGAGAACATTAACTATTCCAGGCATAGTTTAATCTTAGAGAATATTATTGGTCATTACAAATCAGTGTGGTATGCAGGCAATTTCAATCAAGTGCTCATTGTTTAGAAATCATCTCGGTCGTAGATGATCTAGCATGCATGCACTCTACATGCATTTTCTTCTTTTATTTTGGTGGGCAAACGTATTGAACTTTACCTTCTTAAAGGTGAGAAAAGTTACCTATCGGCCTCCTGGAACCGAACAAAATTTGTTGAATGAAATAAGTCTCTCTCTTCAGGAGAAAAGGTAAAATGCAATTCTTGGAATGATTGCATTTCCTAATGGCTTCTGTTATTCTAAGTCTGTTGTATATGTGCAGTTTCGGTTTGATATTTGGACGGAGTGGGAGTGGAAAGACCACCCTTTTACAGGTTTCCATTAAATAGCTGCATAACAATGTTAAAATTCATTCATTTGTTAATCATATAAAGTTAACACCTTGATTTCTCAGCTTTTGGCTGGTCTATCACAACCTACTTCTGGGTCAATTTGTATTCAGAAGTATAATGATAATGGAAAACCTAGCGGCCTACCTGAATTGCTAACTTCTGAAAGAGTTGGAATTGTATTCCAGTTTCCTGAGAGGTATGATTACTCTTCCATAAAAATTGTGTACATGTGGACAAGGAAATCTTTGAACAGTAGAGCACTTGCAATTTTAACATAAAAGTAAGAGCTGTTACATCTATTTCTTTTAGGTACTTCTTAGCTGACACTGTACTTGAAGAAGTTACTTTTGGATGGCCCAGGCAAAAGGTTGACCTTATATTCAAGGAGCAGCTCGCTTTCAACCTTCAAAATGCATTTAACTCGGTAATTGTTATCTCACCAATTTTCTACAAAATACAACACTTTTAACTTAATTTCTCCCCTTGCTAGCCCCTGAGTTAGGAAATTCCTTGAAATGTAAATGCTTCATTGTTTTGTGTGCCGTCCCATCTACTAGGTTGGCCTTAGAACCATTTCATTGGATGAGGATCCACAGTCTCTAAGTGGTGGGTTTAAACGGCGGCTAGCTTTGGCAATTCAACTGGTAGTATATTTGTTTTTTTTTTTCTGAATCAATGCTCTCTATCTTTTCCCTTAAAAAGCAAAGTGGCTAATTCTCATTGCTGCCTGTTTCCTTTTTTCCCCCCCTTTAATTTATAGGTTCAAACTCCAGATCTTTTGTTGCTTGATGAGCCTCTTGCTGGTCTAGGTTTGTGCTTGAATGTACTATTATTATGAAACTAATGCTTGAAGATTGGTTCAAATCTTGTTTTCTGATTTGTTTCTGAACAAATGCTCATCTGTGAAAGAAGCTGCACATGTCTGCATATGCATCATACCATGTCTTTTGACAGTTCCCAGGATTGATGTTTAGAGCTGAATATTACGATTGACTTATTATCTGTGTGTCGAACATGTGTCAGATTGGAAGGCACGGGCTGATGTTGTGAACCTCCTCAGGGACCTTAAGAAACACCACACTATATTGGTTGTAAGTCATGACTTAAGGTAATTTTTGGATCATACTAAACAAAATAGGAGTTTGTTTCTATTTTTATAGCACATTAACAACAACAAATTGAACGTTTTACTAGCCACATTGACTGGTCTCTGTTTTGGTGCAGCAAAAAGCAAACAGCCTCTAATGATGCAGATAAAACTTTCATAATGTATGACTACACCATTTTGCAGGGAGTTGTATCCACTAGTGGATCGCTCGTGGAGAATGGAAATGGGAGGAAGTTTGAAGGAGGAAGCTTTGTCTCTGTAAAGATGCACCTCTTGGTTTAGCTGTCAGTTATGCTGTGTACCATCGGTCATCCAATTCTGTAAGATTGACTACTATAAGAAACTAAAATTATCTCGATCTGAGAAAATTTGGGCAGATACAATGGTGTCAAAGGTTTCTGTGACTGAGTTTTTTGGTAATGAGTGATGATTTGTGCAGATTAAGAATTCGGGAGATGTACACTATTACAAAACTTCGACAAAGGGACAATCCTGAACATTGACTGCTGAAATGGAGAAAGAATCTGACACACTCTTGTCAAGCTATGGTGATTTTGGCACAGTGCCTCTAACTTTTATGTTGAGGACATGTCAATCTATTGTTTCGTGTTTCACAGATGAATGTTGCGGCTAGTGAAAGCCTGTCATGTTTTGGAACATGGGTCAAAATGATGCCATGGATGATGTTGGCATCTATAGTAAAGAGATTCAGAGAACTTCGTTTACTAGCATAAATGTCACTGTTCATTTTGTTGTTTGCTTCAAAACTTGCTCTGCTGGAAGAGTATATTGTGCTCTTGTAGATTCTCCCCCCCCAAAGATCTTTGACCTGCTGTTTTCTCCACTTTTAGTCGTTGCTTCTTTATATGGGAGACCTGGTGTTGCCTCCACTTTTCTTAGGTTCTTTATATGGGAGAACCTATCGCAACCATGCAGTATTGTGTATGAATCTTAACCTAGGTTTAGTGTGGGTGTGTGTGTTGTATGGGCTCTTGTCCCAAATATTTCTTCTTAATATAATAAAGCGCAGCTCTCCCGCGTTTTCGAGGAAAAAAAAATATGGTCAAAAAAGTTACATGGATGCAGTAACTTGCGCTTTGTGTTTGTCAGCTTCAGCTTCATTCAGACCTTACATGAGATGTTTGTAACTTGTAAGCATATATATATAAAGGTACCTTCACAAACTAGATGCAATTCTGTGGGTTACATGTGCTGCGTAGTTACATGGAACAATATATGTTCAAAGCAAGGCACTCCTTGGTTCTTCTAGACTACAATTGTCACTTTCATAACATATCTTTTTCCAACCTTTGTAAACCACACGTGTTTATGTCTCTGCCACTGAATTGCCAGGAGGGAAGTACCTTGATTAGCAAGGATGTAAATGTTAGACATTCAAGATTATGTAGAGCCAAGGATCTTGCAACAAGACACCACTTTTGATCAGGGCCTTGGCTGGTCCATTTGAAACTTCGTTCAGGAAGGCTCCAGGAAGCTGACAAGCTTGGAAAGTTTTGGTTAGGTTCTTGGATCAGTCCTCCGCTGATCGGTCCCTCTGTTTTTCCAGCATGAAAGGACCATGATACCTGTTTGTCTACTTTGCTATTTCCTTTTGCTGATTGCTTTGGCCAGTTGGGTCTACAGATGTCTTCTTCACTAATTACAGATATGCAGGTGACCTGGACCTTCTGAATGAAAAAATAATACTCCCTCTGTCCCAAAATATAAGCATTTCTGAGTTTGGTCAAAGTCAATCTTCTTCAACTTTGATTATTAATATCTATAAAAATAAAATATTTCAAATATAAAGTGTTACGTATTATGATAATTGGTTTCATGATGAATCTAACGACATTATTTACACTTAGTCAACATTCATAATTTTTTTGTTGTTGATAGTCAAAATTGAAAAGAGTTGACTTTGACAAAAGCTACAAATGCTTATATTTTGAGACAAAGGTAGTACTAATATTGACTACCAACCAGCGGACTCTGCAGATAACTCATGTCCTTTCATTTATATTGCTGGACGTGCATGTGCGCTACATACTACCTGTTCTGGTAAACTACGTTGCTCCAAATTAGAATTATGTCCAGCAATATGATCAAATTGGCAAGAGAAAAAAAATGCAAGTAACATGTTTTTTTCAATAATACATTTATTCAAGATTTACAGATATAATACCTAAATATTTGAAATACTCAATTTTATGTTCAAAATATCAAAATAGTTAGTTCGTATGATTTCATATATCCATTACTTGTAAGATCTTCTTTTGGTGTCTCCAAGGAACAAAAATATATTTATAACTATATTGATGTGAGTTATCAGTGTTTTTGTGTTCCCAGAATCAGGGGCGGGCCCAACTCAATTCATGGGTATTCAATTGAATACCCATTATTTTGGACAATTTTATTTGTATATGTAACAAAAAATAGAAAATAACAGATATTAATTCATCTTTCAGCCCAAAAATCATAGCAGACTTTTTATAATCTATTTCCACCCCACCAAACTTGGCCCAATTAGTGCTTCGATGCTTCTATGTGCTCATTTATCAATTTTGTGTTTGTCTTTGATATTATTTTATCGCAACTTGTATTCAATTTAAGCTAGCATAAAACTTTTTTTTGTTACGCTTAGAAATTTTGAATACCCATTCTTCAAATCCTGGGCCCGCCACTGCCCAGAATACGAAAGAAAATTGGATGTGGTGGGTGCAATAACAAAGCTATGTTGAGAATCACAAGCGTGAGAATGTACTGGTGTGTCCCAATGGAATTGTTTTTGTGCGCCCAGCTTATGAAAATTTTGGCTTGACAGTGCTCTCTCCCTCTCTCCACGTCATTTCACCTTGCTACTGAGAACTAGAGCGGAGGGCGATATATAGCCATGGAGGGGATGATATATACATGACATGCGAGCTAGAGTGTAGAGTTGGCGGTGGAGGAGAGGAAAGGTGTTTTGCATGGTCGACGGTGGGAGCAAGTTCGCCGTGGTAGAGGGTGCATGGTTGCGCGGTGGTGTTTGGTGGCTGGGAGCACTAGTGAGCAGTGGTCGGGAGGAGGCCGGTGAGGAAGATAAACAGTCGAGCAATATAGGCCACGCCAGGTTTAAACGAGCCTTCACGAACAAAGAGGAGGGGGAGGAACGATGTACAAGAAATGTCTTAATATTTTCCTCTTGAAAATTAAGCAAATTCACATTTAATTCTAGCTTTAGATCTGAAGCAATATTTAATTAGAAATTGAATTGGGTTAGTGGGGAACTTCAGTGACATAAGCAACATTTTAGGCTTGAAGGATTCACATTATGATCTTTTTTCCATTTAGCATTATTGAGTTAAACAGAAATGATACTAGTTAGCTTTTTGTCAATTTAATACATAAAGCCAAATGTTGGGCTTTCATGCATATGGCCTTAGCTGGTACTCCATGAAAACTAACTGAAGGCCGAGATAATACTTAAGAATAACCATTAGTTTATGACTTCATAAACAATCTTTAACATCCCAGCACATAATTCATAGTGTTCATGTTTATCATTAATCATGAAAACCCAAACGAGGGGCCTTTCATGTTTTCAACTTATAATAATATACTGTTTTTGGAGCTGATGCCTACTAACAGGAAAATGCTTCACGTACGATCCATTTGTTAGATTTTTGTCCGACCAAGTGTTTTAAGTTATTTGATTGATATCTGAACCACCACCCAAGTGATTTTAGCCATCGGATCTCCTAGCCGTACAAAAGTCTAACAAATCGGTCGTACCTATAGCAGTGCTCCTATTAACAAGTACAAGAACTTTTCTCCGACTATTTCTTTTACATCAGAAATCTTATGAAATTTGTGAATTTCAGATGGAACAAACTTGGGGGGTGTTCGTTTCCAGGGATCTAAATTTTAGAGGGGTCACATCAAAGAAAATTTTGTTATTTAGAAGTATTAAATAAAGTTTAATTACAAAACTAACTGCAGAACCCCGGGTCTAATTCGCGAGACGAATCTAATGAAAGTAATTAAGCTATGATTAGATAATGGTTACTGTAGCATCACTGTAACAAAACATAAATTAATTAGGCTCATTAGATTCGTCTCGAAATGAGCATTCATCTGTCAAAAAGATTTTGTCATTATATTTTATTTAATACTCCTAAATGATAAGATTTTCTTTTATTTTAGAGGTTTAAAATTTAGAGGGGAGGAAACGAACATCCCCTTGGTACCATCTGTCAAGAGGGTCACTATGATAAAGGGGACACTAAATATACCTCTACAATTCAGTCTAAAAAAGATTAATAGTTTTGACTTTCAACTCGACAAAAGCAACAACTGTGCAATGTCTTGGTGATTAAGAAAGAGCTTTTTTACCATCATGTTGAAGTGGTACCACTAATTATACCTTGAATGGTAATAAAAAAGTTTATCATAGGACTACAATAATATTTGATACCACCTAAGTTATAACTTGGATACTACTACCAAGGAATGTAAAGAAGCTCTAAGAAAATGATGCCACGATATGTCATACATTTATTGAACTCCGCTTTAGATCAAAAGATTCTAGATGTTTATTTATATTCCCACCGGAATCATAAAGCAAATATGGTGGACCAAAGACAAAAATGCGAGCAGTGACTCCGTGGAGTTGGTAAATGTATCAGAATTGTATGATAAACAGGTGTTAGAAGAAAGGAAGCTTCCAGCAACTGGCGTATGTCAATCTTAATGATTAAGGACTAAGATATTGAAATTTAACAAATTACACACAGATGAATTTAACAAAAGTTTTATTGTTTTCCAGGTCCGGAGAAATCAACAAGGTGCCGACCAATAAAAATATTTAAAATGATATTTTTGAAGTTGATTCAAGCCTTTGTTGATCCTCGCAACATTGTTCTGTGCTGTCACCAACCTGGTGCTTCCTGATTCATGAGACCGCCTACCCATGCCCCTCGCTGATCCGTCGGCTCACCTCCCTCGTTGTTCCACATCGCTGCCAGCACACTCTCCCTCCTTATTCATTTTTCCTTCACACAAACTACCCTCATTTATTAGTTCGGTCATCTCAAAATACTAGTATGATTGGCGGGAGGGGACAACCGTATTGACAAACCTAAATGGTACGATGCCTAATTCTTATGCATTCCTACTACTTTTTTGAAACTATATGCATTCCTACTACTAGTATTGTGTGCAGCAAATGTATGTTACAATTACAAAAGCATCAGATAAATATGAAATCGAGACCAGAAAAACAACGAAACAAATGCCTTATTTTTATCAAGAAGAGGAAACTTAACAGTATCGCATATATACACCGGACCAGACCACAAGATCAGTGCCCCTTATTTAATATCTGAACAACATGAGCCATGAGCTTAAGCAGATGAAAGTTTACACGATCGACTAGCTAGCGAGAAAAGCAAGAAACATACATTTGCATATCTGGATGATGGCGACACTTTGATACTTGCTTCATGCTCAGTCCAACACTTTTACAAGTCCAATGGAGGAACAGTATGCCTCTGGGACTGACGATGTAAACCGGCACTTGGCGACAGAACAGAGGTACTTGTCAATACAAGTGTGTATATATGCGTGATCAAATAAATATCGTACCAACTTCCTTGGTACTTGTTTATAGTCTTCTTTTCGTCCTACTTCTTTTTCTGCAGCTTTAGTTCTAGTAGTGCGTGGTATCATTTTAGGTCTGAGGGAACGGCTAAGTATTGAAATGCAAGCATATCTAATTAGATATCTGCATATAGATTGTGGCTCTGCAATCTGCAGGGCCAAGAACTAAACACACCAGATGCTTAGATATGATTACTTGAGTCGATTGTTATATGATCTCCGATCTCATCAAGCTGACTTATAAGTGCAAGATTGTGGTGCTTGTCGTTTTTAATTTTGTCTGTCAATATACTGCATTTCTCCGAGAACTGGTGGAACTGCTTGTGCCAGAACGACAAGACGTCTTGTGATTGTTGAGGGCATCACAAAATACGTACGGTTCATGTTTACGATTTTTTCAACACTAGTAGAATCTGCAAGTTTCCCTAAGACGGAATTCCTAGGGTAAACCCGAAAAAGGGGAAAGATTGGCCTCACGAAATATTCCTAGGGAAAGCTCCACAGAAATTATTCCACAAAATTCAAATTAACTTCAAATACTACCAGTATTGAAATAAATTTTCCACAAAATTATTATGTTACTGTAAATTTCACAACACACAACATGGACTGTGTGCCGTGTTGTGAGGTTATCATGAGATAAAAAATGTCTCCTCATCATGTGCTGCTTTCTTTCTCTTTTGGAAGTTTAATTGGGTGGATATGGTTCATTGTATAATTGCTACAAAGTTGTGATAATTCCAAATGGGGTTTAAAAGCAGTGACTTACTGTAGCTTTCCTTCTTACGTTAGCAATGCCTGGTATCTTTTAATTTGAAGTATTACAAAGAAGGACCAGCATCTAGATATATACCCCCTCTCAATACGCATAGTGAAACGACCGCTCTATAAATGGTCGTTCATGCAGGTGGAATGTCCGTTCTCTCTCTAGCAGAGGGTTGATATGATTGACTCCAGGACACACTCAGTTTCAAGGTAGGAAGGCCAATTAAACTTAAAATATGGACCGTGAGAAGAATTAAGGCCCTGTTTGGATACAAAGTATATTTAAAGTTTTGATGCAATACCATGGTTTGTTGAAAATACCAAAGTATAAAAAACTTTGACACGTTTGGATGGAAGAAAAACAGCAGTTTTGTAAACCGTGGTATCCTCAATACCACAGTATTTTTGCAGTTTCAAAAAATCCACTCCGACCCTCTTTTTTAAAAAACTAAGCCACGCGAGCCATGTTTGTTGGCCACACACGGCAGGCAATGTCTACTCTGCACTTATGCATGTTTTCTGCTTTGTCACTTGCATGTCACGTACTTCAAAATTCAATGACTATCAGACTAATGTAGACCTGGTATGAGGTTGGTCCGTATTTGCATCATGTTTCTAGAGCGATATCTATGAGCTGAGTGTGGCTATAATTAATAAACAGGCTAGCTGAGTAGCTTCAATAGTACTCCCTCCATCTTTTTTTATATGACGTTGGTTAGTTCAAATTTGAACTAACCAACTTCATATAATGAAAAACGAAGGTAGTACTAATTACATTTGCTAAAGTATTCGTATTTATGTATTTGCATCAACATGAACAGTCTAGCTGAGTAGCAATATCTGCACGTTGTAGCTTTGGCCTATCATTAGCTATATGCCTTTCAGATACGCTAATCAATACTGTAAGTGCCAAACATGGTATAGTTTTTCCTAAAACTGTGAAATACTATGGTAAACATAAACTGTAGTATTTTGTGTCTATGTTGAAAAAAAATGTGGTTTTCAAATACTACGGTATTTAAAAGAACCAACATCCAAACAGGGCCTAAGTGGTGTACAATGTTGGATCATCATGCGTGTACCTGTGAATGGGAGGAGGGCTCGGCAGTGGAGAAATATATTGTCGCTGTTAAATATTTCACGGGTCCAGTTTTGGTCCCTGCTGCAAAAGGAGGAAGGAATACCACACATAAAGTGGGGGTGCCGTGTACTTGAGACAGTAGTGGAGATTTTTACTTCCAATGGCTGGCGTACAGAAATAGACTGTCTTATTTATAATTTTATTATGTGTGAGATTAGAACCTATGTTTAATGATTTTGTCTCATTTTGGACCGGTGTGCTTGTAATAATGGAGGCCTATATGCACCTACCGATGCAGAGGTTAGAATATTAGGCCAGTCTCAATGGGGCCTTTCATTACACTCTTTCCAAGACTAGTTTTAGGAAAGAGAGCCAGCTTCCTTTCATTTGGATGAAAGACCTTCACAAAATATGAAAGTTTCTCATCTCTCTCATCATAATTAACTTGCCAAATCATTAAAAGATGCACACATAGCATAGCATTTAATGCAAATGAAAGGCCCCATTGAGACTGACCTTAATACATATTCCTTTTCCTAAAAACAGGATTTCAACTACCAAAATGCCCTATTTTTAGAATAAAATATTTCACTTGTCGGGGATAAACTCTGACACATTTTAAAACTATGTACATAGCATTCTCGAGCAATTGATTTTTTTCAGGTTTAAACACTATTGAGAACGCTTCAATGGAAGATACTCCATAAACTCCATCAAATGCACTTGATTATAATTTGCTACAATCCCCCCACCCTAGTGAAATAATTGGACAAAAATATGTGATCATCAGAGAAACTAAATTTTGCTACCAACAAATCACAGTGTGTTTAAGTTCAAAGAAGTTTGATGGGTTTGAGAAG
Organism: Eragrostis curvula; assembly: GCA_007726485.1. Lineage (NCBI taxonomy): Eukaryota > Viridiplantae > Streptophyta > Magnoliopsida > Poales > Poaceae > Eragrostis > Eragrostis curvula. The sequence goes on along the minus strand of CM017440.1, from coordinate 30,087,508 downwards.
TAGTCATGCGATAAGCGCTTAAAAAAGCTCTAGAAATGGCTAATTTTGGGCAATAAAGCATACCTCTCACAAAGATATTACATTGTAGTGCGTTGACAAGTGGGATGTATGGGTCCTTTAGATAGGAAAAGAGGATGAGGTATAGATCAAATGTTCTCAAAACTGTGCTACAGAAATGCTACCTAGCTCATGATAGGTTTTTCCGTATGTGTCACTAGCTAGTTCCATAGAGTGAAAATTATGCAGCAAACTGGATCGGAAGAGAGCTTTGGATAGCCCTCTAGAAGAAGGCTGAAACTGAAGGAGCTTTCATGGCCAGTCAATGACAACTACCGTATCAAGTAAAAAAAAATGTGAGGATGCACGCATGTAGATTTTCCCACTGAGTATGACATGCCGAGTAGGATGGGTCATGACATTGCATGAATCATGATGGGAATTTATGTATAGACAAGACGATTATTTCCCATCTTAGTTACTTAAATGAACTGCCTTCATTATTTCCGAAATTCTAGACTACCAACAATTCTGTAATATTTATAGATTATTGTTAGAATATTTCTTAGGGCCTAAAGTTTTCGGAGAAAAAATTGCCCCTGTTACAGCGCATACCCCTGCGATAATTGCACGAGATTCAACATCGATGGCGTGCAAGGAGCAACTACTGGAGCTGAATGGTTTGACATCATGGCTGAAGTTTCTTCATGATTTGAGGGCTCTTGTGTTTCGATCTACGATGATATATGCAACATTATCTTCAAGTTGTATATCATGATTAGATACCTGTTTCTGCTAAAAACAGCTCCTCTCACTCGCACGTCCTCATTCCATTCCCCTTCAGTTGTCATTACGCATGTAATCTTATGGGCATTGCCTTTGCAAGCAATGAAAACAGATGGAATGGTGCACACATGCAAATTCGTCTTCACTGTTAATCGATCCCTGTGCTGTGATATAGCTGAGCCCTTACCTCATTTATGCCCACCCAGTCCAAAGGTTTTGTAAAAGCTCATAATTAAAACTATCCTAGTTTTCTTTAAATCAAAATACGCCAAATAAAAATCCAGTTAGCATGATACTCTGGATCTGAAGGCATTTGGAAAGGCTTTGTTCAAACTATATTTATATGCGGGATGATCTTTTTGTGTCTCGATATGAAGAAGAGAAAGTGGAAGCAGCGGAAGAAGAAAACATTACCAATGGCATTAGGAGCTGAGTGCACCAGGCTCAACAAGTCAAGATGAACCAGGCTCAGCATAAAATACTTATAATCACTTAGCCGCCATGCCACGTATGCTTCCTCTAGTGCGTCAGCTCATATGATTTCACAATACAACACTACTGGAGCTTAGCAGCACATTGTTTCATATCTCTGGTGGTATATAGTTTTACATGCATGCATCGGTACATGCTGCTAGTCCACATGCATATGCAACAGCTGCCGCTGCTGGTCCACGCATGACTTGGAAGAAAATGGCCAGCCAAGTCGACACGTTGTTAGGCACTGTTGATAGTTTTGATCCGTACATATGTCTGCTGGCTGCAGCTGCCGAGACGACGACACACGTACGCGTGCACGACTTGGACTGCAGACCAAAGTTCTTGCATGTTTCCGTGTTCCGGAGAACCCTGATTAATATTCAATGGAAAAGGAATTTTACCCTGCAGTTGGAGTTGGTCCACATTGACCACCTCATTTGTTTGTTGCTCATATTGCACGTCCCATTTTTTATACTTTACTATTACTTCAATCAATAGAAAATATGGTAAATGTAACGATGAACATATCTGCTCTGACAATGTATATACTAAACGAAAATATGTTTCAAATGCCTATCTAAGTTAAACATACTACCTCCATCTCAAAATGTAAGCATTTGAAGCATTCAAATTTTGTCTCACAATGTAAGCATTCCTAAAGATAAGACAAAATCTGGTGGGTTGGTGGGTGGGTGAGAAATTGATGAGGTAATGTACAATGAAGGGTATATATGACTTTTTCTGCGTTGATTAAATTTATATTTGAATACTAGGAATGCTTACATAAAGAAACGGAGGGAGTATTAAGTAATCAAAAAAAAAAAGTTTAACATATTAAGTTAACCATTTCAAAGCTTGCTACAGCCGTATGCTTATTTTACTTTCGCAAAGTTTTCTGGTCCATATATATGCGTTTGAATTCATGCTTGAGTTAGGAGGACATATACTTCACTGTGACTTACGTTCACCCGGCTTATCTAGATAGGAGGTTCATGACATCAGCGTGCTTACACTTTTTATGGCTAGACAACTGTGACAATACATGATCTTAGTTTGATACACCTCACAGACACCCGTTCAACGACATGTGAGAACGCTCAGATGCTAGATATATAGAACCTTCAAGGAAATTCAAATGACCTTGGCCTTGTGTTGTCAATCTCAGTGTTTGCATTGACCCAGCGCTACCTACAGTTTAAATAAGCTTGAGCTTCTTATCCAAGTTACTTCCTTGATTATCCAGTGATGGTCTACCGTCTACGTACTCGATCTGCTGAGCGGCTGCGTTATATAAATAAGGTTTCATTATGCATAAGATGACGTTACTGTCTTACTGAAAGTTAAGACAAAACTCTGGTCAAATGGTTCACTTTTTAGCTTAAAGAGATGTTTCCTCGTACATCCATCCTTCTTGTTCATTTTGAAATTCCCGAAAACAAATCAAGCACGTGTCAAGTTCGTAACTTGTGCCACAAACATGTACGGTTTGGTTTCAACTTTTGGCGAGTCATTTTTCATCGTACAGGGCCTTTATGTGTGTATACTCTAATTAGCATGTTTTCACCAACGACTTGGTTCCAGATCCCGCACTGAAAATTTTCTTGGCAAAAAGAGCAAAACAATCAACAATCTCGACTGACAAATCGTTATAAATTCTTTTGAATCTGATTTCCTGATTAAATTCTATAATCTTCTACCGAATTTTCTTGTTTTCAAGAAACACGCAAAAGCTATATATCGTGGCTGCATGTATGACAGTTTTCAACGCATATGTGACCAAGTGCAAACCTATTACTACGCGCACAAGTTTATTCCACCTACAAACCGTGGAACCGTCAACGGAGGCGCTCGTGCAGATTGGCTATTCCAGCATGCATGTATGCAGCACGGACAAGTCACCGGAGCTGGGACTATGCTACTGTTGCTTGTCCAATTCTACTGGAACACCAAATCCAGCCCGCAATCTTACTCTAAAACACCGTGCCGTTCACGACATCTGCACACGAGGCAGCTCCGATGCCTTTTCTCTCTCTAACCCCAGAACATGTCTCTCTCTCTCCCCCTCTCTCATGACGCATGTGCCTGATTTGTGTGGAATGTAGAGCGCAGGGAAGCCGCCTTTAATAGTCTACGGGCTGGTCAAAGTGAAGGTTCGCCAGAAAAAGGCAGAGCCGCGGTTTAGCATTAACCCCTCTATATAACCCTGGTTGTAACTTGTAAAACTCTTTCAGCCTCTCTCTTGTCTCTCTCTCCCCCCTTCCTCTTTCTCTTAAACTAGAAGAAGCCATGGACGGCAATTATTCCATGCTCTTTGCGACGCAGCCGTCTTCTTCCACATCCAACTCCTACCATTTCATGGCTGGAACAAGCAGCCACGACCATGATCACCACGTGACAGAGGGAGGGCACAGGAGCATGAGCCATGGCTCGTTCTTGGGAGAGCACTCCAGCTCCAAGGATGGTGTAAGCCCGACTGAGCTTGGGGAGTCATCGGCTGGGGGAGGAGCGAGTGAGGCGGATCGATCGACCGGGGTCGTAGAGAAGAAGAAAGGAGGGAAGAAGGAGAGGCGGCCTCGGTACGCCTTCCAGACGCGCAGCCAGGTGGACATCCTCGACGACGGCTACCGGTGGAGGAAGTACGGACAGAAGGCCGTCAAGAACAATAAGTTCCCAAGGTTTGTGCATACTTCTTATATCTGCAATCCAATTAGTTCCTCTGGTCGCACGGACGAGTGACCTTTAAACTATGCATCTCCATTTTGAGCTGTGATTTCGTATTCTACTGCTTGTGGATTTTGATCGAGTCGGTTTTTCGGGGGAATGCTTTTTTACTGGTCATTGGGTGCACAAGATCACGTTTTTTTTTTCCAGCAGGGTTTGCAGAAAGTAGGTGAGATGGAGTCCTGGTGAATCTTCCAAGCTCTGCTAGTGGTTGCTTACATAGGATAAGGACATATCTCATCCTCATCATCTAGATGAAAACGACTAGTTTCACATGTTTTTGGTGGGCACCGATCATTCAATAAATAGGCTGCTGATGGCGATCGAATTTGACCAGAAATTAGTTCTATCACCCACCGGTTTAGCTGCCAAATATATTCTATTTGAATGCTTTGTTTTATCCATCCGAGCTCGAGAATTCAGTCACCATCTTTACGTTCCTCAAAGAGCACAGAAGCTGGTCTCTTTGGGCTTCCAAAGGATATGTGGGCATCTTTTCACCTTTTAGGGACCATAAAGATTTTTTTTTTTAGATCAGGGGAAACTCTCCAAAGAGTTAAATCATTGAATACCTAAGTGAAGATAACGAGTATAATAACGTGGAAATAATGAGTGTGGTGGAAACTGAAGTTTTATTTGTTAATTATTGTGCAAAACATGCAAATTTATAATGTACATCGTGCTAGTGTCTAACTACTAGAAAGCATTGTTCTAGACATGAATTTATACTGTTGTCTTCATGTCCTTTTTTGCATGCAGTTGAGCACGTACATCTATATTAATTATAACTTATACATGGTTGTACTTGATATTTATCAAGGCATATTTGCTGAAAACGTTAATCCTGCTAGCTCGATCTAGTTAAATAGTGCACAAATATCATGGACAAATACTATACCTTTGGTTCATTTCTAAAAAGTATGCAGAATAACTAATAAAACTTATCTATTCTCTACAAATATTTAACAGTTTCTAAAGTAAACTTGTATCATGTAATTAAAAACAGCAATGATACATGGCAACGTATCCTATGAGAACCAGGTTCGTGTGAGAACTATGAGAACTTCAATTCGGATCACATGATTTCGATCCAATGGGGCGTATGAATTCAGGTGGGAGGGTGGATTTGCAAAATCACCGCCCACTTAATAATACTTTTGCAAATTCCCCCTCCCACCTCTCCCTATACGCCCCCCTTGGATCAAGATCATGTGGCCCAGATTGAAGTTCTCATAGTTCTCATACGAACCTGGTTCTCATAGGATACGCTCCCATGATACATATGTGATAGTACATACTTTCTAGGAGAGAGAGGAGGGAAAATACTAGACATTCTCACAAAAATATATAAATAAATCATGTGACACATTTAGTTAATTATCTAAAATCAAAAGTTGACGTTGAACACATTTAAATTGAAAGATATATGTGGTGTTAGCTACTATTTTATTAGATATCATAGCTTAAAAATATGGGCACAGTATGGTGTGTGAAGCTGATATATATTGTAAGGATGACAGTACCCTCTCCCATAACCCATACTTTTGTCAATGCACACAATGGAAATGACTCATGTAATCCGTTATGCCACTGTACCATTGAGAAATGATCTTTCCGGATAACAGAAGAGAAACGAGAACTCTCTATACACACTATTCTTCTCACCGAGAAGTGAATGAATATGCGGCCACAACAAAGCTAGCAACTTTATGTATCGAAGCTAACGATAATATAAATGCACACACGTGCTTCCATGCAAGCACCTATATATATGCATGAGCAAAAAACCATATATCTGTTCTTACCACATGTTTAGCTAGTTTTTCTTGTTTATTTCGTTTCTGCATATGTAAATAATTCATGGAAATTGTTTCTTATTTATTTTCTTTATGGATACAGGAGCTACTACAGGTGCACACACCAAGGTTGCAATGTGAAGAAGCAGGTGCAGCGGCTATCGAAGGATGAGGGTGTGGTGGTGACGACTTATGAAGGCACCCATACACACCCCATCGAGAAGTCCAACGACAACTTTGAGCATATACTCACCCAGATGCAGATCTACTCGGGCATCGGCGGCTCAGGCTTCAGCAGTAGCCCAATGTTCCAGTGAACATGCATGTACGCACCATGCAAATCAAGCAGGAGCCAGGAGTGTTTTATTAATTTGTACATTAAGCCTTAGTGGTGTAAGAGAAAAATAATAAGCGTGATTTAACAGATAGATGCAGGTCCTACTCACGCAAGTATTTCTTCTTCTTCTTTTAATTCCAAATAGAATAGAGTAGTGATTAAAAAAATGTTGTTTTCTAAACTATAACTGAATTAATTTTCAATTATTGGAGGGATAAAAAATTGTTCTACCATCACTTATCGTATGTGGATACATGAGAATACTGTTGCTACTGTACAAATGATTCTCGGCGCACCATCGTCTAGATCAGCTTAAACCTTTTAGTGAAAGCCAGCTCATGAAATGATTTCTTTTGGGTCCAACTTTATGGTTCAAATGGACATATATAGCAGGGAGGTGGAGCCGGCCAAAAACTTCTAGCTGATAGGGAATGATTTTCACCAATGTGTATACATAGATGATTATCGTGTAATTTGAATTATATTTATTGGTTGAACCTATATTAACATATGATTTACTTACGTTAATTTGACTGTAGCACAAATGTTTGCACCAAAATTTTAGGAGTTAAATAAAAGGTCAGATTGATTGAATTTCAGTTAGACTCCAATAGTATTTTAGTTTGGAGGATACTGTCAACAAAGATCGAGCTAACCATGACATCCTGTTTGCTATTTACATTTCTGTTTCTTATATTAGGAAAAGGGATATGTTTCAATATTATTTTAGCTTCTACATCATTTGGTGCATATATATAACTGCTCATTGTTACAAATAATAAGGTTCAAAGCAAGTTCAACACATGATGTTCGATATTGAAAGTAGTAACTTAATCCATAGTTATTAAAATTGCTGCCATTGTACTTTCCATGTTGGTAATAATTGGGCTAGCTTCACATGAGCTGGACGAAGCAGTAGTCACGTCGATAGCCTCTTCAAAAATTATTCCATAATTGTAATTCCTTCTGGACAACCGAAAAAGGTTATCTTTCCTTTTGTTGACTAATTTTTAACTTTAGTTGTCTTCCCTTCCTCATCATATACCAGTGCAGTACTTTGCTCCAATGCATGCCACTACTATGTATGACACATTAACAAGAATATGAAATACCCACTATATATACATATCAATCTTTCTTCAAGTATCTCTCATCTAAATTCTAAAGCTTGCTTCTGCTTCCAACACGCTGTAGTTTTCCAAGTGGAGATTCTAAACCCTAATCCTTTTTGAGTCACGGATCGTGAAGATTCCTGTCCGTATTATGGAGGCATAGTAATCGCACAACTACTCTATTTTCGTGCGATGGTCGCATGACTTCTCACCAATTATTGCCACCCAGGACGCTCTTCTCTCTCTCTCTCTCTCTCTCTCTCTCTCTCTCTCTCTCCCACACATCGCCGAGGCGTGCGGGCATTTGGGCGATTGGTGGCGGGGCAGGCCCAGGCGTGGCGGCGGCGCCGCCGATGAGGCGGGTGGGAAGCACGGCGGGCTGGGCCGTTTTCGTGCAACCATCTACTACAACTCTATTTTCGTGCAACCAACTTGCGACAGGGTATTGTTTTTGTAATTTCTTCATTTTCGGTATTATTTCTGTAATTCTCAGCAAAAAAATATTATTATTTTAAAAAATCTCAATATTCGCCACCACAATTGGGTTACAACAGGGGGGCTTGCGCTCCAGCCACAAGTTACTATGTACTAAGAAGAATTAATTTTCTCCACTCACGTTCTCAAATGAAATGAAAAGAGGTACCTAAAAGACATGATTAAAACAACTCCACACATGATTATAACAACTCTAAAAGACATGATTATAACAACTCTAAATGACATGATTATAACAACTCTAAAAGACAAGTAAAATGCCAAGAAAGTATACATCTAAGCCTTTACTTTCTTGAACCATATATAAGACACCAAAGTAGAATCCCGTAAAGATTTTCAACTCTAAATGAAGTGATGGTGAAGATCAAAAGTATATATCAGGACTTTACTGATTCCTCACCATCACTTATAAACTCTCCAACTCTCTTCAACCATACATATATAAGAGGCACCCAAGTCTGTAGAAGCTAGTATACTGAAAATGTTAAATATTTCAAAAATATATATATTAATATGAGATCTCATGTTGTTGTATTAAATAAGAAAACAAATGTAGAATTATATTGCATAAAACAAATATTGTAGTTTAAGCGAAAAATGACTTTAAAGTTTTTAAATGAAAGAAACTACCCTTCTGCATCAATCCAGAACATAACACATGTCCTATCCTCCCACCAGCTGCCCGCTCTGCGTTAACTATTGTGGTCTGTACTCTTCTTGCATGAATCTTGGAGCTGTTTGAAATGAAACTAGAATCAGATGCTCATATGCTCCTTTCGTTCTTTTTTTTTTAAGCAGCTCTTTCGTTCTTTAACTGATGATGCCGATTAGCTCGAAGGAAGCACTTTTTTTTTTTGAGGGGGGCTCGAAGGAAGCACATGCGCTTCCCATCAGAAGAAATGTTGGCTTGGGCCGGACTGTCAACAACAAAAACCTGAAACACCCAGGACTCGGCCTAATATTGTCCGGTCAAGTCACCGGTTCAACATCCGTTCGCTATACCTCACATTAGACTGACTCCAACCCATCACCCAAAGGGTGACCTATACACAAAATGGTCCTAAAACGTTAAAAAACCTTCTCCAACCGGGCACCTAAACGCGTATCCATTTTCCGTTCGCCCCTCCCTCGCGACACACAATTGAGTCTCCCTCACGCGCAGCGCGTCGCTTCCGCCGCCGCCCTCCCCCTCCCTTTCTCCCTCCGGACCCAGCGCAGCCCGGCCGCGGCCACCGGATCCCGGCCCGCGGCTGCCTCCTCTTCACGCCGCCGCCGCTATCGAGTGACCCGACGCTCCTCCGTCGTCGCCCCAAGCCGCGAGTTCGCAGCTCCGCCCTGGAGCCCAAGAGGAGCAGCCCTCTTCGAGCTCGGAGGCGGGCACCATCCCCGCGTTCCTCGCCCTCCGCCGCGAGGGCCCGCTGCCTCCGTGCGACCTCCGCCTCCCCGACACCCCGCAGCAGGGCGGAGACAGCGCCGCACCACTCCGGCCCCTGCTCCGGTCACGACGATGACGTTGCGCAGCACTAGCTGGAGGAGACAGCTTCGTGATGGCGGCGTGATCTCCGCCAGCCCGAACGGCGGCGCCGCCCCGGGGTCGAACTCGCCGCCCTCCGCTGCGCCGTTGGCCGCCGCCGTCTCCTCTCCCTGTGGGGAGGAGCTCCTCTTGTCCTCCTCGACGGCGCAGGTGAGGCGGGTGGGCACTCGGAGAGGACGAGCCGAGCCATTGGCGACGGCAGCAGCAGCGGAGGGGACGGAGCTGCTCCATCAGCAGGGTGGCGAGGCGCGGCGGGGTCGCCGGAGAAGATTGGGGATTGGACTTCCCGTTGGAGATGGACAGTTTTTGGTGGCAACCTTTTATCTTCCTGAGAACCCTTTCATGCATTTTGATGTTGAATTTGGGGCTGTTGGGTTGGAGTTAGTCTTACAGCCCAACCCAAACGCAACCGCATTTCTCCAGGTCAGCCCTCAACTCACGGCCTAATTCTGTTTTCTGACTGGGCTGTACCCAATCCATTTCTGCCCCAGAAAAATATCAGGCCCGAAAACACCCAAAACGCCCTCGGCCGGCCACGTCCCTCTCCTTCGCCGAACGCTTGCGCGCACGCCATCGCCGAGGAATTCATTTCGTGTCCTCTTCGTCCTCCTGGCTCCTCCCCATTTCTTCTCTACTGGCACGAGGTCACGGCGGAGATCGCTCTTCCAGGCTCGAACAGATCCCTCCTCTGGCTGGGTAGGTAAGTGTCCGGACCGTCTCCCAAGAATTTCTGTTCTTTGCGGGCGACGAACCGATTCGAGCGAAATCTTGCTTGCCGGGGCCGGTGCTGCGACCCGTTGAATGCGTTGTTCATTTGGTTGCTGTGCGGATGCGGTGCTAGTTGCACTGAATTCAGCTTCCAGAAATTTATGGTGGTTCGATTGGAAACCAGACCGACATGGCTACAGTTGCTCGCCCCCTGTATTTCCGTTTTTTTTTTAAAAAAAAAATTGAGCATATGTATGTCAGTTTTATAGAGCAAGATTTTAGCATTTGCCAGAACCTCGTTTGCCGCGTCTACTAGAAGATTGAGCATAGACATAGTGTATGCTGACATGGTACAACTGGTCTTTTGCTTTTCTCCAATCGAGTGCTAGTGTGCGGGCGACCATTTGCAGCTTCAGATTGTGCAGTTCTGCTCACTTCTCTGCGGATTGCGACATACAGTACCTCTGGAGCATACCCACTTCTTGCTGATCTCGCACTTCTGTTGTATGGAACTGCTAATGTCTAGTTAGGCGCACTTCTGTCCGTAGATTCTAGTATAAGAACCGAATCTGTGGTGCCTGGTTACAAGCTAGTACCAAGAATCTGGTTTATGCGCTCGGTCTCTGCTTTGTTTATATTTTCTATTCAACCATGTTATATGGTAACATATATTATGCTTCATATCTGAATTTTTAAAACATTCAGTTTATAGCTTTTTTGTTACAGAATATGGCAGTCCTCTGTTCTGCGCACGCTGCTGCATCAGTTAATGCTAATTTTCTTGTTGGACGGTTACCACCCAATGATCGTCCAGTAATCTATAGTCGTATCCCCCAATATGGAAATAGTCTCAAAAGGCGAAACAGACATGAACAAGTGAAATGTTTTGCCAAAGGTTCATCATTACAAGGTATATTCTTGCTGTATGTTACATATATATGAAATCTTGTTACTGTTGCTGGAAGCTCCAGATAAATTATGTTGTTTCCATCTGTACTGATAAACAGAATATTGGCTTGCCCTTCTGCTTTTTTAATATTTGATCATCTCTTCTAATCTGGTTTGTAGACTTTAGGAAGCAAAATTCTGTATATTCCTTTTACTCTGCGCCAGAACCTTCGAGTACTATTCTTTCAACATATAGATCCTTGTAGAGTTATTGACATTATGAAAGCTAAGTTCTCTATTTTATCATGCTATTATACTCTGTGCACACTAAAGGTGACATTTTCCTAAATTTTGCAGATCCTGTACCCTCGGTAAAGCCTTCACGCCTTCTTCCAACAGAGGACTTAGCGATATTTCCAAACTCTGTTCCCGAAGGGATATTTAGCACAATCAGATTAGATAACTGTGATGCATTCTATGTGTTAGAACTTAGCACAAGCAGAGAATTTAGCTCCTCTTTGGTTGACAAAAATTCTGCAATCTTAGTCTCTTTCATAGATGTTGTTGGGGACTCCCTGTTACAAAGAATACCAGCAATCTATTCAGACCAATCTGCACGGGTAAAAGCAGAGCAGTCGATTCCCTTCCAAACTGGTTCACTTGATGTTGTCTTTTTCAAAGGCTCTAAATTGCAAAGGATAAAAGAAATATGGATTGGTCTTGAATCAGGTACATCAGATGCCCAATTTCCTGTTCTATGCCACTATTTTTTTGTGCACATATTATAATGAGAGTTTCACCTGATGAGAGTTTCCTCTTATTTTACCTTTGAAGGTCAGGTTCATGGAGATTAGATAGTTTAAGCTTGAAAGTAATACATGGACCGTTGGACGCACCTAAAGAGATTGATGCAATATCTGGGTTCAATTTCAGTGGTTTACAGTACACATTTGAGAAAATCAACACAGTTCTTGGAGAGGATGGAGTTTCAGTAGCTGAAGTAAAGCCTGTGGCTGTCAATGACTTGTCGGGACTTAGCCTTTCTGACCTTCAAGAAGGGCAGTTATCCTCAAAAGGTGCCGCTACCATCGCTAAAGAAGTGAAAGAGGATGGTCTAAAAGAGTATGCCGATCTCAAACAATCGTTGCTGCTCTACGATGCTGCTATTGTGATTACAGGCTTCTCTGCGTTCACCTTGGCTTCGAAGGACAATGCCGCCTACTCGTTCCTGGTCGGTGGCATCGGAGGGTTTCTCTATCTGTTGTTGCTTCAGAGGTCTGTTGATGGGTTACCTGTTATTAGCTCCCCCTCAGAAGTTGGAGCTGCACAACCATCTGTAAGTGGTTTCAGCGGCGTGAGAAGGCCATGGTTGATATTGTCATTGGTATTGGTTGCCGGTGCAGTTGCACTGAAGTACGGCGCTGGCGGTGACAGCTTTGAGCTGACACCAACCGAGCTGTTCGTCGGCACAGCAGGGTTTCTGGCAAACAAAGTTGCTGTTCTTCTGGCAGCGTTCAAACCCATGCAGATGAATTCTAAGAGTGAAGATGGATCTGGGGGGCAAACTTGACTACTGGAGTAACTACTAGTTGTTTATCAACAGTATTTACTATCCAGGCTCATTTCATAAAGTGCAGAGGGCAAGTCTTAAACTGAACTTTGAAGCATGTTGCTTAATCCTCTTGGTAAATAACTTTTCAGTGAGCACAGCCTGACATTAAGACAGGGTAAAAAGCTTTCTTTTACAGATCTTATTGAAATTCAGTTAAGAACAGGGCTCCAGGTTCAAATATTGTGTTACCAAGAAGTTCAAAAGCTCAATAAAGATTATTTTCTACCATGTGTATAACTGTATATAACCATCGATGTATATAAATCTGATACTAGTCAGGAGTAGGGATATAAATAGTCAGAAAAATGTAAGTCTCTGAAGATAACTCAATATATTGTGATCATACTACTTGTGAAGAAAATATGTTTTTATTTTACCTCTAAGAATAGAAATCTGCACCAGCTCTCCTTCTCTGTTGAACCTATGGATGTATCTATCGAGAAGTTGCATTGGGGACTGGACTACTAAGAATTCCGGTTTTATTAGCGTGGACATCGTTACCAATGAGTCAACGACGTTCACCACGTCCTGCCTAGGGAATTTAGTCAAACCATTATCACTATCAGTAAGCTACTATTTGCCCCAGATCTAATCTCGTCACCGGCCACATAGCGCCGATAGATTCTTAGTACCGACGGAGCCAGATGTCTGCAAAAACAATCCTGAGCCGGCGCCGACCCCACCTGGATTTTAACAGACACCGTTGACATCACAATTAAATAAGATGTCACTGACGAGATTCATCAGTCACCAAGTTAACTTGCATCCGGGGATCCAGAGGGTTTGCCACTCCAACAGTAGCAACTCCATCAACACAGCTTTTCTCCCAGATCATTCACCAACAGCCATGGGCAATCCTGCAGTGACCATCGGAGTAGTGATCCTTGTTGCCGTCGTCTCCACGGCAGCTTCCGCGCCTGCGGGCAATGCGACGGCGAGCCCGAGCCCTGCCACCGGCAACGCCACGGCGAGCCCGCACAAGAACGCGACGGCGCCGCTGCCGCCGTTCGGCACGAACCACGCCGTCGGCGAGGACACCGGCTGGTTCTTCGACTGGAAGGGCAACGCCTCCGCCGCCAACTACTCCGCCTGGGCTGCGAACCGCACCTTCTACCTCGGCGACTACATCAGTGAGTCATCTCTCTCACTTCATTGATGAACAAAGTATGAGCTCAAACACTAGTGATATTGACATTGTTCACATTGGTGATGTGATATGCGTAAAGGCTTCAGAACGGACACGGGCAACACGGTGGTGCACACGACCAACGCCACCGTGTACAGGGAATGCATCGCCGGTGGCGGAACGAGCGGCAGCAGCGGGTGGAAGCCGGAGGAGGCGTTCCTGGCCGTGATGCTGACGGCGGAGGGCGCCAACTACTTCTTCTCGGACGCCTGGGACGGCGAGCACTGCCGGAAGGGGATGCGGTTCGAGGTCGCCGTGGCGCACGGCCGCGGCCTCCCGTCGGTGCCGCCGTCGTACTACGAGCCGCTCTCCGGTGCGCCGGCGGGGACGAGAGACGACCGGGCTGTGGCCGTGTGGGTTGCTACGGTTGCTGCCACTGCTCTGGTGTTGATGCTGTGAGGTGTGAATGGTCACAGGCTCTGGTCACTATTGTAATATCAGATTTCTTCAGTCATGCAGAGGCTGGAATATTGAAATATATTCCCTTTTCTAAAAAAGATTTCTTCAGTCAAATTGTCCTTGTGCGGTCGCACGCATCGATGTCCTTTTCCAGGCCATCATATATACCTGCTTGCCCCTAGCATCTTCAGGGTTGTCTCTAAGTTCAGTAAAAAAAAAAAAAAAAGGCTGCCTCTAAGTATTTGAAGCCCGGTGCGAAATCTGAAATGAGGCCCTATTTCACATAGCCAAAGTATACCAGTTAACTATATAACTTCAATGCATTATTTTTGACATGTAATTGTAGGAGTCGAGGTTGAGCATTTTGATCATATTATCACTTTCAAGTGCAGTTGTCGCCATTTCATTGAGTCTTTCTTGTGTCATAGTACAACGCAAATAGGATTTCTTGAATTTCAGTTTAGAAAAGTTCATTTCAGCAGATGCAACATCAAGATTAACAATTGATGATGGTTCATACCTGTTTGATAAACCATAGTATGACACAATTTTTTTTTAAAAAAAAGAACTGCAGGCTTAGGTCTTGGGCACTCATCAATAACATTTAGCGCATTAGCAAGATTAAAAAGAAAGAATAGAACATGGAGAGCCCCGCCGATGCTGGATTAAAAAACAAAAATAACATGGCTACTTGCCTGCTGGCCTTGCTAATTACTTCAGGGCCTTACGGAAGAGCACGAACCGGCTTTGGCTGCTCTGTTCTCTTAGACTTTTGGGCTGTACTAGGACTTTCTTCCAGCAGGCCTACATCTTTGTGAAATGCGAACTGCTGGCGCCCCAAATTTTTGGAGGCCCAGGCCGGTTGGGATAGGTCTGGCATCTTGTAGTCCTCCTGTCACATGCACACCGATGCCTCGAATAGATGATGCAGCAGTCGCGAGTTGCACGTGCAACACACTATGTTGCTGTACTAGTCGAGCTGTTTAACCCGTGGGCTCACTATGAAAGGGCTTGTTCAGAGAGGCGTTGGGCGTTAGGTGGGCGGTGAACCACCGCCTAGCGCCTAAGCGAGCCTAGACGTTGCAAGTTTACTAATTTCATACTAAAAATAAGGTTAAAATTAAAAAATAAAGAATGAATTATGAGATGGACTGCCATGTGATGACCCATTCAACCTTTTAACCCTCCTATGAAGGTTCTCTCGACTTTATCCTCTCATCCGACTTTCTTTTCTTGACCACATCCTCTCCCGACCATGCCAGGAGTGGCGGCGGCGACAGAAAGAGATGGCAATGACCGACAGAGAAGATGTGGCAATGACCGATAGTTAAATCTTCGTCTCACGACTCTATTTTTCTACTCTCCCGACGGTCTTCCACTCTTACTGTGTTCTCGGATTTTGCTGCTGGCTGCCTAGATGCCGCTGACCGTCTAGGGAGTGCCTACCCCCCTAGGCGAGGCGGAAGGTCACTGCCTAGCGCCTAGGCAGGCGAGGCGGAAGGTCACTGCCTAGCGCCTAGGCGTGCCTAGGCGAGGCCTAGACAACGCCTTTCTGAACAAGGTGAAAGGGTAAAGAGAAGTTAGCCTTAAGAAAAGACAAGCAAGTGTATGCTGTTGTGGACACGCATAACGGACAGTGTTAAATTATAAGTGAATATATCCAGGAGCAAAGCCATGTTGATGGTGATGGGTGCGGCGCGCCCATGCCAAAGCGAAATTCAGCGTTAGCACTGCCGTTTTCACAATACTTTGTACCGCTTAAAAGATAAAGTAACAAGCTGGTCAGCTCTCTTCTTGATTTCCCTCTAGCTTGGCCGCTGAGTGAATAACCATATTTTTCTATTAGCTCAGGCCTCCAATTTTACTCATTTTCCAAAATAATATGCTCCAATTTTCGGAGAAAACCTCTAATTAAATTTTCGAAAAAAAATATATACAATGGACATTGCAAGGCGTTCTGTCTGCCAGATGAAGCGTCGAGCTGCAGTCGTGCTGCCTTACGTCGCAATGTTTGCATAAAACATGCGCTCAAACGTGTCCATGTTGGCAGCCTCCATGCCCAAGAGCATGCGCACGGCGACGCTGCCCGCGCGGCCTCACCGGCGTCCTCCATGAGGTACACAGACCCGGTTCCGACGGAGTCCGCTCGCGACATGACCTGCGGCTTCCCCCAGCCGAAATCCACGTCGTTCACCGGCATCCCGAGCCAGCTGGTGATCCGGAGGTCCGTCTCCGGCATGCCGCCGCTGCCTCTCCCGACCCAGCTGGTGACCCGGAGGTGGTCCGCCGTCGTCTCCGGCGCCATGATGCTAATTCCTTTCCTCCTCAGCTCCGCCAGCTCGAGGTAGTCGATCGCGGACCGCACCAGCTCGTCGTCCACCTTCGCGATGGCGCTGGCGATGTGGCCGGCGACGGACGCCAGCGCTGCCGGCGACGAGAAGTTCGAGGCGGTGACGTGCCTCGCGACGCCGAGCCTGACGCCCGCGTTTCCGAAGTAGCGGTCGGGAAGCGGCGGCGTTCCCGGAGAATGCCGACCATGTCTGGATGAAGTTGAACGCGCTCAACCCGTCCCCGGCAGCATGGTGGATGGCAGTCCCTAGTACCGCACTACCACACTTCAACAGTGTCACCTGCAAACATCCTTCGACACGCATCAGAAATTACACATCCCACTTGGGGTATATAGTATTAATTACCAGCTTGCACTACTGCTGCTCCCTCTGTCCCTAGCTAAATATATATAGAACGTTCTAGGCATGATCAATCTTTACTAGTTTTGACCAATAATATCTATAAATTAAAATATTTTAAATAAAAATAATTACATACTATGATAGTTGTTTTTATAGTGTATCTAAGAATATAAATTAGACTTTGTATTTTTTTTAATATTTCGCTATTGACAGTCAAAGTTTATAAAGTTTGACTTTGACCAAACCCAGAACGCTATATATATTTAGGACGGAGGGAGTACTTCGGTAGCTTCATGGTATGATACGGATTATGAGAAATATAAGCAAGACTAAGATGGCTATGGTATGGAGAAGACTTCATTACTTATATGCTAAACTTTTTTTTCGAACCTGATATGCTGCACAATGACATCTCTTTCCTAAAGAAATGGAATATATTCTACTCAAACCAGCTCAAAATAAAGGTGGACAAGGTGGGAAGTCAAGTGTTGAGCTGGATTCGTTTGGAGATTCAAGTTGCTGAAGCCTGGGATGTATGTGGGTTTTGGTTTTCTTGTGTCCTTCCCGTGCGTTAGTACTGTGAAATGGTGTCCGACCCCGACACCGATCGTTGTAAGAACTAAGAACCGTACTGCCTGTCAACAAAACGTCCAGAAAACTCATTTCTAAATAAATAAATAAATGAGAACCTGTATGCCCATTATGATGGATGATGGCTCGATGCGAGGTACAAAAATCCTTCCTAGCTCCGGCGATGGCTTGAAGTCGAAGTCATCCGCGGTGAGATCAGAGTCAGCAACAACGAAGAGAACGCCCTCGCTGTTGCAGATGATCTCTATCCTGCCGTTCTCATCAACGCCAAGGCGGCCGGCGAGTGGATAGAACGCCACCAAGGCCTTGGCCAACGCCTCCTTGATCCTGGCCATGTCAAAGAAGGCAGCGCCGTCGGCCTTGGCGCGGTACAAGTAAACCATCGGCGTGTGGCCGTTAGTTGCTTGTAGGAGGTCGAGCGGAGAGAGCCATAGCACCTTCGTTGGCGTCGCCTCGCTTGGAGCTATGAAGGATGACTCTTTCACTTGTACCTTGGACTCCATAGTTTTCCTTCTCAGGCACAGGGCGATTTGCCCTGACGATCACCACAGATGCTATAAATAAGGACCCATTCATTTGTTGAAATCAGTGCAGTTTATTGGCTGCAACCCGCGGACGACTCTGTGGTGCAGCGTTGCGCCGTTGCCATCCACACAACACCGCAAAATCCTTTAATGTGCTTAGCCATCTGACGTGACTCCCCCCTCCTATAGGTACCATCATGGTCAGCGGCATTCACATTACTAGAAAATCAAAAAAAAAAAATTCCCAAAACTCCCATTCCCACTGTACAGAAGTTTGTGAGTTAAAACCGTTTGTACGATGCATGAGATGGGCCCATGCATAGTAAAGAAGTATTGATGGGGTTCCACCAGCAGTAGGCTAGGCTAAGCATGCACTTCTATGTACGGTGAGCATATAATAGGAACAACGATAATTCGGAGAGGAGAACGGATGCACTTCTATGTTGCCCTAGGCGCACGGGAAACACTGTATCAAGCATATAATAGGAACAACGATTTTACCCAGGTTCAGACCTCCCTGGGAGCAATAACAGCTCTACGTCCTCCTCAAATTTGTATTCGTTTTCTACTTACGTGGTTACATATTAATTGTGGGTTTGCATGCGTATAGGATTTTGCCTAGAGGCAAACGTATTGTATGGTGCGTGCATCTGTAAGATGTAAAAACTATTCAGAAAAGTGTAGGAATATGAATTTACGTTCGGAAACGACTTAGCTGTTCGATATTCTACGCGTGGCATCCTTACACTTTTAATTTATGTAATGGAGCCCCGACTGAATCATTGCTTCAAGTTAATCGTCGTGCCCAAGAGTGGACGGGTGGTCACATTAGATTAGAACTAGTATTGCTGCCCGCACATTTGCGCGGCTAGACTTGTTATACTATTTAAAATATTTCTATATCATGGTACAAAATTTATATAGTGTATTCTTATTATTTATTTTATACTCCAAATTTATAAAATAGTAGAAATAGATTAGAGAATTTCTCACCATCCCTCAATCTGAGTGTGAGATGAGTCATCATTTATCTTGGATTGTGTCTTATCTAACCTATTGTATTTGGTTTTGTTTTAGAAGTTAGGTCGATTCAAACGTGCCATGCTAAACAACTAACATATGTCATGGTAGGAGTAACGAATGTGTCGTGCTACAAAAAATATCTTTTCTCAAAAACGTGTCATGATAAAAATAAGAGAATGTGTCATGCTAGCTAGACATATGATGGTGTATTTTTATAAAGGTGTATTTAGAAATAAGATTTACTGTATTGGATATTTTTAATACTCTACAATTTAGCAATTTTGGACTCATAATGGTACAGTGGGTAAATTAGAAATAAGAATTAGGGATATTAATAGCTATTTTTTGGACTTATAATGGCATGATGGGTAATTTAGAAATAGATTTTTATTTTGAGAATGTAATTTTGAAATAGATGTGAAGGATATTTTTTAAATTCGAAATATAAAAAATAGTCAAAAATACCCCTCACACCTATTTCTAAATTTCCCACCATGCCATTATGAGTAAAAAAATAGCTAAATTCGGAATAATAAAAAATAACCAAAAAATATCCTTCAAATTTAGAAATAGATGTGAAGGATATTTTTCGGTTTTTTTATTATTCCAAATTTAGCTATTTTTTGACTCATAATGGCATGGTGGGTAATTTAGAAATACGTGTGAGGGGTATTTTTGGATATTTTTTATATTTCAATTTAGCTATTTTTTTACTCGTAATGGCATGGTGGGTAATTTATAAATAGGCGTGAGGGGTATTTTTGGCTATTTTTTTATGATTCCGAATTTAGCTATTTTATAAATATTTATAAGGGTTTTGTGACTAATTTCTTCATAATGGCAGTGGTGGGTAATTTTTCTTTTCTTATTTTCTCGAATTAATGTGAGAATTTTTAGCATTTTAGAGCGAACGTGGTGGCTCCGTTTCATAGTCAATTATATATATAGTAATAGACTAGCAAAAATGCCCGTGCGTTGCCACGGGCTAGCCGGAATAAAAAAAAAACTGACCGATTAATGCTACTCATACAACCATACCATATTTGTTTGAAACTTTATGATTCACAACTTTATAGAAATTTCAAACAATATATATAATATTCAAAATACTATGAAATTACATAGCATCACACGGGTTCTTCTATGTGAGTTCTTCGATCTCTCTAACTCTTTTGAGATGTTCCTTTAGAACTTCTCCCTTCGATGTTGATGCAGCATCTCTGTGACAATAGACTTGCAAAAATATCTTTCTGTACTTTCTGTACACAAAATTAACTAGTACACAAATAAACAAAAAAATCCCGTAAACTTAATTAGTACTTTCTGTACACAAATAAAATCTCTTGTAATCTAGGAAAAATTATATAAAGATCAGGATGGCACAACGGGAAAATAAGTGAAAAGAAAACAATGTATTACCGTTGCTGAAAACAATGCAATTATGCAAACTTGCTGCCCTTAAAAGACTATGCTCTTTTCCGTGATGGCATGAAAGTGCGACATACATATTAACCAAGTTTTCAGTATTGCGTGCACATGTGTGGTATCTGTTAACACACATTACGGACCAAGCTTTTCAGGGATTGTTTTTTCTTTTCCCTTTATGTAGTGTATAGAAGTTTGTACCGTGCCTTTTTTTTCTTTTATAATAATATATTTACCACATTAGGGGCTTCCCCTACTGTATTCCCTAAAAAAAAGAATTTTTCAGTGATTTAGGCTTGTACCAGACTACCAGCAAACCTCTGATAGGTCTTTTTTTTTTTCAAAAAAAATATATATCTCTGATAGGCAAAAAAAAAAAAAAGGTCATATGTTTTGCTTCCAGAATTGATTTCATTGTGGTACAGCTAATAAAACAACATAACATAACATGGTCCATACGCTAGTGACAGGCCTGGGGATATACATTGCATTTGCACCATCGGATATGTGATTGGAGGTGGCAAGGGAGGAGCTCTAACCTGCACTGGCGTCATTTATGGTGGCATGCTCCTTGCGCATCCGTCCCCGTCACATCCCAATTGACCAACCATCACTTGTACCTTTAACTCCAACATTCATCAAGTTGATAGATAGCCCTTCACCTGCTTACGAATGATAGTCAAATAATTGAGATGCACACAGATGGAAGAGATTTTACTTCAGAGGTATCTTGTTAGTTGCTCACAGTTCATCACAAACAAGAGTTCCTTAAGGTGTTCCAACACTTCAACATGCACAAGGCCTTCCAGCTAGACTGCCAAAATCACGTAATCAAACCATTAGTCCTAATCAATCTGTCAAAAAAGTTGATTATAGGTATTGTGAATTTGACAGAACGATGAAATCTGAAACGCAAATCATCCCGTGGCCTCCGGGCTTTGTGGCTTGTGTGGCGTTTCCGTACATCACTTAACGCAAATTCTGAACTAATTGGTTGGTGTAACACGCTATTAGCGGGTACAAACAAGCACACAAAAGTAGACAAGAGATAAGACATAATGTATGGTTGAGCTTTCTCTTTATTATTCAGAATAAACATGTAATTACATAGCATACTCCACTATTTATACTCAGAGAGACTCTTTTATTCTAGGTTAGAAAGGACCTTTTTGGTAAATTGCCCACCGTTATAACAAAAATAGGCTGTAGGGACGGAAGCCAAAATGTCCTAGCGGTGGACTCGAACGAAAACCGCCTCTACAAGCCTATCGATGTCAACCAGTTCACGGACCGCAGCTACAGAGGAGCAGTAAAAACAGGCCACAATATGGACCGTCGCTACAGAGGAGATGTAGGGGCGGTTCACGCTACAGAGGAGAGAGCACTTGCTAAACTTGGTACTTTGCTTGAAAAGATAGATAAAACAATTAAAAAGCAAGACCTTTTGATTTAATCATTAACTTCTGAAAATGATAGACCTAAGACGTTGATTCCTGTTGATGATTCTTGTAAGCAATGTGACAAGATATATGCTGAATTTATTTCTCTAAGAGATGTGCATGCTTCTACTTTGAAAAACTTAATGCTGAAAAAGAAAAAAATGAGAAACTTGCTGTTATGAATTGCAAACAATCCAAAAATGCTAGTTGTTCTACTTTTAATTTGCTAGCTGCAGATTCTGGTTCTAAATGTTCGGCTCTTGTTCGAATCCAGAATGTGCTCCAATTCTAGGAGAAAACCTCTAATTAAATGTCTGGGAAAAAAATATACAATGGACATTGCAAGGCGTTCTGTCTGCACATGAAGCGTCGAGCTGCAGTCGTGCTGCCTACGTGGCAACGTTTGCTCGAAACAATGCGCTCAAACGTGTCCATGTTGGCAGCCTCCATGCCCAAGAGCATGCGCACGGCGACGCCCTCATCACCGGCGTCCTCCATGAGGTAAACAGACCCGGCGCAGACGGAGTCCGCTCGCGACATGACCTGCGGCTTCCCCCAGCCGAAATCCACGTCGTTCACCGGCATCCCGAGCCAGCTGGTGATCCGGAGGTCCGTCTCCGGCATGCCGCCACTGCCTCTCCCGACCCAGCTGGTGACCCGGAGGTCCGTCGACGTCTCCGGCACGCCGCTGCCTTTCTTCAACTCCGCCAGCTCGAGGTAGTCGATCGCGGACCGCACCAGCTCGTCGTCCACCTTCGCGATGGCGCCAGCGATGTGGCCGGCGATGGACGCCAGCGACGACTCAGAGGC
Source organism: Eragrostis curvula (assembly GCA_007726485.1). Taxonomy (NCBI): domain Eukaryota; kingdom Viridiplantae; phylum Streptophyta; class Magnoliopsida; order Poales; family Poaceae; genus Eragrostis; species Eragrostis curvula. The sequence continues at coordinate 30,064,955 of CM017440.1, read as the reverse complement.
GGTGACGTGCCTCGCGACGCCAAGCCTGACGACGGCGTTGCCGAAGTAGCGGTCGGGAAGCGGCGGCCGCAGCTTGCGCCGGACCTCGGCCGGGAAGACGAGCCGGACGCGGGTACCCGGCGGCAGCCGCCGCGCGGCGCACGCGCACTGCCACACGAGCGCGCTCACGGCGCAGAACGCGCTGGCCCCGCCGCAGCGGCGCCTCAGGGCGGCGACCTGGTCTTTGGAGATGGTGAATGCCGCGGCGGCGGTTGGTTCTCGCTGCTTGGAGAAGGCGACCTCGGGGAAGAGCACCGAGAGCGCGTCCGGGTGGACCACGGGAGGGGACCGTGGACGGAGAAGGTCGCGGTCGTGGCAGGGGTGCTGCTCCGCAGCAGCGGCGGCGGCGTTCCCGGAGAATGCCGACCATGTCTGGATGAAGTTGAACGCGCTCAACCCGTCCCCGGCAGCATGGTGGATGGCAGTCCCTAGTACCGCACTACCACACTTCAACAGTGTCACCTGCAAACATCCTTCGACACGCATCAGAAATTACACATCCCACTTGGGGTATATAGTATTAATTACCAGCTTGCACTACTGCTGCTCCCTCTGTCCCTAGCTAAATATATATAGAACGTTCTAGGCATGATCAATCTTTACTAGTTTTGACCAATAATATCTATAAATTAAAATATTTTAAATAAAAATAATTACATACTATGATAGTTGTTTTTATAGTGTATCTAAGAATATAAATTAGACTTTGTATTTTTTTAATATTTCGCTAGGACGGAGGGAGTACTTCGGTAGCTTCATGGTATGATACGGATTATGAGAAATATAAGCAAGACCAAGATGGCTATGGTATGGAGAAGACTTCAAAACTTATATGCTAAACTTTTTTTTTCGAACCTGATATGCTGCACAATGACATCTCTTTCCTAAAGAAATGGAATATATTCTACTCAAACCAGCTCAAAATAAAGGTGGACAAGGTGGGAAGTGAAGTGTTGAGCTGGATTCGTTTGGAGATTCAAGTTGCTGAAGCCTGGGATGTATGTGGGTTTTGGTTTTCTTGTGTCCATCCCGTGCGTTAGTACTGTGAAATGGTGTCCGACCCCGACACCGATCGTTGTAAGAACTAAGAACCGTACTGCCTGTCAACAAAACGTCCAGAAAACTCATTTCTAAATAAATAAATAAATGAGAACCTGTATGCCCATTATGATGGATGATGGCTCGATGCGAGGTACAAAAATCCTTCCTAGCTCCGGCGATGGCTTGAAGTCGAAGTCATCCGCGGTGAGATCAGAGTCAGCAACAACGAAGAGAACGCCCTCGCTGTTGCAGATGATCTCTATCCTGCCGTTCTCATCAACGCCAAGGCGGCCGGCGAGTGGATAGAACGCCACCAAGGCCTTGGCCAACGCCTCCTTGATCCTGGCCATGTCAAAGAAGGCAGTGCCGTCGGCCTTGGCGCGGTACAAGTAAACCATCGGCGTGTGGCCGTTAGTTGCTTGTAGGAGGTCGAGCGGAGAGAGCCATAGCACCTTCGTTGGCGTCGCCTCGCTTGGAGCTATGAAGGATGACTCTTTCACTTGTACCTTGGACTCCATAGTTTTCCTTCTCAGGCACAGGGCGATTTGCCCTGACGATCACCACAGATGCTATAAATAAGGACCCATTCATTTGTTGAAATCAGTGCAGTTTATTGGCTGCAACCCGCGGACGACTCTTCATGCTCATCGTCCTGTGGTGCAGCGTTGCGCCGTTGCCATCCACACAACACCGCAAAATCCTTTAATGTGCTTAGCCATCTGACGTGACTCCCCCCTCCTATAGGTACCATCATGGTCAGCGGCATTCACATTACTAGAAAATCAAAATAAAAAATTCCCAAAACTCCCATTCCCACTGTACAGAAGTTTGTGAGTTAAAACCGTTTGTACGATGCATGAGATGGGCCCATGCATAGTAAAGAAGTATTGATGGGCTTCCACCAGCAGTAGGCTAGGCTAAGCATGCACTTCTATGTACGGTGAGCATATAATAGGAACAACGATAATTCGGAGAGGAGAACGGATGCACTTCTATGTTGCCCTAGGCGCACGGGAAACACTGTATCAAGCATATAATAGGAACAACGATTTTACCCAGGTTCAGACCTCCGTGGGAGCAATAACAGCTCTACGTCCTCCTCAAATTTGCATTCGTGTTCTACTTACGTGGTTACATATTAATTGTGGGTTTGCATGCGTATAGGATTTTGCCTCGTGGCTCTTTTTTTTTTTTTTTTTTTTTTGAGACCTCTGCCTCGCGGCTCTGATCTCTGCACGAGAATTTTTCGACTCGGATAGTTTTTGGGACCATTAAGCGGCAAACGTATTGTATGGTGCGTGCATCTGTAAGATGTAAAAACTATTCAGAAAAGTGTAGGAATATGAATTTACGTTCGGAAACGACTTAGCTGTTCGATATTCCACGCGTGGCATCCTTACACTTTTAATTTATGTAATGGAGCCCCGACTGAATCATTGCTTCAAGTTAATCGTCGTGCCCGAGAGTGGACGGGTGGTCACCATTAGATTAGAACTAGTATTGCTGCCCGCACATTTGCGCGGCTAGACTTATTATACTATTTAAAATATTTCTATATCATGGTACAAAATTTATATAGTGTATTCTTATTATTTATTTTATACTCCAAATTTATAAAATAGTAGAAATAGATTAGAGAATTTGTCACCATCCCTCAATCTGAGTGTGAGATGAGTCATCATTTATCTTGGATTGTGTCTTATCTAACCTATTGTATTTGGTTTTGTTTTAGAAGTTAGGTCGATTCAAACGTGCCATGCTAAACAACTAACATATGCCATGGTAGGAGTAAAGAATGTGTCGTGCTACAAAAAATATCTTTTCTAAAAAACGTGACATGATAAAAATAAGAGAATGTGTCATGCTAGCTAGACATATGACGGTGTATTTTTATAAAGGTGTATTTGGAAATAAGATTTACTGTATTGGATATTTTTAATACTGTACAATTTAGCAATTTTGGACTCATAATGGTACAGTGGGTAAATTAGAAATAAGAATTAGGGATATTAATAGCTATTTTTTGGACTTATAATGGCATGATGGGTAATTTAGAAATAGATTTTTATTTTGAGAATGTAATTTTGAAATAGATGTGAAGGATATTTTTTAAATTCGAAATATAAAAAATAGTCAAAAATACCCCTCACACCTATTTCTAAATTACCCACCATGCCATTATGAGTAAAAAAATAGCTAAATTCGGAATAATAAAAAATAACCAAAAAATATCCTTCAAATTTAGAAATAGATGTGAAGGATATTTTTCGGTTTTTTTTATTATTCCAAATTTAGCTATTTTTTGACTCATAATGGCATGGTGGGTAATTTAGAAATACGTGTGAGGGGTATTTTTGGCTATTTTTTATATTTCAATTTAGCTATTTTTTTACTCATAATGGCATGGTGGGTAATTTATAAATAGGTGTGAGGTGTATTTTTGGCTATTTTTTTATTATTCCGAATTTAGCTATTTTATAAATATTTATAGGGGTTTTGTGACTAATTTCTTCTCAACATACCTTCCATCAAGGAGCCGACCGACACACATGAAGAAGTCGGAGCTGAATCACACGACCCGAGTCAGGGCCCGACCTCCTACCTGCTTCGCGTCGAGTCGGACTATCGCGCGGCGTTCGTCGTCGCCTCGATCGACGAGGACGAGTGGGGCCAGGGACCCGAGCCGGACCCTCAGCGAAACGACTGGATGCGGCCATACCTTGATTGCTTGCTATGGGAACAACTCCCCGCAGACTCGACCGAAGCCAAGCGAATTGCCCGTCGAGCCAAGTCGTTCGTCGTCGTGGGAGGTTAGCTCTTCAAGAAGAGCCACTCCGGCGTCCTGCATCGCTGCATACCACTCGACTACGGGAGGCACATCACGCCGCCCCTCGCAGCCTGGTCGGCAATGCGTTCTGTCATGGCTTCTACTGGCCAACGGCGGTCAATGACGCGGAGAAAATCGTGCGCGCCTGCGAAGGGTGTCAGTACTACGCCCGACAGACTCACTTGCCGGCACAGGCCCTGCAGACGATCCCCCTGACCTGGCCTTTTGCCATTTGGGGGCTCGATCTCGTTGGCCCCCTGAAAAAAGCGCCCGGGAGCTACACCCACCTGCTCGTGGCGGTTGATAAATTCTCAAAGTAGATTGAGGCTCGACCCCTCGCCACGATAAGATCGGCCCAAGCGGTGACCTTCTTCCAAGACATTGTCCATCGATTTGGGGTCCCCAACTCCATCATCACGGATAATGGTTCGCAGTTCACTGGCCAAGAATTGTTGGAGTTCTGCGATGACCACAACATCAGGGTTGATTGGGCAGCCGTGGCGCACCCCCGAATGAATGGGCAGGTCGAACGCGCCAACGGCATGGTCCTGCAAGGACTCAAGCCCAGAATCTTCAACAAATTGAAAGACTGTGCTGGCCGATGGGTAGGGGTGGGCACAAAAACCGATACCCAAACACCGAAACCGAAAAAACCGAGACCGAGACCGAAAAAACCGAAATTCTGGTCTTCGGGTAATTGTTTGGTTACTAGTCTTAGATGACCGAATTTTATTTTTCAAATTCGGGTAGTACCCTTGGGTACCCGAACTACCCAAAATACCCGAATTAGTAGGATAGATGTAGAATTTAGCATATAGACTCATGCCATGGTCACATAGCATCCTTTGTTACTCATTCATCATAGTACAATATTCATGTTTCTTCTATGATACAATGGTAACTCATTATCAAGTTGATTCCATAGTGTATTTTGGGTACTATCAAGTTGATTTCTTTTTTTTTCTGAATATTAGTGCTAAATTTGGGTAGTTTGGGTATAACCGAAGACCAAACCAAAATTTATGTACCCAAAGTTGTCGGGTACCTAAATTTTTGTTGTCATTTCGGGTAGCAATTCTAGATAACCGAAAATTCAAAAGACCGAAAAAACCGAACCGAAACATCGGGTATGACCGAACGCCCACCCTTACCGATGGGTGCAGGAGCTCCCCTCAGTGCTTTGGAGTTTGCGAACGACCCCAAGCCGTGCAACCGGTCACACTCCCTTCTTCATGATCTATGGGGCCGAGGCGGTGTTGCCGACCGACCTCGAATATGGGGCGCCCAGAGTCCAATCTTTCAAGGAGGAGAACAACAAGTGTTTCCTCGAAGACGCGCTTGACCAAATCGACGAGGACCGGGAGGTCGCGCTCCTACACGCGACAAAGTATCAGCAAGCATTACGGCGATACCACGGACGATGAGTCCGTGGGCGGGCTTTCAATGTGGGCGACCTCGTCCTCCGACTCGTGCAGACTAACAAGGATCGTCACAAGTTGTCACCACCTTGGGAAGGGCCCTTCATCGTCTCCGAAGTGCTCCGACCCGGGACCTACAAGCTGATGGACTCGGAAGGCCAGTAGATCAAGAACGCGTGGAACATCGAACAACTACGTCGCTTCTACCCTTAACACTTTCTCTGCATTTTCTCTTTTCTGTACGTGAAACACGAATATGTTTTTTCTTTCTTCTCATGCTAGGAGTAGCCGCTAGGTTCGATCCCCCACTCAGGGGCTCCACCCGGCGGGTGTGGTGGCAACACCACGTGAGTCTCAAGTACAGGACAGCGACACCCCGGCGAGAACAACGTAATCTCGTTGGGGATCGAGTCCGACTCCCTGTACGAAGGATTCGCGCTCCGACCCCTTGACGCACACGTTATTGCTTTAAGGTGACGAGTAACGGATCGCGGCCTCGGGTCCGACTGCCCGGTTCAAAGGCACCTGACGCCCCAGCGGCTAAGGACGGCCTAAACCAACAGCATGGACTCCGAACCAAAATCCTAACACTTGAAATCAAAAAAGTGGTAACCGTGGTGCGAATAAGGGATAAAACGAAAAACAACTTAAAAACATCCATCACACGTTCTTAAACCTTACAGTTTTTGTCCATTCTTAAATAAAAAAGGCAAAAAGGCCCTCGGAGGCTTGACCGATCTAACTAATCTCCACCTTCTTCCTCCTCAGCCGACGCGGTGGGACGCGGAAGGAACTCCTCTTTGTACATCCCTAAGAGGCGCTCGGCATGGGGACGAACCTCCTCCTCGAGCGCCGTTCGCGCCTCGGGAGAGGTTCCCTCAACAAAACCTCGACTCATGCGGTCCACCCCAACCTCGACGTCATAATGAGAGCGGACGACAGTGAAGGGCAGGCGGATTCCGGTCCCCATTGCCTTCTCTTCCAAAGCTCTCACGTGGACCGGCAGGTCAAGCACCCGTCGCGCAGATTCGACAGGGTCGTCGGTAACCTCCATCCCCAATTGAGTGCACGAGTGAACGATGGCAAGCCTCTGGTTGTCAAGCTGGCCCACTGTTGCCTGTGACTCCATCAGTTCCTTCTCAAGGCCTGGAACAGCAAAAGTCGCAAATGAGGAACAAGATCCGAACTCAAAAGAAAACAGAAGTGAGTAGAAGCCACTTACAATCATTCCGATCACGGAGCGTGGTCAACTCGCGAGAGAGATTGTTGGAGGCGGTCTCGGCGACCCCCTTCAGTTCCTGCTCCACTCCGGCCTGACCCGCGAAAGTCCTAGCCAGCTTCTCGGCCTTCCTCGCCCTCTTCCGCGAATCCCGCGCCAGCCACTCAGCATCTTCAACGCGCTTCTGTAATACGGCTATCTGCCTGAGAAGCTCGGCGCGGTCCGCCTCCGTAGCGGCAGCTCGGTGGGTGGCGGCGGCAATCTCGGATGATTGCCGACACAACTGCTCCTCCTGGGATCACAGACGTTCAGACTTCGACTTACTATCTGCTAGTACAGCCTGCACTCAATCACAACAAGAGAAAACCGGTCAACAGTCGAAGAACGGGCACGCGAAAAAGCAAGATACCAAAAGGAGGGCTGGATGGTCGCGTTTATACCTCGAAGGGAGACCTCACAGCTCCTAAGGTGTCAAGGGCCGCTTCGAGGGCACCACGAGCGAAATCCGACCCCTGACGCACGAGCTCAAGCCTGGTATCAAACCAGTCCCACGCCTCTTCCTCGACCGAGTTCTGGACAAGAAAGGAACCACCTCCTGTACCAATCTTGAAGTCGGGCCCCCAATCCGGTCGGGCCGATGACGAACTCGGCCGCTCGCCCCCCCTCCCCCCCCCGGAAGCGCCTGTTGGCGGTGCTTAACGACCACTTTTTACCACCAACACCAGCTTATAAAAGCCATAAACCAAGAATAAAATGAATACTTTTTATGGACTAATGGCTTTCCACAAGTTTTGGTGATATTTTGCTTGCAGGAACATATTACGAAGGAAATCACCACAAAACTACAAAAAGGGAGTGATTTGGTCATGAAGATAAATTATCCAAATATTACATTTGACCTCACCATGTAAAAGCCCTCTCCGAGATAGCCAAAATGGACTTTTGGTTTGCCCAATTTGGAGTTCAGGAGCAGAAGTTATGGTCCGTAGAAGAATTTGAGGAAATGCAGAAATTTCCTGGCCGGCCGGCCTACTTTTGTCTCCTTTGGGCCCGAGCTTCCTCCAGTGGGCTACATACACTCCAAAACATCAAGCCAAAGTGCCAATTGCGTGGATGAACAACCGACATACAGGAAGTGGGCTTTTGGGCCTAAACTTGACAGTTACTCCACTTCTGCCACCCCCAGTAAGTAACCGACCTTCGAACTGACACCAGGGATCAATCCTAGACGTCCACGCGGAAGGCGGTGGCCAACCGCCACAATCAATGGCCGGCCGGCCCCCCTACTAGGCCGGCCGGCCTGACTTGGCGGGCCCGGCACTCCATCTTCGGCTATAAGAGCTTCCTGATGGTCCTATAAATACCCCTTTGCGGCTCCAGAACAACTCACACCTCGAGATACACAAGTTTAGATTCATTCCAGTGTAGCGAAGCTCTGTTGAGCGGTTAGGTGTAGTGAGTGACTGAGGGCGGAGGAAGGGCGGAAGCTCCGGAGATGCCTGAGCTCTTCTTCTTTGGCGCCTCGGGTATGTACTCCGCCTGGGAGTAGTCCCCCTAGTCTTCCAGGCCGGGTAACATGTAAAGATATTATTTATTGAGAAATTAAGTAAGGTATTCTTCTTTATCTTTTATGGGATTTAGGTGTGTAGTAAGTATTTCTTATTTACTGCATGTGCTAGCTCTAGGAAATTGCTAGTCGCTAGTTTTAATGATAGGTGTAAACGTGGTGTTTATACTTTGATTTATCCTGAATTGCCGCGAGTGCAGGTGACAGCTGTACCGGTCTCTGTAGTCCACCACGTTCGGGTTGAATGTGTAGGGCCTAGACGCGGTCCGTCAGTTAGATGCGTTGAACCTAGTTACCGGGTTGCGTACAGCTAGCGACGGCCGTGCCCCGAAGTAGATAATATAGACAAAACCTTATCGCATTGCTCAGTTATTTAATACCTTGCATTATATTACCTGGCTAGAGGACTATCACTTCTATTGCATTAATTCTCTTCTTAGTGTGCCCCTGTTTACGAATAATTTGCATAGATCTTGAGTATTAGTACACTGTTCGTTCCCTGTGGATTCGATACCTTAGGAATACTCCTGGGTGAAAGCTACATTGGTATCCGTACGCTTGCGGATTTATTTCTGTTAGGCCTTAGGACTGCCAACAGCGCCCGAGGCTCTCGGCTCCACTACCAGCCGCCGCGAGCCGTGACCCGGTCACAGTGCGCGTTTCAACAGCCATCTCGACGATAGCGCACTCGGCTGGACCCTCGGAATCTATTGCGGGGCTAGCCCGCTCCCGCTCCGAAGAGGGATGAGCCGCCGGCGCCTCCAACACCAACGCTACCGACACATGGTCGTCAGACGCCACCATCGACTCCGCAACGACGGTGTCATTCGGGTCAACAGCCTCCAGACCGCCGGCCGCCGATGACGGAGCACGGGGGTTGACCGTCCCTTCCCCCAAGCTAAACGAAGGGGACGGGGTCGCCCCATCCCCTCCAAGCTCGGGATCGTCCTCGAGCAGGAGCACGTCCCACGTCTCTTCTGAAAGGCCGCCGGGACCGAACGCACCGTCAGTGCCCTCTGGAGCAACAGATCTCCCAGACAGACCGCCACTGCTCCCTCCTCAATCGAAACGAACGCGGACCACCCCCGTTGGTCGAGGTCCTCGGGTAGAGGCGGCTGGGAAGGCGCACGCACCAAACCTGCCTATCAGAGAGAAAAAAGAGGGCATCAGCACCGTGTCCAAGTCCGGAAAACACCAAGAAACATGGTGGAACAACCCCCACAGAAGAAACTCACGTAGCTGGGAACGTCCGGCGACGGAAGAGCTCGAGGATGACCGCGGATGGGATACTTGAAATCCACATGACAGAGGGACGATTGCCCGCATGCCTCCGCGAGGCGGGCCCCGACTTCCGAAAAGCTCAACGCCACGTCGGAGACCATGGCAGTTCCCTCCCTGTTGGCCTCCGGGGTCATCTCCCACAGTCGGAGGGAACGCCTCATCAGAGGCAGAACACGGGCAACATGGAAGGGGCCGGTAACCCCGGTCCACAACACCCCAGAAGCATGCAGCCCTCGGACGGCATTGATCAGGGGTCGGATGTACGCCGTGTCAATGCTCCCAAGGTCCCTCTGCCATGAGGGCGCCGCCGCTTCGACGTACCGATCGGTAAAAGGCGGAAGCAACCCGTCGGGGTCGTTCCGGAGATAAAACCAATTCGGGCGCCACCTGACATTGTTGGACGCCAGAGCCAACCGGATGTAATCCTGCGCCCTGTTCTGCTGAAGACGAATTCCCGCGCACCCAAGGGGCACGTCCATTGGTGGCTTCCCCCTCTCAATGAGGCGGCAATGTCGCACCCGGAAGAAATACTTCCAGAGGTCGAAATGAGAATCAATCCCCAGATAAGCTTCGCACATGGCGACGAAGCCAGCGACATGGCCAATCGACTCAGGATCGAGGTGCTGGAGCTCAATCTGGTAATAATGAAGGAGGCCGCGGAAAAAGGGGTGCGCCGGCATCCCGAATCCACGACTGTGGAAATTGGAGATGGATAAAACATACCCATCAGGCCACCGGTACGCGATCCTCCTCCGGGATGATCCACTCCAAGAAAGCGCCGTTGGGCCTCAGAAGCCCCCTGGCCACAAGGCCATTCATGGCTCCCACCCCCAGCGCCTGAGCCGGCCAGGGCGCCCTCGCGGCCGCCATTGGTTCGGGCCGTTAGAGAAAGGGAAACGGCGACGGGTGCGCCGAGTCAAGGACGAAGCAGAGGAAGAAATCCCTAACGACGAATCCGGCAAGGAAGGCGACGGCGGAGCACGGCGCAGAAGGAGCACGGCGAATCGCAGCGGAAGGAGAAACGATTTGGGAGAGAATCGCGGCGGATTGCGGCGGATTGGAACGGGAAGCGCAACTGTAGCGCGAGGAATGGGGAGAAAATGGTGAGTGCGGGAAGGTGCAAAGCCAGGTACGGCCGCTCTCATTTATAGCCTCTGAACCGCCGCGGCGTCCCACGACCCGTCGCGCCTCTTCAAATTCCCACCTCGTGCGCCGTGTCTGTTGTCCTCTTTCATCTCTCCCTTCTCGCAGAAGCCAGGGCAACCCACGCAGCACCGAATCGGCGTCCCAAGATTCGCGCCCATCGAACGGCCATGGAGGCGCCCCTTTGGCTCCCACGGAGCATCGCGGACCTAACTGGTCAGGAAAGCCAGATACGGCCCACACGTAAAGTTGGCTACGGGCTGAAAACGCCCCGACGACCCATTTCTAGCCCAAGAGTGCGAAGACTGGCCCTCCAAGTGGGTTCAACAGTCGCTCTGGGCAACACGAGAGTGAGGGGCGACCAAAGAGGGGTCCCAGCGGCCAGTACCCAGACGCGCGGAGCATCACGGGCTTCTGTCGGTTGCGTCCGAGTCCTGATGGAGAGTCGAACCAAGGTTTTCCATCGAGGGGAGGCTGCGAAGCCCCCGAGACCGATCGAAAGGACTCGGGAACTAGTTGGACTGACCCCACGGATCATATGAAGTCAACCCCAGCTGGTCTCAATTGGATCCCCGCTAAGGGCAAGCCAGGGCTTCACTCGAACTCACCTGCTAGCAACTAGATAGGGCACCCGCCGTCGGACCATCGAGGAACGGACGGGACGGCTCAGCACCCCTATCAGAACGCAGTGATACGCGGGGGAACCCGAACAAAAGACGAAACGACCCTCTGCCGAACTCCGTAGCGAACGGGGACTCGGGGGCTCGCATTCGCAAGTCGGGCCAACAGCGTGGCCTCGGATAGTAAAGAGGGAACCTTTTATTTCACAACATACACGAAAACGCAAACGACCCCCCAAACACCTGGTAGTGGTCGAGGGGGGAAGGATCCCCTTTACAAAATACAAACGAACTTGCCCTCGGGAGCACGCGCCACGGAGACCACCACCAGCTCGCGGAAGCCGAAGAGCTGGTCCCTTCCACGGCTCACAAACAACCCGCCATCCCAAGGACGGAGCCGACCCCGCGAAAGTGGCCTCAGGTGCGATTCTTGATCCGGCCCTCATTATTTCACAATATGGAGGAACAAGGGCTCGGGTTGCACAGGACTCAAACTCGAGGGTGACCGGAGCGGGCGACGTCGCTCCTAGCAGCTTCGGGTGCGACTCTGGATCCGGCTTGCCTCGCCTCTCATGAGGATAGGACGACAAGCCGGGGGAGGTTTGCCTCGTCGATGAGCGATTCCATCACCGCCCACATCACCCGAGGCGTCGCCCACGGCTCCGGGAGAAGTGTGGGTCAGGGGCTCGACCCCGAGGAGCAGCATCACAGGAGGGATAGCGTCGAATAAGGCAAGCGCCTCTCGAAGAACCAAACGAGGACGAACTACGCCTCCACCCGAAATGGAGGCCGTGGGGTGAGCCATGGATGGGAAAACGCGTCCTCCGAAGCAGCCCGAACGAAGCAAGCGCTGCACACTCACCACTCGGCCATCAGCCATGGCGAGACGCGGTGAGAGTGAGCGGGGGAAACCACTCCCTTTATAGGAGAGCTGCGAGGATGGCTGGGAACGGAGAGAGCGTGAAAAGGCGCGAAAGCCAGGAACATGGATAACGGGCTACGAAAGCCTGTCAAGATTCCCGCACCCTTGCAGGCTGTCCTAAAAGAAGACAAAGGCGCGAAGCCTCACGCAATAAACAGAACCCTCGTGACCAATCCCTCGTCGAGACATTGACACACTTGCCCAGATCAACGCAAGTGAAAACGTCCGATTCAAAGCCTGAATACGAGTGAAAACTCCCATCCAGGCTCGGGGCCTACATCCGGCGGGTGCGCTCGCGCGCACCCACCAGATATCTGCTCAAGAGCTGGGCAGAGGATGGAAATCACGAAGGCGAGGGGGAGTCCCGCGCACAACGCCAATGTGTTCCGCGCAGGACTCGGGGGGCTACTCTCGGGTACCTAAAACCAGGCACCCGCGATTACCCATATAACCTCACGATTATACGTAAAATGACAAAGGACTGGACCAAAGGCCATGGTTGTCCCCGCAGGAACCAAGGTCAAGCCCCGCCCATGACGCATGACACGGCCCACGGCCGGAAAGGCCGCGCGGGAAAAGAACGGCCCGATTCCTCGACCGACCTCCCGACCCCCGGGGGTCGGGGAAAAACTCCACCTCGGCCGGCCCCGGACGCCCGACTCCAGCCTCTGACCGAAGGGGTCGGACCACCAGGGCCGGGGCTTGGCCGGTGGAGCGCATTAAATCAACAGCAAGTGGGCGTCCTGTAACGGTACCAAAAGACGTGAACCGCAAGCCCCGCACGTCCCATAGGGACATTTGACAGCGGTCAAGCCGCTTCTCTACGCGGTAACAGTGCGAGCCGTAGATGAACAGAGTCGAACAGTACGCAAACAGGACACGGACATCCCCGCCGCTGTTGGACTACAGCAGCCGTCGCCGCCCATGCCCGGGGGAGAAGGCATCGAGGACGGATGCACCCATCCCCGCCGAGCCGCCTACCTACATCAAGCTATTTAACAATTCCCTTACTTTCTTTTTTATTTTTCCTCCATCCTTGTAAATAGTCGAACTCCCCCTTGACAGATAAAAGGGAGAGCTTGACTCGCGGCTGGGGGACCGCATTCTCATCTTTCTCATTCGAACAGACTCACTCACTACGGCCTTGCGACGCACGCAAGGACGAGCTCCACAAACACTTGGAGACTTGGGAGCTTCTCCCTCTCTCGAAGAGCTTGTAACCCCTACTACGAGCAACACGAACCGAACCAACTCACTGGACGTAGGGCTTCGACCGCCGGAACCAGTCTAATCCCTTGTCTCTTCCTTACTCTCTCCAATCAATCGAAGCGCGTAGTCTAAATTTACTCGTCGGCCAGATTTCTCAATGCCGACAATAGGTATTTTGGACTATTTCAAGTCCCTATGCACAACTTCAATAATTCATCACCAAGAAGATCATCCTCATTCATGAGGTTATTTTCCAAAGCAAAATTTTCAGAATTACTGCTTGATCCTTCAAGTTCTTGGTCTCACATTGTGATGTACCAATGTACATCTTCATGATGTTTTCATTCTCCTCTTCAGTGGTTTGTAAATACTCTCCCTCATCAAGCTACATGCTTGCAATGAAAATGAATTCATTGAGGAATTTCTTGTTCTTGCCATGAGGCTACTGGTACATGTCGACATGGTGCTTGGGTGTTTATAAATTCAAGAAAAAAAAGTCTCTCATTCTACACCTATAATAATCTTGATCATGTTTACTGTATTCTCTCCCAATAGGCTGCTTAGCTTTGGCTTTCTCATTCTTCATGAATTGCCTAGCTTTGCCTTTACCTTCCCAGGCGCCTTCTATTGGCCCTTCACCTTCTCATTCTCCTTGAATGATGTAGCATTTGCTTCATGTAGTGCTATTGAGCAAGTATAACGAGACATATGATCATGCAAGATCATCTCATTTTCCTCCTAATCATGCTGCATGGCAATACTCAGGCCAACATATAAAATGTAGTTTTCTGGCTACTCACATAAGTGAGCTTATGGTGGAAGGTAGAGAGAGAAAGTATGTATGAGTTCCTTGCTACTAGCAATTTCGATGCCACAAAGTGCTTCATGCGAGCGACATTCTCATACAATATGATATAATAATCATCAAATGTCTTGTAATGTTGAAAGCGTAGGTGCGACCATTCACGCTCAACTTTTAAGATAGATTCAAACTTCTCAAAAATCTCTTTCAGAGAGTGCCACAAGACATGTGGACTATTTTCATTCATGTTTTTATCCTTCATGATAATACTTAAGTGATGTGTCAGAAAATTCAGTTCCTAAGTTTCCTCCACTTCAGATGGATTAATGTCCTCATTCTCGGGTTTAATCATCTTCAAGAGATTTTACCACACAAGAGGATTTCATCATCACATGACCAAGATAATTGGTTAAAACCATTCATGGCAAGCACATCGAATTCACATTTCACTGCTTGAGGCATCTACAAGATGTTCATATGAAAGTGCATAGGTTTACTTCTGAGTAAACAATTTGTAGGATGCAAAAAGTAGTGGATTGAAAACTCGAAGAAAGACCTAAAACCATGTTTCTATGATTAAAGGCACTTTTTATCATGTTTTAGTTGCTTAGACATGATATGCATGATTTCAGATCAAGCTACACAGCAATTATGCACAAACAGGGGGTTAACACAGCAAAAACAGCAGGTTATTATGTTTCTGACATAAATTCCCTAAAACCCGAGGTGTTATTGCTGTGCTTTCTTCTTTTCTTTTTCTGTTTTTCCGAAACAGGCCGGCCTGGTGGGCTGGAACGGCCCAACCAGCCCACCCCGTCCCAGCCCACCAGCTCGGCCTGCCTGGCCAGGTCTAAAGAGGAGTCGGATTAGGGTTGAAACCCTAGTCCGCTCACTCTCCCTCACTCCTGTCCTCTCCCGGTGCGGCGGCGGCGGCGAGAGCCCACCCGTGCGTGTGCAAGCACACGGCTCATCGTCGCGGGGCGAGCTCGTCCTTGAGCTCGTCGGGGCGGCGCGCATGGCGCGCGATGGAGGGAGGCAGGGTCCCCCGGGGCGAGCACATGCGGGGCTCGTCGCCGGGGTGGTGCCGGTGCTCGGCTCCGGTGCGGGGAGCGCGGAGGCGGGATAGCGGCGCGACGCGGCGATGCGGAGCTGCGGCGGTGGGAGGCGTGGCTGCAGGCGATGCGGTGCGGCGAGATGCGGCGGAGGGTGGGGATGCGGCTCACCTCCGTCGCCTGCGAGGAAGACGACGGCCCGGGGCCCCCCTTTGCGGCGGAGGTATCCCGGCCCCCACAACCGGCGACCCCGAGGTCAGATCCGGTGACCTCGGGCACGGATCCGGGCATGGCGACCCTGCGGGGTGGCCATGGCTGGGCGGCGCCGCCGTGCGGCGGCGCGGGGCCAAGGGTGGCGGGGTCGGCGGGCCCCGCGTGGCGGAAGGAGCCCGAGCCCATGCCGAGGTGCGGTTCGGGGCACTGCTGCGGGCGAGGCTTGGCGCGCGGCTTGCGGGCTCAGCGCGCGGGCTCGGTGCGCAGCTCGGGTGGCGCGGCTACGGGCGCGGTGGCCGGCGACGAGATCCAAGCTCATCGCCGGTCGAGCTAGGGTTAGGGTTAGGTAGGGTTAGGGTTAGGTTTCGACCCTTTTTAGTTGTGCATATTGTGGTGGCCGCGGCAGTGCTCGCCGGCGGCGGTGGCGGCTACAAGCCCCACCACTGTGATGTATGAGATGCAATTCAATTCTGAGACCCCTAACAAAACTAGATGTAGGGATGCGATAAATCCTGGTTTAGGAAAGCCAGTTGCGAGATGTTCTGACCTTGGACAAAATGGTCAGATTCAAAGTGGAAAAAAAAAGAGCCTGATTAGAAAAGTCAATAAGTGCATGATTAGAAAGCAGGCTAGTTCAGACAATTTCTTCCAGCTTGATGCACAAAAACTACAGAGTAGAAGTTAGTTATTACATAGCTGATGAAAACACAAAACATATTGTGGTACATTTACAGTCTCCATTCATCAAGTTAGTTACAAAATATATTCAGCATTATCTATTCCAGTAATTATTGTGGTACATTTACAGTCTCCATTCATCAAGAAAATCTGAAGTGAAAAAAAATGTTTGACTGCTCAGTCCATATCAGTTAACATTTGACTGCATTTGATTATAAAAAAGAAGAGAGAGAAATTATCACTGCAATGAAAACTAAGCAAAAAAAAAACATCACTGTACCAATCTTAGATGAGTAGCAGTACAGGCAGTAGCTATAGAGGTATGTATTTAACCAGGACGACACAGCTTATAACAAATTACACGGTACAATGTAGATTAACAATGAAACTGAATCAATAGTGTCTGATTTTCCTTCCAGGAAGTTATAATTTGAACATAACATCAAGGTTGACCTGTTTTATTATCAGCTTTGTTTGGACTTCTTCCTGCCACAGGAGCCCTATGTGAGCAGATTGTGGACCAAAATTGAAAAGCTATGCAGACTAGTAAAAGTGAAAGAACTAGAATGTAATACTTAATCTTCACACAGATAGATGTGTCCACAAGTTTGATGAACGATGGCAACCTATGAGGCAACTCACTTGACAAGCAAATTGGTGACTATGCATCCATCAATGAATTGACAAGCAAGGCGGAAGGACTGTAACAAAAATGCATAAGTGTTCTGTTCTGTTGGAAAAGGTAAACACATTCTAGCAATCGATATAGGTGTTTCCCATAAATAAAGAGAGCTGAAAACATATTGCACACGTTTGTCATCTCCGACCCAATCCCCAGCTAAACAGCACCACATTAACATAAATTAGCCTCATTATCCCCACTCTCAGCAGATGAATTTTTAATCCACATAACACATTACTTGAACCATCACAGCCCAAACATACAACAAACGATCAAGGAATCAACAAAAACTGGCCAGCGGTTGATGTGAATGAACTCATAGTGTCAGAATTATATTGTTCTAGTATCATACAGCAACATTAATTCCGGCACAATTTTTAACATGCAGAACTTGCAGGGGGTTCTGTAGGCTAATATACTGGAGATTAGAGACATAAGACCTAGTACACCCCAATCAGAAAATCAATGAAGATACACGGGACCTAGTTTATTCCATAAGAACAAACGCCAGGCAATAGAACAGACGACCAATTTAGAACCAATCCATCTCAAATCCATCGGGCAAATCAATCCATTATGAAGGGGTAGGGATTGGATGGCGCGCTCACCACAGTGGGATGGGGACGGCTTGGATCCGCAACGGGGATTGAGGAGTCGCAGCTGGGGAAGCCGGGGATGCTGGATCGTCGTCGTCGGAGATGCCGGGACGTCCTCCTCTTCGTGGGAAAAGCAGGGGCAGCTGGGTCATCCTCCTCGTCGTCGGGGAAGCAGGGGCAGCTGGGTCATCCTCCTCGTCGTCGGGGAAGCAGGGGCAGCCGGGTCGTCTCGTCGCCGGGGAAGGCGGAACATCCTCCTCATCATTGGGGAAGCAGGGGCAGCCGGGTCGCCGTCGCCATCGTGCCGTCGAAGCCGTGCCCGTGCCACCTCGCCGGGATCTAGGCCTACTGGATCCATGGCCGCCATGCCGCCTTCGTCGCTGGATCCGCCGCCCGAGGCCGAGCAAGAGTCATCATCTAGGAGCCCCATCACGACCCGCCTACTTGCCGCCTACCTCGTCATCGTCGCCGGGGTGGCCGGGGAGGCTAGGGTTTGGGCGGAGGCTGCGGGGGGCGGGGAGCGACTGAGCAAAGGGATAAGGCTGCGGGGCCTGGAGAAGGGAGAGAGCTGGGAGCGGATCGGACGTGTGTGCTCGTTAACCAGATTTAACAAAAAAAATCGGGTCCGATGGGCTGCGGCCGGTGACGCGGGCAGAGAAAACGCGTCGCCCATCAGTAGACCTTGTTGTAGGAGACGCGTTTTAGTTGCTACGCGTCTTCTCTTTGGCTTGTATTTTGCTGAGACAAACATGTTGGAGACGTGTTTTGTGAACACACGTCTGCAAACAAACTTGCAGACGCGTTTTAAAAACGTGTCTCCAAGTGAGAGTGTCTTATTTTTGCTATTTTTACATAGTGCGCGGCGCTAAGTTGGGACACGATGAGCGAGAGGGCAGAGGAGGAGATGGATGCCGGGGAGGAGGAGTTCTCCAAGGCAGGGAGGCTAGGGGAGCCATTGGTTGGAGAGAAGCCCATGGCGGCGGCGCGGCTAGGGTAAGGCGGCGCCGGGTGGCGGCGAGTGGCAGCGGAAGCAATCTAGGGTTTCAGGAACGGAAACCGCCTGATACCATGTGAACGAATAGAGAGACACAAGATGGGGAAAGCTCAGCGCACATCGTGGCGGCCTCCGGGTTTCATATATATAGTCGGTGTACAAGTTACAAGAGTCAACCCTAACTTAATGTACAAGTAACATACACGTTAACAATCAGTACAGGTTTGAAAAAGGGGAAAAAAATATCTGCAATGTTTTCTCCATGCCCATTTTCTTCACCCCAACGAGGATCGGTGAAGTCGATGTACCTACCAAATTACAACAAAAAAGAGTACAAAACTGAGAATTGCTGCTTACAGTGACACTGACTTAAAATCGTCAAAACACGCCAATACTTGACACGTACCTCCACATAAATGAAAACATGGTCTCGCCTTCATCACTCTCAAAGACCAGTCACCTGCACAACAAGCATCAACCACGCCTATACTTGACCTGGATGGAACACATGCTTCTTCCTCTGGTAGAACGCGTCCATCCGGGCCGTCCCGGCGTTGACGACGGCGGGACAGCCGTCGCGGTCCTTCTCGAGCTGCACGCACCCCTTGCAGTAGTACGCGTCCGCCACTGCTCCTCCGCCGCCGCACGACACGCACCTCTCCGCCACGCGCCCGGAGACGCAGCCGTCGCAGACGCGGGCCGGTGCGCTGGGCCGCACCATGGAGTCGCAGGCGACGCAGCGGCCGTCGTGCGCCGCGCAGACGCGGCCGACAGAGACGCCCGGGAGCCGCGCGCACCTGACCAGGTCCGCCTGGTGCCTCGCCATCGATCGGTCTGTTGGTACGTAGTAGCAGGAGGGTTAAGCGCGAATGTTCGTCTGGTATACTGCATGCGACTGCTACATCGCTTGTGGAGTATATAAGCGCGAATGTTCGTGGGGTGCAAGAAAATGGTTGGCGGTAACGCACATATGGAGTGGGGAAGGTCAAATGGGGCGGCAATGCAGATGGCGGTGACGACACCGATAGAGATGGTCCGGCAACTATTGGACGATCAATAGGTCGGTTTGCTCGCTCGGTCAAAACCTTGAGTAGACCATTGCGACTTGCAACTTCTCTCGGCCAAATATACTATTCATTGAGACTAGTCTTACATGTTTTGCATGTCCCAAGCAACTTTGGCTAGCCAGTCTACCATAATCCAATTACTTTTGAAATTAGACTGGCTTTCGATTAAAAGAAACAAGGGAAGCAACGTCAAAATATAAAGCACACATTTTTCCTTAAAAGTTTAATGAACACGTTGTTTCTTAAAAACTATTGGCATGTTTCACAAGAAATTATTGTATTCATATATTCTGCAAATCTCACATTCCTTTCATAAATTGGCAATGGATCCATCCTTCTTGATCTTCTCGTTTCTTAAATCCTATCGATAAAATGTTTTAGTTTTAATAAAAAATTATTCCAGCATGAAGAAAATAATATGATGTACATGAGTTTTATTTGTCCATAGGATGTGTCAAGAAATTAAATTAGCAAGACTTATTCGCCAAAGAACTAGTTCTTCCATGTTTAATATGTGAATATTCCTAACAACCAAAATAAATATTACAGACATATACTTTGTTTGTTCCAAAAGTGGCCAGGATAGAATTTGGTCAATAGTATTCATTGTGGCCTTTATTTTTGTGCCATCAGACAAACCAAACTTTTGGTTATTTCATCAAATT
This sequence comes from Eragrostis curvula, assembly GCA_007726485.1. NCBI lineage: Eukaryota > Viridiplantae > Streptophyta > Magnoliopsida > Poales > Poaceae > Eragrostis > Eragrostis curvula. The sequence goes on along the minus strand of CM017440.1, from coordinate 30,044,920 downwards.
TCGTCTCAATCTATTTACTCCATCTATTCAAAATTACTTATTGTTTTAGCTTTGGGCAAAACATATCCCTATCTTTGACCATCAATTCCAAAAGGTTAACATAATTCAACAATATAAGACTTATGCTTTCAGGTTCGTTATGGAAAAAACTTTTAATCTACAATTCATACGTTGTATACTTGAACCAATAAAAATCTTTAGAAATTTATGGTTATGGTCATACGAAGGAAAAAAAATATTCTGCCCCAGTTAATGGCTCATATGGTAGTACAATCTTAGGCAACAAGCGTACGTGCCTTAGGGCCTGTTTGGTAAGGCTCCAGTTGTGCTGGCTCTGGCTGTGACTCTGGCTTTTCTAAAACAACAACTGTGCTGGTTATGCCCTAAAATATTTGATAGAACGACTTCTCTTGCGGTTTCTTCTGATTTGTATAAATAAGATGTAACAGACGTTGTCCATAATACCCCTGGATGATATTACTTGAGTATATACATGCAATTTATGTTTTAATCTCAAACTTTTATGTTATTTTCCTTTCAATTTTTTTAATATTATACACATGAATTAATAGAAGAAATCAAATATTACTTAATAAATTTGGAGGGCTCCAGCCACTCGACGTTTCCTAAAGGGCCCACCAGTCAATGACTAGATTTGTTTTTTGGGGGAAATCAGTGATTAGATATTGTATTGTGTACATGGGCTGCAGCTTGGCCCATCACAGTGGTCCAACAAATAGCACCGGGAGAGACGGTGGCTCCTATACGTAGCCCGCCCGAGGTGATTTATTCGATCGGACAGCTTTAAGATTCGTGCAAAACACACATCCGACGTTTGACATCTTTTCTTCCTCCTTTGGCCTCCCCGACGGTAATGGCGACGGCGACGAGCCCGGCGCAGCCGGGTTAGCGCGGCGGAGGGCGGCGGCCGCGGATCCGGCGGCGGGAGCCGCCGGAGACGATGGAGGAGGGCGGGGCGGGGGCGTCTCGCCGGAGAATCCCTTAGTGCGCGGGATTTGTACCCCAACATCTCCTCCTTCTCCCTCCGGACATAGAAGGCGGCGGCAGGCCGGACCGGCAGTGGGCGGCGCGATGCGGGCGGGCGGCGAGACGGCGGGGACGCCGCCGGCCACGGTGGTGGCTGCCGGCGATGGGCGGGGTAAGGGCGGAGGCGTCGCTTCTCGCCGGATTAGCGCGGCGGCGGTTGAGGGCGGCGGGGACGCCGCCTGTGGCGGCGGGGGCGAACACGACGGCGGTGGTCGATGGCGGCGGTGCGGCTACGGCGCGAGGAAGAAGAAGGTCGTGCGGGCCGTGGGTCGACCTAACGATGCTATACCGTCAGACGATCTACCGATAGGACGCCCCGGAGAGACCGAATGGAAGGAAACAGAGGCGGCCGCGTGCTCCTCTGTTCCCGTCAGCCTCAAATCAGCCTGGGAAGAGGGGAAGATGGCGGATAAGAAGTGGTGGAAGTGGAATCGAATCCTGGAGGCAGCGTGGTTATATTTGGAAAGAAAATTCGTTGTAGTCAAAATGGACGAGCCAATCAGAGTTGGGAATTGCCGGTTGACTAACATATTCAATTCCCACGTCGCTGCCACTATCTCAGAGATTCAGAATTGGCCACTAAATATATTTCTCTCCCCTATCCTGTCTTCCCTATCCTGTCTCTTCGCCTAACCAGTTTCTTCCCTCATCGAGCTGATCCACCTGCAGCAAGTTGGGCGGCGATAGCAGCGGGGCCGTATTGAGCTGGGCGACGACCAATCAATTTGCCGGGAACGGCGGCGCTGTCGGGCAGCTCCAGCCGGCAGGCGAGGTCAGGTTCGTCATACTCCTATGAGGGGCGAGCTTCCTTGTTGACCTTGTTCGGCTCTGGTTGGATTCGTCTATTAATTCCTTTGTAAATACTGATACAATTGAGAAATTTCAGCTTCTAATTAGGTGATTCCGATATATAATTTTCTTTTTTGAGATTCCAGTACCAAACGTGCTACATAGTACATTATACATGTATATTAGGGATGAAAGCAAAAACGAAATTTATCGGGTAACCGAGGTTCGTTTTCGACTTTTCCCGATCGTAGTAGTTGAAAATGGTATACCGAGAAAATGGAAACAAAAGTGGAAGTATTTGGTGGAAACAAAAATGAAAACGATTTTTGACTTTACCGATCGTTTCCGACAATTTCCGTTTTTAGCCGGAAATTACCGTTGATATTTTACCGTTTTATATTAGTGTAGCCAATCAAATATATATAATATATTCTAAATTAAAAAAGGCAATATATCAAGAGTGGTGTAAGCCTGATCTTAACATTCCCTTCCCGCGTGCCAAAAAAGATCGGCTTCACGGGGAAAGCCGAATGTAACGAGGGAAAGAAATCAATCATCTTCCTATCACGACTGTGATTTGTGTTACCGATATTTAATATCGATTCCCGACCGATTCCGCATATTTCTGTCATGGTAATTTCATTTTCGATATTTCCGTAATACCGACACCGTATTTGTTTCCGCAAGTACCGCTATCGAATTCGCTACCGAGAAAAAATATGAAACTGAAAACGATTTAGCCCTTTTCCGACCGTTTCCCGACCGCTTTCATCCCTAATGTATATGATACATCATCAGTGGTTCAATTGACTAAGATGTCTCACAAATCTTTCTGCAGGATGGTTCATTTCACAAATTTTTATTTCAGAAACAAGGCAAAAAGCCCGTCTTGGGTGCTTACCACCTAGTAAGTGGAATTGAATTATTACTCTGTTCTTGTTCTGGGAGCGGGATCCATCAGGAGATACAATGGAAATTGTTACGGGGGCGATTAGCACCCTCCTCCCAAAGTTAGCCGCGCTGCTGACAGGTGAATACAATCTGCAGAGAAACCTCAGGAGTGATATCAGGTTCCTTACGACCGAGTTGGAGAGCATGCAAGCTGCCATTGAGAGGGTATCAGAGGCTCCTGTTACTGACAAACTGGTTAAGATATGGGCAAGGGATGTAAGAGAACTCTCCTATGACATCGAAGATAGCATCGACAAATTCATGGTGCACATTGACAACAATCCTCCAGGAGAGACAGATGGACCCAAGGGGTTCATCAAAAGGAGTTTCAGATTGTTGTCAACTGCCAATCTTCGCCACAGGATTGCAATGGACATCAAAGCCATTAAGGAGCTTGTGAATGAGGTGGCTGAGAGGCGTGAAAGGTACAAGATTGACAGTCTCTATTTGGTCAGAACAACCCCCACAACAGTTGACCCCCGTTTAGTAGGTAACTACGAGGAGACAAAAAACCTTGTTGGCATTAGCGGCCCGCAGAATGAGTTAGTAGAGCTGCTAATGGAGTCTGAGGCCACGATGGACAATTGCCTAAAAGTTATCTCTATTGTTGGAGCCGGTGGTCTGGGGAAGACAACAGTAGCCAATGCCGTGTATCATCAGGTCAGAGGAGAGTTTGAGTGCCACGCCTTCGTATCAGTGTCCCATAATCCTGATTTGAATAGAATTCTAAGCAGCATACTCCGTCAATTTAGTGGAGAAAGCTATGGTAACACTGAAACATGGCCTGCTGAGGAAATCATTGACAAAATTAGGCTATTCCTTGCGGATAAGAGGTACATAAATGCTCACTATGACATTCATGTACATTTTTTTATGTATGCATGGATAATAAAACTTTATGATTTACAAGATACTAAAGACAGGATTATAAATGGGAAAAAAATAGCTACAGGGTACAGGAATATATCCATCTTATGCACCACCGGAACTATTTGTTGATTGAATGACGACACATCGACAAATTGATAACATACCTGCCAAGCTGTTACATGACATTCAGTAATCATGCAAAAAGGAATCGTTTTTGCTTTTTGGTTTCATACTGATAATAATGCCTCTTAATAATGCTGCTTTAGGCTCTATTTTTTTCCCAAGTCCATCCTGCTTGAATCATGTAGCTATGTGAGGATAAATCTTAGATGGCACAACCACAGATCTTATAATTTAATAAGAGTACATATATAAAAATGTCGTGTCCATGACAACAATGTTTTTAGTAATGTTCTAGAAGAACCATTTTTTGCTGGCCACTTCAGACAACTGTCGATACACTAGTTAGGATTAAATTTAGGTATGATGTTATTAATCCAGGATACTATTCATGTGCAAGGAGTTCGACTGCTATGCAGTGTTCAAACTGCTTTCTTTTAGTCCGATACCCTGTTTCATGGAGTTTTGGGTTTAAATATTTCCAGCCCATGTATTGTTGCACAATTCTAGTTTGGTACTCTTAAATGTTTATACCTATAATAAAATTGAGGAAATTCCTTATTTGGCCCTAAAAAAGTTCCCGGTTCTTTTCTTGGCCTAATCTGAAAAAAAGTTACCTCTATGACCCAAACCGCAACTTTCATTCCTTTCTTGGCCCTTCCGTCAAGTTTTGGGGTTAACGGTGTTAAGTGTGGGCTAAAATGACCTTTATACCCCTGACATGAATAAATGTAAAATTAAATTTCAAATTGTTCAGAAATTCCGAAATAATGCTAAATTTTTGTGTAATATGAAATCTTTTTTGTGTAATATGAAATCTTGCACACTTATGTTATTCTCGAATTTCTGAATAAATCAATAATCTCAAAATTTAATTTTATATTTATTCATGTCAGGGGTATAAAGGTCATTTCAGCCCACACTTAACACCGTTAACCCCAAAACTTGACGGAAGGGCCAAGAAAGGAATGAAAGTTGCGGTTTGGGTCATAAAAGTAACTTTTTTTTAGATTGGGCCAAGAAAGGAACCAGGAACTTTTTTAGGGCCAAATAAGGAATTTCCTCAATAAAATTAACATTTATTTTTATACAAATTCACACCTTTAGTCTAGCGATACCCTGTTTCATGGAGTTTTGGGTTTACATATTTCAAGCCCATGTATTGTTTCACAATTCTAGTTCGGTACTCTTAAATGTTTATACCTATAATAGGCAAGAACATTTTTTTAAATACAAATTCACACCTTTATAATCTAGACTTCTGAAGTATGTTACAGAGTGCTCTCAGATTGCGACCGTAATTTTACATCTAATTCATGATTGTGTTAAATTTACTGGATCATTTTTACGGTATCGTAGGTGCTCACCTGCAATTTCATATCTACTGTAGGTCTGATTGATGTTCATGCATTGTAAAGATAGGGAACTCTAGATTCCTCATTAACTATTCTGTGTCAAGTCATCTAATAATTTTCTCATTTGTTGATTTCCTTTATATATTTTTTTTTTACCTTGCTTTGTTTTCTAATCTTCTGTTACAAAATGACAGGTACATTATTATACTTGATGATATATGGGACAAGTTAGCATGGGCACATATTAGGTGCGCATTAGTTGAGAACAAGCGCAGCAGTAAAATAATCACAACTACTCGTATACATGATGTTGCTGTATCATGCTGCGCAGAAGTTGATGGTGCCATCTATAAGCTAAAGCATCTTTCTCATGATGACTCGAAGAAATTATTCTACAAAAGAATATTTGGCTCTGATAAAGATGACTGTCACTCGGAGCTGAAGGAAATGTCAGAGAAAATATTAAGAAAATGTGGTGGAGTACCTTTAGCCATCAATACCATAGCTAGCTTATTGGCAAATAATCCAAGGAATATACATCAGTGGCACGATGTGCACAATTCTATTGGCTCTGGACTTGAGAAAAGCCAAAGTGTAGAGACTATGAGGAATATATTATCTATTAGTTATTATGGTTTACCTTCTCACCTAAAGGCTTGCTTACTGTATCTAAGTACTTATCCAGAGGATTATAATATATTGAGAGATCAGTTGATACGTAGATGGATATCTGAAGGCTTCATCCAAGGAGGTGATGTAGTATGAACTTGGAGAAAAATATTTCAATGAACTCATTAACAGAAGCCTGATAGAACCAGATCATATTGACCCTAATGGTAGGATACTAGCTTGTCGTGTGCATGATATGGTACTTGATCTCATCACATCCTTGTCGTATGAAGAAAATTTTGTTACTGTGTTACTTGATCAGCAATCAACATATCTACCAAAGAAAATTCGTCGGTTATCCCTTCAGAGCAGTGCAGATGGGCATCCCGTCCTGAATGCAGAAAACTATTCTCATCTGAGGTCACTTACTATCTTCCCTCGAGCTACCAACTTGTTGCCTCCTCTGTCAAGCTTTCATCTTCTGCGAGTACTGGATTTTGAGGGATGTCATGATTTAAAAGGTTATCAAATTGATAGCATTGTAAATTTATTTCATTTAAGGTGCCTAATACTAAAGGACACAAATATTGCAAACCTTCCAAAAGAAACAGGGAAACTTGGTTGTTTGCAGACACTGGACTTGAGGAATACTAGCATTAGTGAACTACCGTCAACTATTGTTCAGCTAAGACAACTACTGCAGTTATATATTGATAGATCGGTGATGCTACCAGTTGGATGTGGGGGTATGAAATCTCTGCAAGCCCTTTCACATGTTTGTATCTGCAACTCCTCACTTCAAAGAGCTAGGACAGTTAACTGAACTGAGGATTCTTCACGTTTCAATTAGTGGTGAATGGTACACGAGTTATGAGAAGTCATTAATTGACTCTCTGTTCAACCTGAAAAAACTCCATGAACTGCATATTGTAGGTGTCGTTATATCCAGATTACCAAGGTGGATCAAATCCTCATTCTTATTTCTTGGCTCTTTAGACATAAAGATAGGAAAACTACAGCAGGTGGATTTCCAAAACCTTGGTGCCTTATCATATCTTTATGATCTCTATATTACTGTGCTCGAAATTGTATCAGAAAGGTTGGTTGTTGGCATTGATCACCGGGAGTTCCAGAGTCTAGTGAAGTTTTCATTTTCCAGTGATGCAATGAAGCTGATATTTGCACAGCAAGCTATGCCAAGGCTTAAATACCTTGAGCTTGCTTTTAGAATTCAAGAGACTAAAGATTTTGATATTGGTTTGGAGAATCTATCTTCTCTAAAGCATGCCAGAATAAGAATAGATTGTTGGGGTTCCAAAGTTAATGAGGTGGAGCTTGTCGATGCTGCTATGTGGAATGCAGCATGTGCAAATCCTAATCATCCCAGACTTGAAGTGATTCGGCATTTTGAGAACACAATGATACGGGATGATGAGAAATTACAAGTCCAAGATGAAACAGAGAAAACAGAGGAAGAGGTAAATTACTTTACCAATTTTCTAAAGTTCTAACAAAATGTGGGCATATTCACTTGTACATCAGCATAGATCAACATGGTAAGTGACTATTCTGCTGCGTAACCTGCCGATTATAAGGATGTGGTCGATGGGTGGGTGAATAGGAACGATGACATGCAGGGAAGAGGAAAAGGGCAGCAGTGTCCTAGGGAGCCGGATGTAGTGAAGTTAGAGGTAATTCATGTGGGTACATGGTAATAGGGGCAGTTGGGACGACAACATAGAGATGGTTCTTTGTTCAAAGGAAACATAGATATGGTTCTTCCCATCCCAAGGGCCATGTTGTTTGTACCTCCACGAGGAAGATGCATGGAGATTGGTAGTGGGAGTTCAAAGAACTGTAGAGAGGCATGGATAGTTGGAAACCTTTTCTGATGTTCATCAAAGCTCCATAGCATCATTGTAAACTCAATTCCATTTTGTCTTCATTTTACAGATGATAGTAGAGAAGATGGGTCCATGGGGTGGAAATAGTGGGGGAAGCTGGGACATCAAGGTGGCACCTCAGCGTTTGGAAAGTGTGACGATTTGTAGTGGAACCATTATCGATGCACTAGCATTTTCATATTGGGACAGAAATGGGAGGCGCCACGCAACAGAGTTTTGGGGTGGCACTGGCGGGAGCGCCCACACGGTGAGTGCACTGTACTAAAATAAGTTCGCAAGGCCGAGATAACACATAGTTTTCGTTTTTAATATATATACGTGTAGCCAAAATATAGAAAGCAGTCAATGCGTATTTCATGCAGGATTAACTTTTATTGCAAGAATGTAGATAAACTAATTCACTTTCTCCTGCAGATTCACCTTGGCACTTCAGAGTTTCTCTTGGAAGTTTCTGGAACAGTCGGTCCGTTCTTTTCAATAACTGATGCTATAACGTCACTCAAGTTTGTGACCAATTTACGAAGCTATGGGCCTTTTGGGGTGCGGAAGGGAAGTCCATTCTGCACTCAGGTGAAGAAGGACAACAGTATTGTTGGTTTCTTCGGACGCTCAGGAGTGTACCTACAGGTAATTGGAGTGTACATTTGTCCTATTTGAGTATTGGTCACTGCATGTACTGTTACATCTTGGGACCGTGCTCTATCAATAATGCGTATTGCATTGTCGTCTGTACATTTTCGTCCATATCCATTTTTTTGGTGCATCAAGAACTCAATATTAAGTTTCCAACTCAGATTTCAGCATTATGACGGAGCATTTCAAAAAAGTCAGCGAGAAAGCAGAGGGTTTTGAGAAAGCTGAGTGCAAATAAAAGAATTGGTCGACCGGGAACATAAAGACTAAGAGGAGACGCTCCTTAAACCTAATAACGGCACACAAAAACCTAATAAAGCAGTCGATTCACGATTAACAACACGGTGCAATATAGGTGGTGTTCGTTGCATAGAGTCTAAACTCTAGATAAGCTATATTAAATAAAGTTTAATTACAAAACTAATTATAGTTGTATAGGGTCTAAACTTTAGACGAATCTAATGATAGTAATTAAGCCATGATTAGATGATGGTTACTGTAGCATCACTGTACCAAAACATAGATTAATTAGGCTCGTTAGATTCGTCTCGTAAAGATGTACCTACCTGTAAAAAGGTTTTGTCATTAAACTTTATTTAATACTCTTAAATAATAAGATTCTCTTTGATGTAATGGGTCTAAAGTTTAAAGTCTAATGCAACGAACGCACCATAGTCTTCTTTGGGAGTCGGTTATTCTGGATTATTATTTCATTGGCTTTCTAGCAAAACAAAACTAGTAACGGATTCTAAACAGACTGCTCAATGGAACAGAGTATGAGAAAGAACTGGCCAAGAAATAAATCAGAGGCTGCTGAGGAATGTTGATGAAACTCCACACGAAGTGTTTGGCGCCGGCCGGAGGCCAGGTACATTTACGTGGTGGACCCTGACTCCATACCCATCGATCGTCGAGTAGAAGATCAAGCACTCCAACCGCCACCACACATCCACCAGGGCCACGGTCATGTAAAGGCATGGGATAGCAAAATCAGAGGCTCATGCTCACATCTCAACTGTTTAAGAACTTGTTCCTACAACTGCAATGATAGCTAGTCTAGGCAACAATGACAAAAATTTGAGTTACCCTTGTTAGTGGCGATGCCACATGGTTACTAACTATGCGGCACCAAGGTTGAACTGAACCTAACTACCACGACGGACCTAGGAGACAACAAAAAGGCAACTTACTAAGCTGCTTTGGCTCCTTTTAAGCACCGCTCCAATCTAGTTAGACAAAAAAGAAAAAAAAACGTTTTTTTCCTAAGCACCTCCCATTGTACATGCCTTAAAAACCCTGCAGAAGCTCTAGAAGTACACCGATTACATCCCCTCAAGCAACCGGCAAACCAACTGCAGCTATAGTTTGAATCAGTAATTTTCATCATCAAAATAGGAAACGACCAAAGGTGTGACAAAAATCAACTAGAATGCAGTATATCTCAAAGACAACAGCTAAAATTAATGGAGACATCATTCCAATAAAGGCTCCAGACGTGATAATTTATATCCATTCACGACAACGTAAATCATCTTAAAAATAGTCAAATAATAACAAAGCAACGAGTAGACCCACGTTCCCAACATCGCACTAGGCTTTCTGCATACTGAGCCACGAGCAAACACCTAATGTAACACCAGTAAAGACTGATAACCAACAATAGACTAGCAAAAGAGTTTTCAGTTGTGGCACCACAATCTAATCATCACCATCATTGTCACTGCTGCCACCATTATCAGACTCTTCTATACTCTCATCTTGTAGATCCTTGTAGAAATCTTCCATGTCCTCTTCATCCTCCTCATCACTATAATACTCTTCTATAGCGGATAGAGCAATTCCTAAAGGTTATAACAGAAGAAAAAATATTGTTATATGAATCTAATCTGAATTCAAATAGTATACAATGCAGTAATTTCATATGGTGTAATGCAGTACCGTTTCTGTCTTTTGGGGACATCCAATCATGAAGACAAGTTACAATCTCAAGTAACTCTGGAGTGAGTGTGCTTCGACGAGGATTCACAACTTTATCTCCAACAGTAAATGCAGACCTCGTAGTAACAGTGGAGACAGGAATGGCAAGAATATCACGAGCCAAGTTTGCAAGGTCAGGATAACACTTAGACATGCCATTCCAAAACTCCATTATATCCAGCTCAGTGTTGTGATCGATTGTTGGTGATGCCAAATACCAATCTAACTCTGACATTTGCTCTTGTGGAGGATAATCATCAAACAGATCATCCTTATCTTGATATTCAGTAACATTTGCTCCAACTAAAGATGAACAAGATGACGTTTTGTATTCTATTAACAATCTGTGGAGTAATGCGACAACTCTATCCACATGCTGGCTAGCATCGGCTTCACCATGGATCTTCTTGAAACAGTAGTTGATTAACTTGAGCTTGTAACGAGGATCAAGAACAGCTGCACAAGCCATAATTAGGCTATTCTCTGACCAATATTGATCAAACTTAACTTTCATATCTTTCACCATAGCTGACATGAAGTTATCATTCTCTTTTGTGACTTGTAACAAACGACCAACTTTGTATAATCCCAGAAAGTACAAATTGGCAGTTTTGTGCTTCGCTGTTACCAAATCGCAAGTTATGTCATAAAGTGGCTTCAGAAATTTTTCCATCATTGTGACCTTACTCCACTCTTCATCAGAAAGATGGAGTTCTGACAAAAAGGTTTCATCTGTTGATGCAAAATGACTCAAAGCATCCTTAAAATATAAGGTGCAACCAAGCATTTTGTATGTCGAGTCCCAATATAGAAAGAAGTCATCACACAGCTTTATTGTAGCATCCAACTGATAAATGTCTTTAGCATATTGATAAAAAGCATTCTTTGTATTAGCAGAATATTTGATATAATGAATCCCCCGACGAATCTTGACAATAATATCAGCAATCAGCTCTTGACCAGCTCGCACAACGGAATTCATGATATCAGTGCAGCAATGTACGTCATATAACTCACCATTGCACATTAATTTGCCATTATCGTGCAGAATATTCTTGAGTGAATCAACCAGAGAGCCCTCGTACAGAACACTATCCAAAGTTATGCTCATGACCTTCTTATCTAGCTTCAATTCATTGAAACACGATGCAAAAGTATCAGCAACATACATGGCATCTTCAGGAAACTCCAAGAGTTTGAATCCAACTATTCTTCTCTGCAGCTTCCAATCAGCATCAACAAAGCAAGCAGTTACACAAAGATAGATATCATCATTGTAGTTGTCGCCAGTCTCTTTATACTTCCACTTCTCAACAGTAAAACTCAATGCCCCAGATGCTTCAGATATGATGCTACGCAAAGTCTCCCTTTCCCTTTCATAAAGATTCATGACATCTCTGTCTATAACAGAACGGCTCACAGGAATTAGAGGATTTAGAGCACGAAGAAATTTCTGAAAATGATATCCTTCAACAAGGGAAAGTGACTGTGCAGCACTTAATATAAACATAACTAAGAGTCTTCTAGCATGATTTAGGTCAGGACCAGCATTGGGCTCGACATCTGAATCATGGTCCAGGAGAGAAATCCCTTTGTTACCAGAGTTTGCAAAGATCGTCTTACATGCAGAACACTTAGAAGAATTCCCACTGGTGCCAACTTGATTGAGGATATAGAATCCTTCCCAAATATCATATTTTTTCTGACGCTTTCCACTCGACTCTAGCTTGCCGGACTTGTGTTTTCCCACATCGTCATCCTCCCCCTCGTCATCCAACATGAACTCGTCATCTTCCTCCTCATCAGGAAACATCTGATGGCCAGCCTCACTTTCCTGAGTTGACATGGCTCCAAGCCCTGTACAAAAACATAAATCTCAACAATTTGCTCCCTGCTCCTCTTCCCGAGAAGGAAAAATAGCAGCCTGAATTTCGAAATTGGACCTTTCGTTATCCTGTTTTTAATGATATTTTATTATGTTGCATATAAAATGGCAGAAAAATATTATGAACGTGTCTGTCAACCCAATGACAGAAAAATATATTTTCGTAATTAAAAAGAAAGAGAGAAGAGGACAGGAAATAATGAAAGGCGGCACATATTTTATTATGTTGCATATAAAATGGCACAAAAGGGTCTTTTTTTCCAGTATCTACTGCCGTCTACAATCAATTGGGAGTACAGAACTCAAAATCAGTTCAATATTCAGTCAAACATCAACGCGCATTCCTCCAATTCTGCAAAGTTCGCCCCCCCAAAAAAAATCCTCTAATTCCTACCAGGCCCAATAGACCGAGACACCAAAGCGAAACTATTTGGGACATTCTAGAGGGTACTCTCTGATCCACGGGGAGGACAAACAGGAACACGATGCTAATGGAACTTCCAGGGCGAGGAGCAAACCTAGGGTGCGCAGGCGGAGGCGATCGGCCGAATTCCGGCGCCGTGCGAGGCTGACACCGGACGGCGAGCTGAGATGGCCGGGCGCGCCTCGCCCGCCGGCGGTGGATGACACCGGAGAGACGAAGCGAGGCCGGCGTCGGTGCTTGGGTGGGCGGAGGAAGGAACGAAGGGGCGGAGCGAAATGGGGTTTTGGGTGGCGGGGTTAGGTTTTGTGGAAGGGCCAGAATGGGCCGGGCTGCAGTGATTTAGCTTTCCCTTCTCTTTTTCTTTTCTTCACAGATTGCTTCGGTTTTATTGTTATTACCAATTTAAAGCTACTAAATAATTCGTTCCATCTAAAACATATTTCCCATATGAATATGAAAAATGATAAAATCCAGTATATGAGAATTACTAGAACTTTCTGATATTAAATACGCCTGCTTTGTATTTCAGATGCAGTTTTTGTCTTCGCAAAGAAAAAAAAGGATCCAGTTTTTGCAGTAACAATGCTGAGAGGCAGATTGTTGTATGGTCATCCGAAAGTTTTACAAAATACTAGTAGTCAATTTGACACTTTGAATCTTCGATAGCATTGAAATGCTAAATGGGACAAGTTCTGTCATTTCGTGGACCTGTGGAACAGAGTACGAACTGGACCAGAATATCATAAAGTTAACTCGTGAAAAGAAACGATGGATAGAAATAAATCGGAGGCGAACATGAGGTAAGGAATATATTCCTGAAACTCCACACAAATGCTTTAATTTCATTCTCAAGTTCATCGCCAAAAAAATAAATCCTTCAGTCTCAAGTATATGCGCTTCTCCGGCTAAGCTACCACGAAGGAGGCCAGGTACTTTGGCCACCTCTCCAGTCCAGGATAGTCCACCATGCTCGTCGGGTGTATTTACTTGGAGCCACTAGGCACTAATGGCGCCGACGAACACCATTGATAAACTACAAGCCTCCGAGCCGGCGCCATTTGCGTTTGCATCCGGAGTCAATAACATCCCTTGCGTTGTGGATCCTAACTCCGTAACTACCGACCATCCAGCAGAAGCGCCATCAATCGAACCATTACTCGACATCCACGCCGTGCCACCACACAGCCATGGCCATAGTAATGTAAAGGCACGAAGCAGCATAGCCAGAGGCTCATCTCTCACGTCTTAGTTGTTCATTAACTGGTCAGGTTTTCAACTCCGCTAAGGTTGAACTGTACCTAAATAACACGACGAACTTGCACAGCTGTAGGAGGTAACAAAAGACAGCTTACTACAACATGCAGTGGCTTTAGAACTACAGGCATTACCTATCCAAGATCACACGAACCACGTCCCATCCAGCAACCAGCAAACCAACTGTAACTAAGTTTCAATCAGGAACATTCATCATGAAAATTGAAAACACAAGGACCAATGGGTGACACGAAAACCATCTAGGTTGCAGTGCTGTTCATCCATGTCAAAGACAAGAGCTAAGATGGACGTACCCATCATGCACATAAAGGTTCCGGGCGTGATAAGTTATGTCCAATTACTACAGACCATAGATAATCTTAAAAGGTACAGTCAAATGATAATAAGGCAGGGTGCAGAGTAACCCCCATGTCTCCAACATCGCACTAGGCTTTCCGCATACTAAGCCCACTAGCAAACACCATTGTACGTAATGCAACACCAGAAAAGACCGACCACACGCAAAAGGCAGCAAAAGAGGTTTGAGTTTTGGCATGACAATCTAGTCATCAGCATCATTGTCACTGATGTCATCAGCATCAGACTCTTCGATACTCTCATCTTTTAGATACTAGTCAGATTCTTCCGCGTCCTCCTCATCTTCCTCATTAGTATGATACTCTTCTATAGCAGATAGAGCAATTCCTAAGGGTTGTAACAGAACAAAAAACATCGTTATACGAATCTAAGCTGAACTCAAATGGTATATAAGAATAGAAAATTTCAAAAGTGTAATGCAGTACCATTTCTGTCTTTTGGAGACATCCAATCATGGAGACAGGTTAGCATCTCAAGTAACTCTGGACTGAGTGTGCTTCGCTGAGGATTCACAACTTTATCTCCAACAGTAAATGCAGACTTGGTAGTAACAGTGGAGATTGGAATGGTGAGAATATCACGAGCCAAGTTTGCAAGTTCAGGGTAACACTTAGACATGCTACTCCAAAACTCCATTATATCCAGCTCAGTGTTGAGATCCATTGTTGGTGATTCCAAATACCAATCTAACTCTGACATTTGCTCTTGTGGAGAATAATCATCAAACAAATCATCCTTCGCGTGATACTCAATAACATTAGCTCCAACTGAAGATGAACAAGATATTTTTTTTGTATTCTGTTAACAACCTGTGGAGTAATGTGACAACTCTATCAACCTGTTGGCCAGCATCAGCTTCACCATGGATCTTCTTGAAACAGTAGCTGATTAACTTGAGCTTGTAACGAGGATCAAGAACAGCTGCACACGCCATGATTAGACTATTCTGTGACCACTATTGATCGAACTTAACTTTCAAATCTTTCACCATAGCTGACATGAAGTTATCATGCTCTTTTGCCACTTGTAACAAACGGCCAACTTTGTATAATCCAAGAAAGTACAGATTGGCAGTTTTGTACTTTGCACCCAACAAAATGCAAGTTATGTCATAAAGTGGCTTCAGAAACTTTACCATCACTGTTACCTTGTTCCACCCATCATCAGATAGATGGAATTCTGACAGAAAGGTTTCATCTGTTGATGCAAAATGACTCAAAGCATCCTTGTAATATAAGGCACAACCAAGCATTTTGTATGCTGAGTCCCAGTATATAACCAGGTCATCACATAGCTTCATTGTAGTATCCAACTGATAAATGTCTTTAGCATATTTATAAAAAGCATTCTTTCTATTAGCAGAATATTTGATATAATGAATTCCCTGACGAATCTTGCCAATAATATCATCAATCAACTCTTGACCAGCTCGCACAACAGAATTCAAGATATCAGTGCAGCAATATACATGATATAACTCACCATTGCACATCAATTTTCCATTATCATGAAGAATATTCTTGAGTGAATCAACAACAGAGCCCTCGTATAGAACACTATCCAGAGTAATGCTCATTACCTTCTTATCTAGCTTCAATTCATTGAAACACGATGCAACAGTATCAGCAACATACATGGCATCTTCAGGAAACTCCAAGTGTTTGAATCCAACTATTCTTCTCTGCAGCTTCCAATCAGCATCAACAAAGCAGGCAGTGACACAAAGATAGATATCATCATTGTAGTTGTCTCCAGTCTCTTTAGACTTCCACTTCTCAACAGCAAAACTCAATGCCCCAGATGCTTCAGACATGATGCTACGCAAAGTTTTCTTTTCCCTTTCATAAAGAGTTATGACATCTTTGTCTATAGAGGAGCGGCGCATAGGAAACAGAGGATTTAAAGCACGACAAAAACTCTGAAAATGATCTGCATCGACAAGGGAAAGTGACTGCCCAGTACCAATTATAGTCATAATTAAGGCTCTTCTAGGACGATTTGGGTCAGGACCATTGGGCTCAATATCTGAATTAGGCTCCAAGAGAGAAGTCCCTTTATTCCTAGAGCTTACAAGGATTGTCTTACATTCAGGACACTTAGAAGAATTTCCACTGGTGCCAACTTGCTTGAGTATATAGAATCCTTCCCAAATATCAGATGCTTTCTGTCGCTTTCCACTAGCCTTCAACTTGGCAGACTTGTGCCTTCCCTGAGTTGACATGGCTCCAAGTCCTGCACACAAACATAAATCTCAACAATTTGTTCCCTGCTCCTGAATCTAGACAGAAAAACACCAGCCCTAAAGCAAAAATTGGACCATTATTTGTTAGCTTGTTTTTAATGATGAAACTTGGTCCTCTCAGGGTATTACAGAATTATAATGATGCTACTATGTTTCTCCTGATAGATACATTTCATTGTTGCAAGCAATACGTAAGACACCCAACATTCCATTCTCCAGGTGCACCAACAATATTTTATTATGTCGCATATAAGAGGACACAAAAGTCTTTTTTTCTTTAATCTGTATCTACTGCCGTCTACAATCAATTGGGACTATAGAGAACTCAACCAATAGGCATACCAGACCTGAGAAATCTAAACCTGTGTCTGCTAGCTTCATGGGTTGCTAGATTCTACAAGTCCGATGACAGCTTGTGGAAGAAAATAGTAGAGCATAAATATAAGATAAATGATCCAAACTTGTTCTGTTGTAACAAGCTGGGAACTTCTCCTTTTATGAAAGGGGTCTTATGGGCTGCAGAGGCAGCAAAAATAGGTTTTAAGTGGAAGGTGAATAATGGGGGTAGAATCAGGTTTTGGGAAGACTGGTGGTTTGGAAACTCTAGTCTTGCCATTCAATACTGGGAGCTCTATAATATAGTAAACGAAAAAAATGCAACCATAAAGGAAGCATGGGATGGAGTGAACTTGAAGTTCACCTTCAGAAGAACGGTGTCAGAGCGTGTGATGCACTTGTGGTGGGAGCTGGTTGAGATAGCAAGTAGTATTCAGTATACAGAGGAATATGACCAAATTGTATGGTCATATGAATCTAAAGGACAGTACTCTGTACAGTCCCTTTATTCAGTCATCTCCTTCAGAGGAGTCCAATTGGTGCATTCTCCAGCAGTGTGGAACATTAGCATACCGCCTAGGATCCATGTTTTTCTATGGCTGCTGTCTAACAATAAGCTGCTGACAAGGGACAATTTATGCAAACGTAGGGAGGTGGCTGATAGAACATGTGTCTTCTGCTGTGAGCAGGAGAGCATTAAGCATTTATTCTTTGAGTGTGTGGTGGCTCAATTTGTATGGAAGAAATTGGCAGTGATGTTTAAGATAAATATCGGTGACAATTTTGAATCTGTCGCTAGATGGTGGTTAAGTGATAAAAAAAATGGTGTTTTAAACACTAATAGTTCTGCTATTCTATGGTGTATCTGGCTAATGAGGAATTCTATCTGTTTTCAGGGAGCAAAGTGGGAGAAGATACAGGTGCTGGAGATGATGGTGGCGAAGAAGTTGAGGAGCTGGAAGTTACTGGCAAAGGACGAGAACGTGCAAAGGATGATCGACTCCTCGGAGAGATGGCAGAAACAAGCGATGGAGAAACCTGCTATTTGCGTACAGGAGTGGTGGACTGCCCGGCAATCTGGCGCACCTGGTGAGAGAGCGATCAATGACGATATCAGTAGCGAGACGGTAGTGTCCCAGATGAGCTACAGTGGTGTAGTCGTTAATGCGGATAGACAATGTGATGCAAATTATGCTGTAACGATGGACGGCTTAAGTGCTGTGTGACTGGTCGTTTTATTCATGCAATAAAACGAGGGGCAACCTATTATTCAAAAAAGAACTCAACCAATTCAAGATAAGTCACACATGAACACGAACTTGCCCAATTCAATTGACATGGCTCCAGCCCGGCACACAAACATAAATCTCAACAATTTGTTCACTGCTCCTGTATACTAAAAGGAAACCGAGGCAGCCCTGAAGCCAAAATTAGATCCCCTGTTTTCCATTTTTTTTGATGAAAATTGGTTCCTTAATTAGGATATCACATATTCTTGATGATGCCACTACGTTACTACTAATCCACACATTTCGCCGTTACCAGCAACGCATAAAACTCCCACGAGCTCCTTCTCCATGTGCATAAACAATATTTTATTACGGTGAATATAAAAGGACAAAAAAAGAAGTCTTTTTTATGCTACATATCAGCACCTACTGCCGCATAAGTACAAGATATTGGGACAAGAAACCTCAAAATCGGCTCAAGACACGAATCGCACATCAACGCAAATTTCCCCAAATCTGCAAATTTGGCCCCCGAAAAAGAAAAATCCACTAATTCCACCTTGCCCGAGAGACCGAGACACAAAAGCATTGATATTAGGGGCCTTCAAGAGGGTGATCCCTGAACCATGAAGAGGACAAACTGGAAAACGTTGCGCACGAAATGTTCAAGGCGAGGAGCAAACCTAGGGTGAGCAGGGAGGGGCGATCAGCCGAATTCCGGCGCCGTGCGAGGCCGGCAGTTGACGGGGAGCGGAGACGGCGCGGAGTGCCTCGCGCTCCGGCGGTGGATACCGCCGGGGAGAGGAGATGAAGCGAGGGTAGTAGTCAGGGGGAGGAACGAAGGGGCGAAGCGAAATGTGGGGTTTTGGGTAGGCGGGGTTTAGGATTTTGTGATGAGAAGGGGAAAGGAGCGAAATCTTTTTGGAGAGCGAGAATAGGCCGGGCTGCACTGATTTTGCTTTCCATTTTCTGCTTCCTTTCCAATTCTATTATTTTCTTCACAGATTTGTTTCGTTTTATTTATTGTTGCCTATTTAAGGCTAGTAAACAGCCGTACCATCTGTCCCCCCAAAAAAAAACAGCCGTACTATCTCAAACACATTTTCCATATGAAACATCGTTAAAAATCCTGTTAATGTGAATCAGAAGATATTTGTGAGATTAAAAGCACCTAATTGTATTTCAGATCCAGAAATTGCACTATAACTATATAAAAACGGGGGGAATGAATTGGTAAATTTACTCACAGCTAATTTTCATTGTGAAAAGCTAAAAACTTCAAATGGACAATTAAAATAGGGAATTTAGCGTAAGTAGAAATTCAACATTGATACATAAGGTTGGATTTTTGTTTTTACAATTATACAATATAGCTCAGACACTCGCAACATATGCACACTCATCCCTATGAACACACGTACGTAAACTATAGTCCTATGAGCATTTTTGAAGACTGAACCGGCAAATCCTCGAGATTGACGAAGTCATCACTGGCGCCACGCTGCCAACGGGAACGCTGACTACCATTGAAAACACAATGCCGTCAAATCTTAAAAAATTCGCTCCTATTGGGAGTCGAACCCATGATCTGGAGTGTTACTGAGGTTCTTATAACCACTGAGCTACATGCCCTTTCGCTAATGTTGAATTGCTAACATGACATCTCGTTACTGTAGTGTTATAAGAGAATAGATTGTAAAAAAATCATTAACTTTCTTATCCAAATATATGTATTGCAACCTGTGTAAAATACATATCGGCAGCTCATGATGAAAATAGGGTCTAAGACTGACTCCAACAGAGGACCTTTAGAGTCCTTTACACTGAAAATGGGCTCAAAACCAGGCAAAAACTGTCTCCAACAGAGAACCTAAACACCTACCTATTTTGAGCTACACTTGCCCCCGTGACCGAGCGCTAGGGCACCTCGCGCCGCGACCTTCCCTCTTCCGACGCTACGCTCGTCGTCCTCCTCGCGCCAGGGGCGAGGGGCGAGGCTGCGGAGGCAGCAGCGCGGGGGGGCAGGGGCGGCGAGTGGCGAGGCCGCGGCGAGTGGACGGCGGCGAGTGGCGAGGCCGCGGCGGCGCTGGCGCCGGCACGGGAGGCTTCGCGCGGGGCCGGGGTGGCGGCGCGAGCGCTGCGCGGCGCGGGGGCAGGTCCGCCGCCCCTCCGCCCTCGATTCCGGCCCCCGACACCGCTGCTGCTCAACACGCGGGCCCGCCCGACGTCGCGCTGCTCGAGCGCCTCCTCGACGACCTCAGGGAGTCGCGCCGCTCTTCTCTCACCTCATCTCCGCCTTCGCGTGCGCGGCGCTCGTGCTCCTCGCGTCCACGTTCTCGCGGCGCGTCCACAAGCTCCTCGCGTCCTCGCGGCGCTCGAGCGGCTGCGCGGGAGCGGGATACGTCGTTCCGCACGCCGTTCGAGTAGAAGCAGGCCTGGCCTGGCTACTTCCGGGGCAAGCGGCGAGGACGGCGGAGGCGCGGCAGGGGATGGCGGCCGGGGCAAAGGCAGCGGCGCGAGCGCAGCGCGGGGGCAGCGGCGCGTCGCGGTGTGCTCCGAGGAGGAAGAAAGTATTTTATTTATTTTTTTCTTTACCAAGGAAGAAGGTATCTGGGTCTTCTATTGGAGATGAGTGTTTTTTGATCAGCTATTTCCAAAGAAATCAACACCTTCTTTGGGTTTAGGTCACCCCCATTGTTGGAGTCAGTCTAATAAGAGAGTAATAAGTCCGTAGTCTAGAACTGGTCCATTTTTATTTTAACCATAAAACTAGTTTAGTGTTGAAGACCTACAATACACAATCCACGTTTCAAGGCCTTTTTTGGATAGAAAATTGAAAGTCGCTCACGTTTATATGGTTACACTACAATTATGCTCTGGCCTATGCTTTGGTTCTGACCATTGCTAGACCCGATCGGCTGGGTTTTGTGCCATGGGTTGCCTGCCACCAGGCGGGTGGGTAACTGTCACCCCTGATAGCAAATTCATTAACTATTTCTGCTGAACTTTTGGGTATGAAAGTATATTTACCAATGTATATACAGTTAAAAGCCAAGTATGTCAGCATGCCGTTGACGGTTGTATAAGTCGCCGATGATTTAATAGTATGAACACAGTTTTTAAAACTTAGGACAATTCAATTGGCATCAAAATTACAACCTTCACAAGTTATGGTTTCCTAGAAGTGTCTCCCATGGGATGCCACCGAACCCTATAGACTTCATATCTGTATAGTATTTTCAGTCTCAGGACTGTTAACTAATTCCAACGATTCACTGATTGGCTTGTTCGTTTGCTCTGGATGAGAGGATGCTACTAAACCAGCCAAGTTCATCTCTCTAAGCCAGGGCCATTTTGCGCGATTGCAAGCACATCCTTCGTCTCAAGTGCTTCCCTCAGATGCAATTTCTTGCCAGTTCCTTACCCCGACAGGGCCATTGATTTGCTTCATCAGGAGATCGCGAGCAAACGAGCAACTTGACCCTTTGTTTAGGACAAGAGAGACTTGATCTCGCTGACCAATGCACCGACTCTTAGTAGTAGTAAATCCAATCATTGTATTGACCATTTGTCCTTGTTTCAGCGTTAGCCTGCAGATCTCAATATTAAGCCATCTATTTATCGAGATGTATTGCAGACGCCCACGGTAAACTGATCCGATGCGTGCACGTGAAGCAACATGGCAAATGCTACCACTGGTCAACTTAACTGCCGATCTCATATGGCTTAAATTAGCGCCTTAGATGACCTCGGTTTGTGCAAAAGATACTGATCGATGTGCTTAGTTGAGTCGAAGATTCTTTTTAGGTTCTATAAATAGTAACATAATTTGGCGCGACGTCGTACACTTGATTAAGGTGCTGAGGGGTAATGTGCGCACTGCACATTCTGCCATATACTATATATGGGCCAAGCCAACCAATTGCTAACATCCGGCAAATCAAGCTCGACCAATGGCCGAATCAGATAAAAAGGCAGTATTGTCGCCACCTTGTGCTTACCGACATGCACTTCTTCCTCCCTTCGTCAGTTTCCTCCGCTGAGTTCCTCCAATGCCTCGTGTACCAGCAGAGCTTTCGTGCTGCAGTCCTCCGCCCTGAAGCCGAAGTTCGTGACAGCACCATGGTGCCGGCCACTGCATCGTCACCGCCTCCAACGTGTCTCACATCCAGGCAAACTGTAAAGCAAAATAAAGTCAACACCCCTTTAACTGGCCTCCATCGCCCTCAGCAGCCCATGACAGACTACATGCCAGCACCGATCATCATTGAACCAAACTGTTTGCCTTGGATGACCTGGACGGCTGCAGGAGAGGCAGCTTACTACTTCCTGCAGGGCCCTCCAGAAACAGCAAACCTATTACAGCTATAGTTTCAATCAGGGATTTTCATTATCTATATTGAAAACAGAGAACCATCCAAACTGCAGTAAATCCATGCCTTAAAACAACTAAAATGAACTGATGAGTCATGTCCATCAAGGTTGCAGACCTAATAATTTGTCCATTTACCACATAATGTAGATTATCTTAAAACATACATCCAAATGATAATAAGGCAACGAATAAACCCATGTCTCCAACTTCGCACTACGTTTTTTTGCGTACTAAGCCCTAGCAAACACCATTTTCCATTAACTAAGACCAGTAAAAACTGATCACCAATACAAGATTAGCAAAAGAGGTTCGAGTTGCAGCCTGATAGTCTAATCATCGCCATCATAGTCACTGTTGTCACCATTATCAGAATCTTCCTCCATACTCTCTTCTTCTATGTCTTCGTCAGATTCTTCTGCATCCTCATCCTCCTCGTCCTCATCATCTGTGTAATACTCTTCTACAGCGGATACAGCATTTCCTAAGGGTCATAACAGCAGAAAAAAAAGTGGTTATAAGAATCTTGTCTAATTCAAATACTATATGAACAATAGATAATTTCACATGGTTTAATGCAGTACCATTTTTGTCTTTTGGGCATGTCCAATCATGGAGACAGGTTAGCATCTCAAGCAACTCTGGTCTGAGTTTGCCTCGACGACGGTTCAAGACTTTATCTCCAATGGTAAATACAGACTTGGTACAAACAGTGGAGATAGGAATGGCAAGAATGTCGCGAGCCATGTTTGCAAGGTTAGGGACACACTTTGACATGCCACTCCAAAACTCCAAGATATCCAGCTCAGTGTTCAGATCCATCGTTGGTGATTCCAAATACCAATCTAACTCTGAGATTTGTTCTTGTGGAGGATAATCATCAAACAAAGCATCCTTAGCATGGTATTTAACAACATTAGCTCCAACTGAAGATGAACAAGGCAACTTTTTGTATTCTGTTAACAATCTGTGGAGTAATGCGACAACTCTATCAACATGTTGGCCAGCATCAGCGTCACCATGGATCTTCTTGAAACAGTAGTTGACTAATTTGACCTTGTAACGAGGATCAAGAACAGCTGCACAAGCCATCATTAGGCTATTCTCTGACCAATATTCATCAAACTTAACTTTCGTATCTTTGACCATAGCTGACATGAAGTTATCATGCTCTTTTGACACTTGTAACAAACGGCCAACTTTGTATAATCCAAGAAAGTATAAATTGGCAGTTTTGTACTTTTCACTTAACAAAATGCAAGTTATGTCATAAAGTGGCTTCAGAAACTTTTCCATCATTGTTACCTTGTTCCACTCATCATCAGATAGATGGAATTCTGACAAAAAGGT
The DNA here is from genome assembly GCA_007726485.1 of Eragrostis curvula. Classification (NCBI taxonomy): domain Eukaryota; kingdom Viridiplantae; phylum Streptophyta; class Magnoliopsida; order Poales; family Poaceae; genus Eragrostis; species Eragrostis curvula. The sequence goes on along the minus strand of CM017440.1, from coordinate 30,021,195 downwards.
TTCATCTGTTGAGGCAAAATGACTCAAAGCATCCTTGTAATATAAGGCACAACCAAGCATTTTGTGTGTTGAGTCCCAATATATAACCAAGTCAGCACACAGCTTCATTGTAACATCCAACTGATAAATGTCTTTAGCATATTGATAAAAAGCATTCTTTCTATTAGCAGAATATTCAATATAATGAATTCCCTGACGAATCTTGTCAATAAGATCAGCAATAAGGTCTAGACCAGCTTGCAGAACTTTATTTAAGATATCAGTGCAGCAATGTACTTCATATAAGTCTCCATTGCACATTAATTTGCCATTATCATGCAGATTATTCTTGAGTGAATCAACCACAGAGCCCACATATAGAACACTATCTAGATTTATGCTCAATACATTCTTCTCTACCTTTAATTCATTATAACATGATGCAACAGTATCGGCAACAGACATGGCATCTTGAGGAAACTCCAAGAGTTTGAATCCAACAATTCTTCTTTGCAACTTCCAATCAGCATCAACAAAACAAGCAGTGACACAAAGATAGATGTCATCAGTATAGTTAATTCCAGTCTCTTTAGACTTCCACTTCTCCACAGCAAAACTCAATGCCCCAGATGCCTCTGACATGATGCTACGCAATGTATCCTTTTCCTTTTCATAAAGATTCATGACATCTCTGTCTACAATGGAACGTTGCAGAGGAAACAGAGAAAGTCTCTGTAAACCACTGACAAGGGAAAGTGACTGCCCAGTAGTAACTATAAGCATAACTAGAGCTCTTCTAGCACCATCTTGGTCAGGACCAGCATTGCGATCGACATCTGAATTAGGCTCCAAGAGAGAAGTGCCTTTATTACCAGAGTTTGCAAGGGTTGTCTTACAGGCAGAGCGCTTAGAAGAATTTCCACCAGCGTCAACTTGCTTGAGTATATAGAATCCTTCCCAAAGATCAGATGTTTTCTGGCGCTTTCCATTTACTCCTGGTTCGTCGGACTCATATTCTTCCACATCGTCGGACTCCCCCTCCTCATCGAAGTCATACTCGTCCCCTTCCTCCTCGTCAGAAAACACCTGATGGCCAGCCACACTTTCCTGAGTTGACATGGTTCCAAGCCCTGCACACAAATATAAATCTGAACAATTTGATTCACGCTCATGAATTCTAGAAGGAAGCTCGGCAGCCCCGAAACAAAAACTGGACCCTTTATCCTGTTATTTTAGATGATGAAAATTGGTTTCTTGTAGAATATCACTGAATCTTGACGATGCCACTACGTTACTACTAAACCAAACACTTCATCGTTACCAGCAATGCATAACACACCCAGGAGTCCCTTCTCCATGTGCACAAACAATATTTTATTACCGCGAATATACATGGAAGGAAAAAATAAGTTTTTTATCAGCACCTAGGCTACCGCTGTCTACAACATATCGGGACCAGAGAACTCAGAATCGGCTCACTATACAAATGGCACATGCCGCACAAGTCATCAACCACATTTCTCCAATTAAAAATTTCACCCAGAAGCAACAACAAAAAAATTCCGCTAATTTCTACGTGGCCCAAGAGACCGAAACAACAAACGTAGATATTAGGACCATTCCCTGATCAAGGAGGACAAAGGGAAATCTGATGCGCACGAATTGTTCAAGGCGAGGAGCAAACCTAGGGTGCGCAGGCGAGGCCGATTGACACGAATTCCAGGGTCGTTCAAGGCTAGCAGCGGACGGGGAGTGAGGACGGCGGGGGTGGATGCGACCGGGGAGACGAAGCGAGGTCAGCGTCGCCGCCGTTCCTCGGGTGGGCGGAGGAGGAAAATGAGGGGGCGGGGCGAAATGGGGTTTGTGGGGGGCTGGGTTAGGGTTTTGTGGAAGGCAATGAGAGAAATATTGGTGAGTTAGAATGGGCCGGCCGGCCTGCATTTAGCTTTTACTTTTCTGCTTTCCTTTTTCCGTTTATACGTCTTTTCTTCATAGATTGTTTTCTTTTCATTGTTATTATAATCCGTACTATGACAAACATATTTTCCATATGAAACATGACAACGGTCCAGTTATTAGAATGAGCAATTTGTAAATTTAAAGACACTTAGCTATTTGTATCGGAAAGTCTAACACGCACCCGTACGCGCTCGCGCATTAGCCCGCGTCCGCTGCGGCCTGGCCCAAGCGAAAGCGCAGCGGGTGGCGGAGCGCGGGGGGCGGTGCGGGTGGCGCGACTCGCCGCCACGTCGCTGGTGGTGGTTTAGCACGGGCGGTAGAGCTCGGGGTTGAGGCGGTGTAGTAGCGCAGGGCGGTGGGGGCGGGCGGGGCGACGCGGTAGCGAGCGCCGGAGGTGGATTAGCGCCGGCGATGGAGCTCGGGGGTGAGGTGGCGGCAGAGCGCGGGGTGGATGCGGGCAGTGTGAGCGGCGGCAAATTCGCTAGTGGTGGTTATTGCCAGCTGGGTTAAGGGTTTGGGTTGCTGGGGACGACGGCGGCACCGGAGACCTTCATTTTCCGACGAGCTTAAAAGGAGGGGTTCGAAGGTGGCGACCGGGAGGGAGGGAGGTAGGGTGGGGAAGAAGGTGGGGAGGCCGGCGACGTTCCGACCGGCGTCATCCCAACCGCCGGTTGGACACGTGGCGGCCTGGGGAGGTGACGCGCGCTCTGCCATCGCGCGTATGTATGGACGTGCATTAACCTCCCCCATTTGTATTCCAAACAATGCTCTAACAATTGTAAAGCATGGGGGAATGGATTGATAAATTCAGTCAGAGCTATTCATTGGGTAAAATTATAAACTTCAAATGAAAAATCTGATGATGTCATAAAAGTATCATTTAAAACATCGGCAGAATCCTCAAGACTCATGTTTTGCTACAACAATTTTTGTTAGGCCATAACTATGTTATCCAGAAGACTAGGATAATATGAAAGTAAATTTTGAAATAAAATATTACTTAATTTGCTTATTAAATTTATATTATCTATAAAAATTCAATATTGATATGCAAAAATGAGATTAAATCAAAATGGCAATCAACTTTTTTTTATCAGATGGTGAATATTATGAGTCTTATGAGAAACAGGGCTTTAGAGCATCTCCAGCAGAACACCTAATGTCAAAACGTCAAATTTTCTGAAAAACTTCTCTCTCCTCTTGATTTTCGGTCTCTAGTTTTTGGTGTTCAGATGCTCTTAACTATTAATCCAATTCATCTCTCTAACGGCCATTCGCGCGCTTACTTGCAAGCACGCCTTTCAACACGTGCTTCCTTCAGATGCGTTTTCTTGCCAGTTTCCTTACCCCGACAAGGCCATCGATTTTCTTCACCAGGAGATGCGTGCGAACGAGCAACTTGACCCTTTGTTTTGGACACAAGAGAGACTTGACCTTGTTGAGAGATGCAACGACTATTAGTAGTAGTAAACCCAGTCATTTTGTTGACAATTCGTCCTTGTTTTAGCGGTAACCTGTACCTCTGTTCACAATGTCCAACCCTGCCTGCTCCCCCCTAGCCTCAGCTTCTCTCGTTCGCCCCATTTCACCAGTGATGCCTCGAATCAACTTCATCCTGCCGTGCCACAGTTCTTCATGCGTGAGATGATGGAGAGCATCTGAAGCAAGCACACCTGATGGCTGATGCCACCTTCATTACGTGCTTCCTTCACATGCAATCGCTTGCCAGTTTCCTTACCCCAACAAGGCCATTGATTTTCTTCGTCAGGAGATGCGTGCGAATGAGAAACTTGACCTTTTTTTAGGACACAAGAGAGACTTGACCTTATTGATCAACAGACCGACTATTAGTACTAATCTAGTACTAATAAATCCAGTAATTTTGTTGACCATTAGTCCTTGTTTTAGCGCTAACCTGCAGATCTCAATACCAAGCCATCTTTTATCGAGAAGCATTGCAGACTGGATGCCCACGGTAAACTGATGTAATGGCGTGCATGTGAAGCAACTTGGCCAGTTGTTCCACTGGTCAACTTAAAGGATGCACTGCACAATGATCGTTGACATAGTTAACTCTACTCTGGGATCTTGAAAAGATACTGATCGATGTACTAGTTATATTTTAGGTCCTGAAAAACATAATTTTACTGCATTCCAGTAAAGATTATGTTGTTCCTAAAATTAGCTAGTGTATCATGTATGTAGGTTTATCAGTGCTCACCCCTTTAACACACTGAGCGTGGAAGGCAACTTTGTCACCGTCATCAACTAAAATTATGCACGTTGATCAATTAAAACAAAAAAAAATATGCAGGTCAACTTAAAGGATGCACTGTCCAATGATCGTTGACACAGTTTACTTTGGGATCTACCACTTCTGCTGATAATGTATATAAAGATGTCGTCCAAAGCATGATGTGACAAAATAAACGCACTGATGTCAATAGATGTTCCAAATAATGTAAATGATTTTTTGAAAATATAGAGCCGACTCACATACTGCAGTCCGACTGTGTTACTACCTTAGATTTTGTACTTTTGCAAAAAGCGTGATGACTGTGATTTACAGCTGGGGATGATCGTACGTACCTAAGTCTACCAATTTGGGTCGGACGTGTTAGCTGTGCTCATGATTTTTACCTTGTATGCGTCTACATTTGGAAGAGGGGACATGGAGAAGAGCAGCACTTGTAGCATTGTTCTGACTGGGAATGAGAAATACAATTAGTTTGGAAACACAATTTGGCCCCAGAAAACTCCTTCCGATAGGAAACTATATGAAAACACAATTTGGCGCGGTGTCTTTCACTTGACTAAGGTGCTGAGGAGTAAACGATCGAGCACACAGTTCGTACATTCGTTCTGCTATATATGTAGGCCAAGCCAACCAATAGCCCATCAAGCAACCCAAGAAGTTCCACCAATTAATGGCCGAATCAAGAAAAATGGCAGTAATTCTCGCCACCTTGTGCTTACTGAGTTGCACCTTCTTCCTCCCTTGTTCAGCTTCCTCCGCCGAGTTCCTCCAATGCCTCTCGCAGACCGTACCGGCCGACCTCGTGTTCCAGCAAAGCTCAAGCAGCTTCACGTCGGTGCTACAATCCTCCATCCAGAACCCCAAGTTCGCGACCAGCACGACGGTGCGTCCCCTGTGCATCGTCACCGCCTCCGACGCGACCCACGTCCAGTCCGCCGTGCGCTGCGGCCGCCGTCACGGCGTGCGCCTCCGCGTCCGCAGCGGCGGGCACGACTACGAGGGCCTCTCCTACCGGTCCGTGCTCCCCGAGGAGTTCGCCGTGCTCGACCTCGCGATGCTCCGCGGCGTCCGCGTGCGCCGCGGCGAGGCCGCCGCGTGGGTGGACGCCGGCGCGACGCTCGGCGAGCTCTACTACGCGCTCGGCACGGCCAACCCCGGGTTCGCGTTCCCGGGCGGCGCGTGCGCCACCGTCGGCGTGAGCGGCTTCATCAGCGGCGGCGGCATCGGGCTGATGATGCGCAAGTACGGCGTCGGCGGCGACAACGTCCTCGACGCGAAGGTCGTCACCGCCGACGGCGAGATCCTCGACCGCGCCGCCATGGGGGAGGACCTGTTCTGGGCCATCCGCGGCGGCGGCGGCGAGAGCTTCGGCGTGGTCGTGGCGTGGCGGCTGAAGCTGTCCAAGGTGCCCGCGACGGTGACGGTGGTCAACGTCTTGAAGAGCGTCGACCAGGGCGCCGCCGACCTCCTCGCCAAGTGGGAGACCACCATCCTGCAACCGTTTCTCACCGACCTCACCATCCGCGTCGTGATGCAGGGAAACAACACGCTGTTCCAGACGCTCTACCTCGGCCGGTGCTCGAAGCTCGTCGCCACGATGAGCACCGTCTTCCCGGAGCTCGGCATGACGGCGGCGGACTGCAACGAGATGACGTGGCTGCAAGCCATGGCGTTCGTTTACTTCGGCCGTGCCGACGCGCCGGTGGAAGGGATCCTGAACCGGACCAACGCCCTGGGGGGCACCACATTGACATACTTCAAGAGCAAGTCAGACTACGCGCGGCGCGCCGTGGGGAAGGCCGGGTGGGAGAGCATATTCCGGCAGCACCTCTCCCGGAACGGCGCCGGGCTGGTCATCCTCGAGCCGCACGGCGCGGCGGTGGGGGGCTCCAACACGAACGCCACCTCGCCGTACCCGCACCGCCGCGGCGTGTTGTTCAACCTGCAGTACGGGTCCATGTGGTGGGGCGAGGCCAACGGCACCGCGGCCGCGACCGCGCTCGGGTGGCTCGACGGCCTGTATGAGTTCATGGCGCAGTTTGTAAGCAGCAATCCCAGGGAGGCGTTCGCCAACTACAGGGACCTCGACATTGGGCGGAACGTGGTCGGCGGCGACGGCGTGTCGACGTACCGGAGCGGGAGGGTGTGGGGCGAGAGGTACTTCATGGGCAACTACCGGAAGTTGGCAGCGGTGAAAGCGAGGGTGGATCCCAGCGACTACTTCAGGAACGAGCAGAGCATACCGCCTCTCCGATGAAGGTCGTCTTAGTTCGGCTGAGGCCGTGGCAATCTTACATTTGCATTCACCAACGGTTCATGATGGGCCTCAGTCTGCTCGTACGGGTTCTTTTTTTTTTTTTTTGGGGGGGGGGGGGGGGCAAGGGAGTCTGCTCCTACGTTTAACTCCAAACGTCTACGGAGGAATGAATAAAAAAGAACATCTTATCTACTCTTCAAATATACGATATATTTTTTGAGGGCAAAATATACGATATACTGGCTATGCTTCGACTGCAATGGATTGTTTCTTACTCCCTCTATTCTTAAATGTATCGTGTTTATAACAAAAAATCTATTTCAATTAGATTAGCTGTCGTGAACATCATATATTTAAGGATAAAGTCCAATTTACTCCCCTCAAGTATGGCCGGAGTCCAAATAACCTCCTCAACTAAGCTTTGGTTTGTTTAACCCCTTGTTTACGTGAAACCAAATCGTTTTTAACCTTTCATCAGGTTGCTAACCCTGTTTTGCTGACGTGTACCGGTATTAAAGTGGTTTCGCCTCGTAAGCCCACACGTGTGATTTCCGACGTGGCTCAGATTAAAATTGGGCCGCACAACCCCCTCCCTGGCCGGACCCAACCTGTGCGAGTCTTGTTCGTTATCCTCTCGTCTCCCTCCCCTCTTGCACGGCAGTGGCGGCGAGAGCCAGGGTCGGGGTGTGGCTGCAGAGGCGGGCGACCTGTGAGAGGGGAGAGAGGTAGGTGAAGGAGGAGGCGAGTTCCGCTACGTAGCGATTCGGAGATGGTTCAGCGAGCCGGAGTAGTAGAGAGATTTCCCCATTCCCATCCTCTCCGCCGAGGCAAGCTGGACAGGTACAAATGCAAGTTCGATTGATGGCCGTTTTTTTTTTCTTTTGAGGAACGGTTGATTGTTGTCTCGTTTTGGTCAATTGTTGGGTGTACTGCTGGACGCATTGACTAATTTCAGTCGATTTTGGTTTGTTTTATAGAAACGTCTACAGTTGCCGTGTGAAGGAGGGAGATAACATCATATTAGTCGTCTGTGTGGATGGGGCAACGAGGAAGATGAAGACAGAATATGTCTTTGGCAACTTCCCTTCTTTGATGGCTAGAAGAAGTGCTAGAAATTGGTTGCACGGCGCATCTGTAGTGGTGTGGTGTCGAAACAGAGCTGCATCATAATGTAACTGATCCAACACTTTGTAACTGAAGCATTTTGGTTCTTGTAGTGTCAGACTGCCGAAACATAGTAGCATCACAATGTAACTGAACCAGCTTTGTAACTGAACCATTCTGGTTGTTATAGTGTCAGACTGTCGAAACAGAGCAGAATCAAATATATCCTGAACCATTCCCTATGTGGTTCTTCTTGTTGTGTTGCTTACAGTTTTGATAGTGAAATGAGAATAGAAGGTCCAGTTTTGCATAAACGTGTGATTGGACATTGTAGCAGCACAGTTGTGACGACACTGACATAATAAAAACTGAGCTAACATTATCACTGACAAAAGTGCATAGCTAACTGATATATGTCGAACCAGTTCTGAATAAGAATCTGTGACCAAGTGCTAACTAACATAACCCCACAATTACAGGTTCATTAAGGGAAGACAAAAAAAATTCTATGTTTAACCAGATATAACTAGAGGCAAACTTTGGTAACTGTGAACATAAATTGGCTTCATTTTTCACTGGGAGCTTGATGCTTTCCTCCTCTTAGCAGCATCTTTTGTTTTAGCTGGTTGCTTCCTCTTCACAGGAGTGTTCAAGCTGCTTTGTGAAGGCATGTCAGATGCACATGGTCAAAAGATCTCACTAGGGAGAAAGCGGAAGTGAAAGAGTTGAGTGCTACTTTTCTTCCCTGTAGCTTTCTTCTTGACTGGAGCTTTTTGTGACCCACTTGATTCAAGCACCTGTAACTCAACAGAGAAGTAATATTTAACAACACAAAAAGGATTAAAACACAACAAGAACTAGGAAACACAAGGAATAAACTAGACTAGAATGCTACTTGCCTCCTTGCCTTTCTCCATAACTCTCCTCATCCTGGCACTTACAGAAACTACTGCTGTACAAGTTCTAACATTATGACCTGGCTGGTCACACTTGCTACATTTGCCCTTCCTGCCCACCTTTGACATTTTTGTGGCTTTTTTTGTCTCACCAGGTTCTCTTCTCCTCTCTTTCCTTGGCCTACCTGGCATCTTCACATAAGCTGGAGGTTGTGGCCTGGGATGGTTTGTATCTGGCCATTGATCTATTCCTTCCATTGGCATCATGCAATGCTTGTATGTCATGTTGTATTGCTCAATCGAATAGCACTCAGCAATGAAATCTTCAGCAGGCTTGCTGCTAACATACAGGGCAGTGATAGCATGAGCACAAGGTATACCAGCTAGCTGCCAGTACCTACAAGAGCAAGTCCTTGCTTCGATGTCCACCCTATACCTCTTGTCCTTATCTGTAACCTCAAATCCATCCTTGCCATTCCAAATGGCTGAGCAAGTCTGTGCTTGATCAATGTACTTGTTGAGCTTCTTGAGAATGTTTGGACATATCCTTCCTGGCCAGCTGCCTGCCTTAGATCTGTTTTGCTGAATCCTGACATACACTTTAGTTCTTATCCCCTCGAGCATGGAAATAATTGGATGAGCCCTCACATCTACAATCCAATTGTTGAAGCTCTCACACATGTTGTTGTCAACACTGTCACAGTTTGATCCAAGGTTAAACCATGCTCTACTCCAATGCTTGGGATTGTTGTTCATCATGTCTTTGGCTCCTTCGACACTGAGTTGTGCAAGCTTTGCTCTGCAGAAATTAAAGAATGGAACACTTGCAGCTTTGGCACACTTCCAAAAGGGCTTTTGGTATGCTTGGCTTCTGTACTTCTTCCTCCAGTTAGCATAGATGTGCCTTGTACACATCCTATGCTCAATTTCAGGAAACAAATCTCTTACTGCATTTAGAAGACCCTACAACAACAATTAAAAGCTCAACATCAGATGCACGCTAAGTGAAATTTAAACTACAACAGCTGACTTGTTCGAATAAAATAATATGAAAAGAATGCTACCTTTTGTTGGTCAGATATTATGACCCATCCTTTGCCACCAACAGGAATTTGCACATCCTTCTGCAGGAGCCCTAAGAACCAGTTCCAAGAGCCCTCAGTCTCTTTCTCCACCACTGCCCATGCTATGGGATATATTTGGTTGTTTGCATCTCTGCCTAGTGCACATATAAGTTCACCATTGCAAGCTCCCTTGAAGAAGCACCCATCCACTCCTATAACCTTTCTGCAACCAGCTAGGAATCCCTTTTTACAGGCATCAAAGCATACATAAACCCTTTGGAAAACAGGATTTTCATACTCAGGATCCAAACAAACAGCAACAGTGCTCCCCGGGTTACTTCTAAGGATCTCTGCCTGATACTCAAATATCTTGCCATACTCTCCCTTGCATGACTCGTAGATCTTTTTCATTACCATTGCTTTTGCTCTCTTGATCTTGGAAATAGTAACCTGAACACCCATTTCAAGCAACACTGTTTGTCTGATGTTCAATAGCTTCCAAGATGGATTTGCCTTGATGATTGTCTCATACTTGTCTGCTATTCTTCTAGCTGTGACCAATCTATTGTCTTTCCTTTTGGGACATATATGCACATCATTGAAAGTCTTTACTTGGAACCAATCACATTCAGAGCTATCAGAAGCAAGTAGCATCCAAGGGCAGTTAGGCCATGAGCATTTAGTTCTGATCCTTTTCTTTTCATCCTTAACAAAACTCAAATGTCGCCTGGTTGCCAGACCATACTTGATCAAGGCTTTCTTGCATTGTTTCCTATCTCTGAATGTCATACCAACAGAAAATTTTGGAACTGCAGCTTTACTGTCATATCTTGGATATCTACTTTTCCTTCTTAACGCTTCTCCTTCATCATCTTCATCATAACTTGCCTCATCACTTGAGTCCATCATGGGGGGATCTGGTAATTCATGGTTGAGGTCACCTTCATCACTTTCATATATCTGAACTTTGTTGACAGTAACTGTGCCTGCTGCAGCAGGAGTTGCAACTGGATTCCTTCTCTGATTTCTTGCAGTTGTTCTAAACTGAGTTGCCTCTTCATCATCTTCAGATGTATCTTCATCCCCTTGCAAATATTCTGAATCTTCAGATTCATTTTCATCTTCTTCTGCAGCTGGTTCCTCATCCTCAGATTCAGAGTCCCCTGCCTCAGATTCACTATTTCCCCCTTCATACTCATCTTCACTATTTGGTGGCTGATCTGTATTCTTTAGTAGTTGAATGTCCTTGCTTGTCTTTTCCTTACTAGGACTAAGAGCAAGTGTTGCCTTCTTCCTAGCGTCAACCTTTATTGTTGCCGATGCCTCTCCAGCAGAGCACATAACTATATCGCCACCTTGTAGCTTATATATATCCGCAAAAACTTCTGCCACTACACCTTCTGTTATGCATTGAGACATAGACATGCAGTCCTTGTCACTACCAAGTTTTCTCAACCCACTGTTCATGTCAGCTCCAGGAAATAACCAATAGAATTCAACATTGTCTTCACTATTAATTGCTACATGATCACCCAAGTAACCTTTCAACTCCGGCAATGATAACTTATCCCTGTCTATGTGACACATCTCGGTTCGACCACCATTGTAGTTCAGAGAGTAGCCATCATAATCAATTTCACCTCCAAAGTGAAATCTAACTGGAATCACCTCAAATGGATCCATTGCCCTGCAACAATGCACATCAACAACCATTCAGAATTATAAAACCCTAACATTCAGAACTGAAAAATCAGGCATTTCACATAAACTTGCTTGCTAATTCGGTTTGTGGATTATGTCACACAAAATTTCAGAATACACCTATCGTACAGGTCATGACCGTGATGGAACAATAGCAGATTGGAGATCGCCTAACAAAGTGCTCAAAAGAATTAAAATTTTCACCCAGAAAACACGAAATACAGGCACATATTGACTAATTCAAATTAATCTACCAACAGAGACTGCAAAATGAATCCACGATCAACGATTAGCCCTAAGAACAACAGCCTAATCCCTAACCTCAATCAACACAATTACTGAGGTACAGGCTTGAGGATGTGAAACACACCTGGACGATGCAACCAATGCGCGTCGATCAACGCCTTCACCCAACGATTATCACCACGCGATCCGCCGCCAATGGAACGGAAAGGAAGGGATATGAGATAATGACGAACAGGGCGCGCACACAGGTTGGGTCCGACCAGGGAGGGGTTATGCGGCCCAATTTTAATCTGAGCCACGTCAGAAATCACACGTGTCAGGCTTAGGGGCCAAACCACCCTAATCCCGGTCCACATCAGCAAAACAGGGTTAGCAACCCGATGAAAGGTTAAAAACGATCTGGTTTCACGTAAACAAGGGGTTAAACAAACCAAAGCTTAGTTGAGGGGGTTATTTGGACTCCGGCCATACTTGGAGGGAGTAAATTGGACTTTTTCCTATATTTAACAACTAGTATACTCCCTCCATCTAAAGATAGTTGTTGCTTTTGACTTGTAGACATAATGTTTAACACAAAAATAATTGAATAAGGCGAACTGTCAACCATTATATCTAAAAATCAAAGATATAACTATTTTGAGACGAATTGTTTCATGTTACAAATTTATAGTGTTTTATGTTAAATTTTGTGCTAAGATAGGTCCAATCATTCAGCAACAGTGCAACAAGCTCCCCGTAGTGCACGTATGGAGGGTGCGAAAAACCTTCACATCGGTTCAGCTTTGGATGCATGGCAAGTACTGCCTCCGATTATTTTGGATTCCATTAGGACAACACTATTAGCTCCAAATGAACTAAGCCAGGACGTGGCCCAGGAGCTCCACTATTTTACATCTCAAATTAATACATCAGCAGCCAAAATTGTATAGAATCAATCATGTGCAAAATAGTACAGCAAAACGTGCGTACTTTGGAGTCCATTTGATCAAGCAAATAATACAGATTATTTGATAAGGCTCACGATCTGCCATGAGTAATAAACAGAGACCAATTTGGAATCATTTGGTCAAGCAAATACACGCAACATGACATCTTCTTACATGGAAGTGCAAACGAAAGAACAGGGTCAGTGAAGTACACACATGACCACAATAGAAAGAACAAAAATGAAAATACACTAGCCGATAGCAAGTGAATGTTCAGTGACTAGTGTTAACTTTAAATGAAAGTACAGAATAGCAAGTGAATGGTTGAGCAGAGTTGGAAACTTCAGTATTTTGGTGCTCCATCCAACACTATGTCTCCTTGCAAAACCAGTTTTAGATGCAGCATCAGTGAGGTTGCAAATCAGCTCTCTACAAAGATTAATTAACCGAGAGATACTAGGCATCAATTAACCTAACTGAGAGATTAACTAGGCATGCAAAGAAGTTTTTACCAGCTTCATAAACTGAACTAACAGGTGTTCACTAAAATGCAGAACAATTCTCAGACCAAGTGCCAGACTAAAATGCAGAACAGTTCAGTGACTTCTATTATTTATTATAGGACATGAAAAGTGCCAGATGCACAAAACAAACAGACCAAGTTCAGAAGATAGTGGTCTTGGCTGATACAAGTTAACAGGGATAGTGATGCAGACAAGGTTAGTTTCAAAATACCTTCTAGGCCATTTCTCCCCTTAGCCAAATAAGTGCAGCTTCCTGATCTTCCTTATAAGAACACATAAAAATCTCTCGGTTTATGTCACTTTTGAAGACAGTATATGCCTTTGCCTTCTCTACTTTTGTCACATCCATAGTGTTCAACGCCGAAACGCACCTCTTGACGGGGAAAATCATCACCTTGAGCTTTCTCTTTCGCTAGCTGACATTGAGCTTGCTCCTTTTCCTTCTCTTTTGCTAGCGGACATTGAGCTTGCTCCTTTCCTTCTCTTTTGCTAGCTGTGCAGACTCATCCTCTGCTTGCTAGTCTTCTTTTCTTCTTTTGGTCCTCATTTCAAGATACCTCTCCATCATGCTCTCAACATTTGGCTTCCTAGTCTTCTTTTCTTCTTTTTCTTGCTTCCTCTTCGCTATGGCAGCCAATCTTCTTTCCTTTTCACTTACAACCTTTTCAGCTTCAACCTCTTCCTCCGTAACTCTTCTTTGAGTTTGAGCCTCATCATGTCTTATGCTTAGATACAAAAAAAAAAGGCTAACTGAACTAGCCATCTGCTCACGAATTCACTACCAGAACTGCACCCTAATTCATTTTCTCACCAATCCATTACCAAGCATTTGCCACCCTAAGCATTTGCACAACCATCTAAACAATACCATAGAATGAACAAAAATTCACAAGCTTAAAAGTACCTTTTGGAGTAAGTACCGGGTCCCAAGAGGGCGGAGGCTCGTCTTCACCAATCCTAGGAACTGCTGGGACAATCTGAAAAAAGAAGTGGTAAATGTATTCAGCTATAGATGTTCATGCCAAATTGACATAGCATTTCAGTATTAACGAACTACCATAATGACAAGATTTCTGAAATGACCATCAACCACATAACTTCAAATCAATGAGTGAAATCAATTTACAAGAATAAATAACCTCAACTGACATCAAGCACTTAAAAAAGTCAAGTTCCTAAACAACCCTAATGCTTTCAAGAAGAATAAGAAAGAGATGTCAAAGAAGACATCTTCAGGGGGAGAGTACGGTGAACAGGATCAGAATTGCTAGAAGTGTGGTATGCATGGCCATTGGTCCAAAATATGTCAAACGCCACAGAAGTATGTTGACCTATACAAATCCCTCAAAAAGAAGCTCGCTCAGCATGAGTCTAACTTTGTTGAGGGCATGCAGCGAATAACAAAAACACCAATGGACCAGGCATCACCAAGCAAATCCTCTGACCTGGAGTTGGACAATGATCTCATGAATGAGGACATTAATGAGGAGGAAGATGTGCATGGAGATTCTGCGTAGTCAAGAAGACTATTATGAATTAATTAGTTATCTATTTGTAATAGGAGTGCAATAAGTTTAATTCCTAGAAGGAATAATTTATGTAATCTCTCAAAGAGAAGACATTAGCTTTGAATAAATCAAGTTTGAGGAATTTTGTCATTTATTACTCTCTTGATACATTTCTTATGTATTACAGCATTGTGGAGCAATATGACTATGGATGAGGAGCTCTGTCTCGTAGACAGTTGCACCACCGCTACTATTTTAAGGGACACTTGCTATTTCCAAACACTTCAAAAGTACACTGGAGATATTCTTACTGTTATTGGCAATAACAATAAGATTGTTGGCACAGGAAGGGCCACATTTGTCCTACCAAATGGTACGTAGTTAACAATCTAAGAAGCATTACTTTATCCGGATTAAACCCGGACATTGTTAAGCTTTAAGGACATCCGTAAAAATGGGTTTCACGTAGAAACCAATGACGATGAAGGAGAAGAATGTCTTATTATGACCAAGAAAGAAGGAAACAAGAAGACTATTATTGAAAGTTTTCCATCGATCAAATCAGGCTTGTACTACACGTACATTAAGCCAAACAAGGAATTTGCTACGTTCAAGACCATCTTTACCAATCAAGAAGCATATAGACTATGCCATGACCGACTTGGTCATCCTGGCCTTAATATGATGCAGAGAATTACAAAGAATGTAACAGGGCATAACTTGAAAACAAAAGATTTCCTAGATCAAGCAGATTTCTTGTGCGTTGCATGTGCAAAAGGGAAGCTTATTACTCGACTCTCACAGCTTAAGATTCAAGCAGAATCTATGCCATTCCTTGAACGAATTCAAGGTGATATATGTGGTCCAATTAGTCCTCTGTCAGGACCTTTCCGCAATTTTATGGTGTTAATAGACGCTTCCTCGAAGTGGAGCCATGTATGTCTATTATCTACTAGAAACCATACATTTGCACGATTGACTGCCCAGATCATACAATTGAAGACATATTTTCCAGACCATAGAATCAAATCCGTCAGAATGGATAATGCTGGAGAATTTACCTCGAAGGTATTTGATGGTTACTGTACAAGTATGGGCATCAAAGTGGAACACTCTGTACCACACGTGCATACACAAAATGGTCTCGCAGAATCATTAATCAAGAGGATCAAATTGATTGCTCGCCCATTGTTACAGAATTGCTTATTGCCTACCTCTTGTTGGGGGCATGCTGTGTTGCATGCAGCAGCACTTATCCAATTACGACCATCTGCTATACATGAAGAATCACCATTAGCATTGGTGCGTGGTAGAATACCAAATGTTTCCCATATACGAAGATTTGGATGTGCCGTATACATTCCAATTTCTCCACCTTAGCGAACTGCAATGGGCGCACAACGGAAACTTGCAGTTTACGTTGGCTATGAAAGTCCGTCCATAATCAAGTCCGTCCACTGGAGATTTGCATACAGCAAGGTTCGCTGATTGTATCTTTAATGAAGATCATTTCCCGGCATTAGGGGGAGGAAAGTATATCTCTAGAGAAGAATGCCGGCAAATAGATTGGGATGCTAAAAGAATCCTAGGAATGGATCCTTGCACTAAAGAAGCTGAACTCGAAGTTCAGAATATACTCCACTTGCAGAGAGTTGCTAATGAATTGCCTGAAGCTTTTACCAACACAAAAGACATTGTGAAGTCTCATGTACCGGCTGCAAATGCTCCTGAAAGAATAGAAATCCCATTTGAAGGGGATGAATATATGGAATTCCAACCTTCTTCTATAAAAGCAACGAATGCTAGGAAGAGGGGGAGTGAGCCGGTTACAAGGGCACCCAAAAAGTCTAGAGTACAAGCTCAAGCTAAAGCTCCTAGGAGACGTCCTGTGGAGAATAAGCCAAAGCAAAATGCTCAAAAGAAAACCAAAGATGGTGAAAGTGATCCACATGAAGTGGTGAGATTTGAAGAATCAAACCCAAGTGAGAATGTGCATGAATCTCACGAGGGGATACCAGAAATTTCTGACCTTAATATATCTATCGATACTGAGGATCAAGGAAATGAAAACTCAACGAACTATGTTGAGACGGGAGTGGTATATAATAGAAAGACAATTGAAGTCAATACATACTTTGTTGAAACGATTGCAACACAAATTGATTTGGAATCTGAACCAAAATCAATAAAGGAATGCAAGAAGCGTCCTGATTGGCCAAAGTGGAACGATGCAATCTGTGCAGAGTTAAACTCGCTAAAGAAAATAGAAGTGTTTGGTAGTGTAAACCTTACACCAACTGACATTAAACCCGTAGGTCACAAATGGGTATTTGTCCAGAAGAGAAATGCTCAAAATGAAGTGAGTAGATATAAGGCGAGACTCGTAGCTCAAGGTTTCACGCAGAGACCTGGCATTGATTATGAAGAAACATACTCACCCGTAATGGATGGAATCACATTCCGGTATTTGATCTCAATGGCGGTGAACATGAATTTGCAGATGCGACTTATGGATGTGGTCACAGCATATCTATATGGAACATTAGATACAGAAATCTATATGAAAGTTTCAGAAGGTATTAAAATTCCAAATGAAGATGACCGCAAATTATATAGTGTCAAATTACAGAAATCACTATATGGTTTAAAACAATCAGGAAGAATGTGGTACAACAAGCGAAGTACATTTCTCTTGGAAAAGGGATTTGTGAAGAATGAAGATTGTCCATGTGTATTCATAAAGAAATCAGAGAAAGGCTTTTCAATAATCTCTGTTTATGTTGATGACCTGAACATCATTGGTACTACAAATGAAATTGAAGAAACTTGTTCATACTTGAAGACTAAATTTGAAATGAAAGACCTGAGCAAGACTACATATTGTTTAGGTTTGCAAGTTGAACATACTCCTGAAGGAGTACTCTTGCATCAATCAAATTATACCAAGAAGGTATTAGAGAGATTTAATATGCACGGAGAATATCCACTTCGATCACCTATGGTGGTGAGATCACTTGATATAGATGAAGATCCCTTTAGACTAAAGCAAGAAGATGAGGAATTATTGGGACCTCAATATCCATATCTAAGTGCCATCGGTGCCTTGATGTACCTTGCGAATGGTATGAGACCCGATATAGCTTTTACTGTTAATCTACTCGCAAGATATAGCTCAGCGCCAACTCGGAGGCATTGGAATGGCATCAAGCAAATCCTCCGATATTTGAGAGGAACTGAAGACCTAGGATTATTTTTCAAGAAAAATGGAGAATTAACCCTTGTGGGTTATGTTGATGCTGGATATTTATCCGATCCACATAAATCAATATCTCAAACGGGATATGTGTTTTTATTTGGAGGAATTGCAATTTCTTGGAAGTCAACAAAGCAAACATTGGTTGCTACATCGACAAATTACTCAGAGATCATCGCATTGTTTGAAGCTGCAAAGGAGTGCGCCTAGCTCAGGAGGATGACAAGCCATATCAAGAATACTTGTGGAGTGGCGTATACTTCATCCCCTACAATTATCTATGAAGGTAATAAAGCTTGTATTGCACAAATACAATCAAGATACGTAAAGTCAAATAGGACAAAGCATATGTTACCTAAATTCTTCCACACGCATGAAATGCAAGAGCAGGGAGAGATTTTAGTAACACATGTCCGATTTTGTGACAATCATGCAGATATATTCACAAAGGCATTACCTGCTCGCACTCTCGAAAAGTGTCGGCGTGGTATTGGCATGAGAAGACATAGAGAAGTGCTTAGAACAGGGGGAGAACTTCTCTAAGTACATCACATTCCCGAATTAAGTGAGTTATCTCGAAGATAATTCATGTCAGTCTTGCAGATTGATAAACAGTGATCATGAAGATTAAAGCATTGTACTTTTTTTCCCTTATGAGTTTTTCACATGAAGTTTTCTCAATAAGGTTTTTAACGAGGCAATGTGTGCAATATGATGGTGGTAATATGTGCTTTTTTCTCTATTTTTCCCACTGGGTTTTTAGGAGTTTTTATAAGGCATACTTATCACGATAAAGAGCCCAAAGAGGAGTGTTGTAAAACTCTTAATGGGCCAGGCCCATCTTCTAGAAAAAGGTGTCCTGGTCCATATGGGCAGCTTTATCGAATCCAGACCCAACACGAAGTTAGGGTTCCCCCCTTATAAATAGTTGAGCTGAACCCCCCTGTGTACCCTGACACAAGAATTTCGCAATAAAAAATTTCGTCTCCTTTATTCCAGTTTTACTTTTGTTAATTCATCTAGATCTACGTGCCGTCGTTCTACCGATAACTTAACAAGGAGATGCAGAGCCTAAACTCCATCCTTTTCCCACTGATCTCCCATCGTTACAAGCTAGGGCAGGTTGACCATAGTACAACTTGGTGTCAATCAGCGTAGGGCCGCACGGGCATTAGGTTTTTTTTTTTCTTTTTGTTTCTTTTTTTTTTTTGATCGGAGCACGGGCATTAGTTTGCGGCACGGCGGCATAGAATTTTCTTCCCTTGGTAGTCTTATGCAAAAGGATAAACCGCGTTCGCTGGTTAAGCCTTGGAAAGGTCCATTGCCTCCCAAACGGGTATCACCGCCTCAAACTTTTGGTGATGCAATTGTCAAGAGCTCGTTCATCAGAGAACGGGGAGGTCGACTGACGCCTGTACAGTTAAAGATGATATTATCATCAACGAGTACAGATCAGGTTGAAAATTCTTCATTGCAAGCCAAGACAAGGGAGGAATGTGAATGGCCGATGTTGCCGATGATGGAAAAATTCGCTGCAGTAGAGGGGTCGCCGGAGAAAAGGTCATCACCGGAGGCGGAGAAGACGCCAGTTCAAAATTTGAAATTAGCGTCATCTGCGTCTACGGCACAGACTAGAAATCCGGATCAGACTTCCAATAGCCCAAAAGCGAATCATCTAAACTAATAAAGCACGAACCACCTACATATTGTTGGCTTACCAAATTCTTATTTACCCTCTGCTAAACCCACCCTTGATCTGATTAGGCCCACAACCCCTAAACCATCCTAACCGCGGATGAGCTAACATCGCGTGATGCGACACGCAGGGGCGTCACGCGTGACACCATTGTTACGTTGAAATTGTTAACACTCCACCGTTTCGGGGCAATTTTTTTCACCGACCAAACTCGATACCCACACACCCACACACCCACCCCGACCCGCCAACGTAAATTCCGTTTTTGATTTGGTAATCGCAGGGTTAGTTTCCATCTTCCGTGGGAAAAGAATTTTCAATTGCACCATTACTTTCCATCTAGCGAAAGGAAAATTCATTCCATTTTTTATTTGGTAATCGCAGCGTTAGTTTCCATCTTTCGCATCGTTAGTTTCCATCTTCATGCGAAAATAATGTTAAATCGCACCATTACTTTCCATCTAGCGAAAAGAAAATTTCCATCTAGCGAAAAGAAAGCCTGCCGCTCGTCGCCATCGCCTGCTGGTCACCACGAAACCTTGCCTGCCGCTATCTCCTGCTGTTCGACGATCGTCGAGGAAGCCACGATCGGGTAAAGTGGCCGCGACGATCGCCTGCTGCTCGCCGCAATCGTCGAGCGTAGCTGCGATCGCCTGCTGTGTGACGCGATCGACGAGGCGGGGCATCCACCAGCCGGTTCCCTAGCGGTAAGTCTGCATGTTCTCTCAATTTTTTCTTCCAGCTCTGCATCTCATTTTACTTTCCTAAACTGAGATCACGGCATGTTTTTTTTACTTTCATCTCATTTTACTTTCCTAGCCGGTTCCCCAAGTCGTAATTGATTTTTTTTACTTTCCTAAACTGAGATCACGGCATGTTTGCCGCCCCCAAATCAGGTTTCCCTTCCTTCCTTTTCCCCATGATTTTCTTTCCGTCACCTCCCCTAATTGTGCCTCTGTTTCCATAGGTGCAGATCATGGCCTCTTTACACCGCCGCCTCATCACCTCCTACACGCCTTGCACAATGCACAACCCTCCCCTCCCGCACCTCCTCGCCAGCCAGGCAGTCGCTTCTCCCATCCTAGCGCCGCCACTGCTTCTTCCCAGCCGCAGCCCCATCCCCGTCTCGGCATCTCATCTCCTGGACGCAGACCATCGCCGCCAATGCAGGTCGCCATGGAGAACAGAAATGGCACAGACCATCGCCGCCGATGTCCAATGTGGGGTCGGCTCTCCTGGACGCATCCGTCGCCGGATTCAGCATCCTTGTGCCGGCACCTACGCGAAGGCGTTCTGGGCAGACTCGTGATGACGGTGACGGGGCTGCGCTAGCTGTGTACGACGTCTGGGATGAGCATGCGGTTCGGCGTTGACATCTGCTCTGCGCGCGGCTGCATCCTCTCCGGCGTCAACGTCTCTGCCGACCTCATCCTCGGGCGGCTCAAGGTTTGAAAAGGTTCATCTGCGATGTTTTTTCCACTTTGTAGTGTAAATTTTTCTTGGGACTTGTGCTAAAGGTCTTTTGAACTGTTTCAAACAGGGATTGAGAAGATGCCTCGATGTCACAACCAATTGTACCGGCAGCTGAGCAGATTGACATTCTGCATCCTCGACGCCTCCGATCGCTTGAGGTATTTACTCTAAGCTTTGTTCCGATGTTAATCGTTCTGAACTTACTTGCGCTTTTCAGATTATGGATGAGGTCGTCGGGAATATTGCAGCTCCCATGTCCGGCCCGTACAGCAACATATACACTCCATGATTCACCAAAATGAATCATCTTCTCTTTTTACAGGCTTGTGACTTTGTGAGGTTAGTCCTATTTGTCATGAAAGTGGTAACATTTAATCTTCAGATGATTCTTGGAAGGATTGGTGATTGGCTGTTAATCATGCATGCTTGGATCAACATGCATGGGTAACTGGAATCAAAATCTTAAGGTACAAATGCATGCCGCGTTTAAATCAGCTGTGTTTAAAGAACTCTTTGACGGTCAAGCTGAGGGCCTTGTTCTTACCATCCATTTTCTAAGTTTTAATATGCTTATTGAATTGTAATTGTAACTTCCAGACACTAGATAACATTGTTAGTTAGATTTCTTTGTTATGTTGATAGTAGATCTGTTACAGGTAGTTTATCACTTGCACTTCAAAGAATATTTGTTTCGAAAATGCGTTGATGCATCCGTGCTTCCTTCACTGTCCTATTTGTCATTTTTGGCTGAAGATTTTAGTTTGAATATCAGACTGCAAACCTAGCTTTCTACTGTCTGCAAATTCTTTCAATACTGGTTGAGACCATCCTCTCGCTTCTAAACGCTTTTTTCATTGCTCCTCAAAGCTGGAGACCACAACTCACTCACATAATATAACATATTTGATGCATCTGGAAAAGCCTTTATCACACAGCTTTCGCGGGTGTTGTCCTCCCCTAATAAATGTTAGAAGTACTCCCTCCGTTTCAAATTATATGCAGTTTCAGGTTTGGGCACAGAAAGGAGAGGTGAAAAAAGTGATAGGCACAGAAAACAATGAAGAGTGAAGGAAGAGAGAGATAGAGATACAAACATGAAACGATGCATTGAGAAGTGAGAATGAGAAGAGACAAATGCATTGGAAAGTGAGAACTACTTATATTTTGACAAAGTTTTTGAATGCTAGAACTACTTATATTATGAAAGAGAGGGAGTACCTTTTAACATTTCATCAGGTGCAGGCTATCAACACGCCCCAGGACTTTGACAGGACAGCGGCCATTTCGACGCGAAGGCTGATCACTCCGTCCGGAGGGAAATCACATCGAGGTATATGATTGATCAACTGCATTGGACACTAAGGGGGTGTTCGTTTCATAGGGGTCTAAAATTTAGAGGGGTTTAAAAAAAAGAATCTTATTATTTAAGAGTATTAAATAAAGTTTAATTACAAAACTAACTGCAGAACCCCTGGTCTAATTCGCGAGACGAATCTAATGAGGGTAAGCAATCCGTGGTTAGACGATGGTTACTGTAGCATGACTGTAGCAAAACATAGCTTACTTAGGCTCGTTAGATTCGTCTCGTAAAGATGTACCCATCTGTAAAAAGGTTTTGTCATTAGACTTTATTTAATACTAGATTCTCTTTATTTAGAGGCCTCTAAAATTTAGCGCTAAAACAAACGAACAGGGCCTAAGAGATGTCTCGATGTTCTTCTGTTGACTCTTGCCAATTTGCTTGTTCTGGATTGTGCATAGGACTGTCCAGCATATAAAGACTTATTTGATGTTTGGAAAAATATCTTTTACCTCATATGCGAGGTATATATTTTTTCATTTATCATTTAATTTTTGTCACCATTGATGGCACAAACCACATCAGTTATATCTTGGTTAAAAGGCTGAATTATCGTTTATTTTTTATTACCGTTGATCATTGTGGCGGTTCCCACTAGGTTTCTGGGCAATGCTATAATGCTACAATTGGTCCAAGTTTTAGATTGGGGCCGCTGCGCCTGAAGTTAAGCATGAGGAGCCCCTTGAGAGGAGGGTGAGCAGCATGAGGATCATCTTATAATAAACGAATCTCTTTGATCCCTGCTTTTGCTTTATTCTGGATGTCAACTACTACCAGATACAATCTGCCTTCCTATTGAGGAATGCCACGGGAGATTTAGTGTGAAGGATTTCGATCTTGGCTGGTGCATGTGTCTCTAGCTGACATGTTTTTTTTCTTTTATAATGCATCGTGTTTGTATTCTTTCATTTACCATTGGCAAAGTGTTGTTTCGGTTTTTAGTTGGATGACGGGACATTCTTCATTGGAGCCAGTGGAAATCCTTGAATAATTTGGCTAGGTTGATATTATTTTTCTTGGTACTAACTTTGTAGGTTAATTTGCCTTTGTATGCTAACACGTTTAGATGGCAGTAAATATTTATGATTATTTTGGGAAGCAAGCCATCTCAATTACGCAGAGAAAAAATGCTAACACATGTCAGAAGGAGGACAGAGGTGGTGGAAACAGTGGGGCAACCCAAGATGGCAAGGTTAATTGTGAGCATGGTTTTACAGTTCTTTCTCCTTATTTAGACTTTTTTTTGCTGGTAATGGATTTTCTTACTGATTTCCTAAAAATTTGAACATGCACCCTAATGTGAAAGATGTACACAAATTGCATGATGTAGAGTCTGATCTTTGATTGTTTCTTAACTTCCTAGCATCAGTTGCTCACAAGGATTTAAAGTATTATTATTAGTACTTGAGCATGTAAGGAATCATTAGTAGTATTGACTCTGTTGTTGTCAGGCTGGGATACATAATTCTAGGATACTCTGAGGAAGATGACGATCCGCACGACTCCTCGTCGCCCCATCCCAAGGGCCATGGCAAGGGTGGCGACGGCGGCAGCGGTGGTGGTGGCGGCGGCGACGGTTCCTTCCGCCGTCATGACGACCATCGCCCGGCGTCTTGCCTCCCCAATATCAATTTCCCGCGCTACGATGGTGAGGAAGATCCTTTGACCTGGATTAACAAATGTGAATCTTATTTTCGTGGCATGAGGACTCTGGAGGAGGAGCGGGTGTGGTTCGCGTCTCTGCACTTGGATGGCACGGCCGCTCAGTGGTTCTACGCCATGGAACGCGACAACGGCGCGGTGTCCTAGGCATGCTTTGTCCAGTTCATCAACCTGCGGTTTGGGCCTCCCATCCGCTAGAACCCCCTCGCCGAGCTGAAGGACTTGCAGCGCAGCGGCACCGTCGAGGAGTACCAACGCCAGTTCTTGGCACTCCTCTGCCGGTGCGAGGACTTGACGCGCTGCAGCAGGTCAACCTCTTAACGGTTGGGCTGGGCAACCTCTCCGCACCGACGTTGAGCTGCAAGCGCCGACGAACCTGCAGACAGCCATGAGCCTCGCACGGGCTTACGAGATGCGCCTCGGCGACGACATCAACGACCACAAGTGCCTGTCCAAGGGGGTCTACCTTCTGATCGGCGACGACGACAGCATGGCATCGGAACACGGCGCCGACCCAGAGATCTCCTTGGCGGCGCTGACCGGCATCAGCACGGCGCATACCGTGAAGCTGACCGTGCACATCTGCGACACCACACTGACCGCCTTGGTCGACCCGGGCTCCACGCACACCTTCATCAACAACGAGATCGCCCGCCGCCTTGCCCTGCCGCTCACGCCACAGTCTGGCCTCTCGGTCCGTGTGGCGAACGGCGACCGCGTCGCAAGCTCGGGCATCTGCAGCCACGTCACGGTCACCATCGACAAGGAGCAGCTCGGCCTCGACATCTTCATGCTGCCCATCAATGGCTTCGACGTCGGGCTAGGCGTCAATTGGTTGCGTTCTCTCGGGCCCATCATCTGGGACTTTGAGGCGCTGACCATGGCGTTATGGCACGACCAGCCAGTGACGTTCCGCGGCATTGGCGGCACGGCTCCCGCCCTCAACGTCATGGAGACGGCGCGGGATCTGCTGGCCGAGCTGTTGGCGAGCTACGATGACCTCTTCCTCGAGCCGCGCGGCCTCCCTCCGGCACGCCACCACAACCACCGCATCCACCTGGCGGCTGGCTCCCAACTGATCGCGGTGCGCCCGTACCGCTACCCTCACCTGCTCAAGGATGAGGTCGAGCGGCAATGCGACGACATGCTTGCGCAAGGCATCATCAGGCCCTCGACAGCAGCGTTCTCCTCACCGGTGCTGCTCGCGAAGAAGGCGGATGGCTCGTGGCGATTCTGCATCGACTACCGCGCGCTGGACGAGAAGACGATCAAGGATAAATTTCCTATTCATGTGGTCGAGGAGCTGTTGGACGAGCTGAACGACGCGTGCTTCTTCACCAAGCTTGATCTGTGTAGCGGCTACCACCAAGTTCGCATGTCCACGGCCGACATCGAGAAGACGGCGTTCCGCACACACCACGGCCACTTCAAGTTCTTGGTGATGCCGTTCGGCCTAACCAATGCGCCGGCAACATTCCATGCGCTCATGAACGACATCCTCAAGCCCTTCATCCGTCGTTTCGTCCTTGTTTTCTTTGACGATATCCTCGTGTATAGCTCATCTTGAGCCGAGCATCTACAGCATGTGAAACAGGTGTTCCAGGTCCTCCACGCCAACAAGCTTGCACTGAAGAAGCCCAAGTGCTTCTTTGGTGAACCGTCCATCGCCTACCTCGGCCACGTGATCTCGGCGGACGGTGTCGCCATTGACAACAGCAAGGTGGAGGTGGTGGCGGCATGGCCACGACCATGCTCGGTCCGGGCGCTCCACGGGTTTCTCGGCCTCGCCGGGTACTATCGCTGGTTCATCACCGGCTACGGCGCGGTCGCGGCGCCTCCCATGGCCCTCCTCTGCCGAGAGGCCTTCTCGTGGTCGCCGGCAGCAGAGCAGGCATTCGTCGACCTCAAGCACGCCCTCATCACGACACCCGTGCTCGAGCTACCCAACTTCGCAGAACGGTTCGTTGTGGACTGTGATGCATCCGGCGCCGGCTTTGGTTCTGTGCTACACCAGGGTGGGGGACCCCTGACGTTCTTCAGCCGAGCTGTGGCGCCTCAACAAGCCAAGCTGCCAGCGTATGATCAGGAGCTCATCGGGCTCGTGCACGCTGTCTGCCATTGGCGTCCCTATCTTTGGGGGCGGACGTTCACGGTGCGCACCGAACATTACAGCCTGAAGTACATCCTCGACCATCGGCTGTCGACGATCCCACAGCACACGTGGGTCTCCAAGCTTTTCGGCTACGACATGACCGTCGAGTACCACCCCGGCAAGCAGAACGTTGTGGCAGACGCATTGTCTCGCCGCGACGAGGAGGTCGCCATCAACGCCATCTCGACTCCAAGCTTTGGTGTCTTCGACACGCTGCGCGCGGAGGGCCAGCATGACCCTCAGGTGCAGGAGGTGCGCGCCGCCCTGGCGGCAGGCACTGCGGTGGACGGCTGGACGGAGACCGATGGCCTGCTGCTCTTTAAGGGGCGCGTGTTCGTGCACGACGCGTCCTCGCTGTGGCCGCTCATCCTCGCTGATGTCCATGACAGAGGCCATGAGGGCATGGAGAAATCACTCCACCGCTTTCGGGCATCGTTCTACAGCTCGCTTGCCCACCGCCGTGTGTGCGAGCATGTGCGCGCTTGTGAAATCTGCCAACGCAACCTATCATCTTCATCTGGCACGATTGCTGCAACCCTGCCTGTTCCGTCCATGGTGTGGAGCGGGGCTTTCCTCGCGTTGGTGGCAAGTCCGTGATCCTCACCGTGGTGGACCGGTTCTCCAAATACGCCCACTTCATCGTGCTCGGCCATCCGTACACGGCCAACTCGGTGGCGCGCGCGTTCTACGACACCGTTGTGCGACTCCACGGGCTCCCAACCTCGATTGTGAGTGACCGCGACCCCGTATTCACCAGCAGCTTCTGGACCAAGCCCTTCCGCCTCACCAAGACTGACTTGGCCATGAGCTCGGCATTCCATCCTCAGACAGACGGCCAATCGGAGGTGACGAATCGCACCATCACCATGTACCTCCGGTGCCTCGCTGGTGACCGCCCTCGGGACTGGCTTCGCTAGCTTCCTCGGGCGGAATTCTGCTACAACTTGTCCTTCCAGTCCGCGCTCAAGACGACGCCCTTCAAGGTCGTGTATGGTCGGGACCCTCCATCCCTACTCACCTACCAGCCAGGCTCGGCGCGGGTGGCCGGGGTGGACCGGCAGTTGCAGGAGAGGGACGTGTTCATCGCCGAGATCCGCGAATGCCTCTTGCTCGCTCAAGACGCCATGAAGCAGCAACATGACAAGAAGCGCCGCAGTGTGGAGTACGTCATTGGCGAGTAGGTCTGGCTCCACCTCCATCATCGCTCCGCCACTGGCATCACGACGGCAGGTCCTCAGAAGCTGGCGCCAAGGTTCTACGGGCCCTTCCAGATCATTGAACGTGTTGGGGCCGTGGCATATCATCTACAGCTTCCCGCCAAGGCGCGCATACATGATGTCTTCCACTTCGCGCTCCTCAAGAAGTTTGATGGGTCGCCTCCTTCAACCACCGTCGCGCTGCCGCCCATCGTCCATGGTCGCATCGTGCCCACGCCGCTCACAGTGGTGCGCGCTCGCCTGAACCGTGGCAATTGGGAGGTTCTTGTTCAGTGGGAGGGGCGTGCTGCTGCTGATGCCACATGGGAGCAGCTCCAAGAGTTCAAGCAGACGTACCCCTCTGTACAGCTCGCGGACAAGCTGTTTGCTGGGGAGGGGGGTAATGTTATCGACGCTTTTATTGGCCGGAAGTATCGGAGGCGCAACAAGAAGCAGGAAAGTGGCTAAGCACGTCAGGAGAAGATCAGCGCGACAGGAGGAGTTTTAGCAATTTTGTTAGCAAGTTGTTAGTTTGAGTTATCAGGTTGTTAGCTGTTTGTTAGCAGAGGTCCCTGGCTTATAAAGGGGCAGCGTCATTCGTAGCAGATTAGCGAAGAAGTAACAATCCTCCTGTAATCAGGTGAGGTTGTTCTTCGCCGTGGCTTCCCTGGCCGCCGGTGAGAACAGCCCTCACCTTCCTCGTTATCCAACAAGATCCAATTCCCAGTCCCAACTCATCTTGCACTCTCCCTTGTGCACACCTCGACGCCGACGCGGTATCAGTACCCCTTGCATTTTTTTTTGAAAGTTTATGTTTTGCATATCCATTTCACTTGCTAGAGAAAATTGCGGTTATTTATATGTCCTTCTAGAGAGGAGAACATCTCTTTGATTTTGTTGGGACACATTGCTTCAAATTTGAGATGTGACACCTAAACTGCTTCATATAAAGCATACCTAAAAATTGGTGATGCAGTTTATCTCTTATTGGTGGCTGATGTTTGCCAATATTGGAAAAAAAAAAGGTCAGATGTTTAGTTGATGGTTAGTCAAGGATTGCCACTGTTATCCTATTTAACGCTTGTGTGGAGCTCACAGGTTTTACTTTACTGGTATCGTATAGCGTGTCGCTTGTTGTAGCAAATTTTGCCTACTTTTAGCAAAGATGTTTGTTCTGATCCATGTGTGCAAGCAGTTAATGTCTCGCCCGGTAGACTATCCTCCTTATCTTGGTGCCATTAATTTCTAGGATTTTTATCAGGTAACTGCACCTAGACTTTGTTTCTCAATGAAAATCTTACTGTATTATGATATTTTGATTCACATGTCTATGTCCTGTGACTCCATGTCACATGGATTCTTTCAGTAGTTGATATGCAATTTCTGGGTTCTGGTGACTGGTTGGTAAATGGGGAATTTGGAAGGCGACTGGCAAATTTTACTACAATTATACTTCTTCTTGTTTTTTTTTTTTTTTGAGAAGCTCCGATTGTACAGTTGCTCCAGTTATCTGTCTATTCATTGTTATTTCAGTGATTGCTTACAATGATTAATTTATTTATTTATTTATTGAGTTACAGTTTCAGATCTGATTCGTCTGTTTTATTTTTCAGATATTACCTTGGCAATGTTGATGCTTAGCTTAGCTCATTTACTTTCCACCAAATTTCTGCCAAAATAATCAAGCAGTAGTATCTTGTAGAAATAATTGAATTTTATGTGAAATTTTCCTAGACGTCTACTATGTGGCGGCGGTCGTGGGTAGGCAGGAGGGCGGTGGGGAGGGTCAGAGGGCAGGCAGGAGCGCGGTAAGGATGTCGAAAGGCGGCATGCAGGAAGGCAGGAAGATGACCACGCCGATGACTTTAATTGCGACGTCCGGAATTTGTTTGAAGTTCCATATGACAAGATGCAATACGGTCTCTTTTTTTTTCTTGCCTTAGGTCGCCGGTCAAGCTTGGGATAGCAGCTTCACACCGAGTCAGTGGGGTGTCCAGGTTTCCTCGGGTTGCAAGCCGGCATGGTGACTACTCGCCTACTCGGCACCACAGTTCCTATTCTTGCCCTATTACAAAGTTTTTTTTTCTGAAAAGAACTACGCTCCTTTAGAGATGCCTGAACATTTACAAGATTTGAAAATGATTACACCAACTGAAAGTTGGTGAGAAGAAGGAACTATTACAACACCTGAATTGACAATCCGGTATTAAAGAATTTTAATTGTTTGGTAATTATCTTGAGGGCAATAAAAAACGAAGGCCATGTACAATTTTTCTTTTCTTTTTCAGATCGATGATGAAAAGGTACATGGTGCCGGAGCTTTGGACTTGCCATTCATGATGAGTGTTGAATTATTCGCATTTTTCCTTTAAAAATAGTTAATTAGTCTAATGGAGTTCTGTTGCCAAATCCTGTGTATTGATAGGCATTTTTGTTAAAAGAAAATTTTAATTTGTTATTCAAAACGATGATGATTGCTACGAGAAGTCATTATTATTTACAATTTACCAAATTAATTGTTCTATATTGTTTTTCAACCATCCCAAAAAATGGCACTCTGCAAAAAATAGAAGCACTTTGAGCGTTTTCAAATGATGTATGGTAGCAACATCTTTTCTTTTAAAAAAAATGATTGTTACAATGGCTCCATGCATGCATGTGCTACACGATTTATTGATTTACAAGGATCATGAAACAAAATGTATCTCTTTAGATTTTTTTTTCATGCGTCTTATCAAAGATAATTAGTCATGCAGTATATCTTGCACCTTTTTGTTTTACCAGATCTACTACTATTTGCTGGGTTAACAAAGTTAATTTTATTGTCCACATATATCATATTATTAGCTTCATCTTGAATATTATTTTGAGCCTTTTAAATACGTGCGTGTCGCACGTACATTGTTACTAGTGTTGGTAACGGGCCAATTAAAAATAAACGGAACCGTTCGATGGGCTTAAAAAAATTCTTTGCACGTCAAGGCAGGCCAAGCCCAGCTAGAAGCTACCAAAATACATCGTACAACCCTAGCAGCGCTTCCTCTTTCGTTTCGCCGCCTCTCGATACGCCGCCTCGCGCACCACCACAATCGCGATCATACGCGCAAGCGCTGCTGCGAGGGATGGAGTCCGGAGGGGCCAACAATCAGGGTGCTGGAGCGGGGCATGGTGATGATGCTTCTCGTGGCGCGGCTGCAAGGGGACGGGCACCGGCGACGCAAGGTGGTCTTGTGGGACGTGCTGCTGCACAAGGGACAGGTTTCAATGGGCGAGATATGCAGGGACAGGGCCAGCGCAATGGCTATCGTGGTGACTACTATCAAGGCAGGAACTATGGTCCAGTGAGCAGGCATGGGGTCTTCAGCAGGCCATGGTCGAGGCCTTATAATCGACAATGGAGGAATGAGGCTTATGGCGACCGAGGACATGATCGCGGGCAACCACAACACCAGGTGCCTCTGAGGATGCCCGGTGCTGATGTTCAGGTACCGCCAACTCAAGTGTCAGTCCCAGCTCCGGTTACAAATGCAATGCCACCACAGCGTGCTCAAGAAAACACAGGAGGTCCTGCTAATGTGGAACAGCCAGTTGTGCCTGAAGTTTTTTTTACAAGAAAAGGCAGGCAAAGCTGCTGCTGTTGAAAACACATCGGGTGGAAAGAAAGAGAAGACAAAGGAGAAGCCAAAGTTTTGTTTTCGCTGCTTTAAACCAGGCCATAAAAAGGAAGAGTGTACAGTGGTGCTATTTTGTGGTATTTGCCTCAGCACTGAACACCTCACAGCTAAATGTACGGTTTACAAGAACCCTCGGCAAACCGCATATCCAGTTGGCTTTGAGGTGGACGGTTTCGGTTTTTACCATATCCCGCATGCACCATTGGCACAAGCAAAGAATGACAACAAGACGGCGCTTGTGCGAGTGGAAGGAGGAGTTCTCTCAATTCCACAACTAGTACAAGAGCTGGTTAGGTTCATTCCAGAGAAGTGGACATGGCAGGTCAATCAAGTGGACGAGAACTCTTTTGTGGTGCCTTTTTTCCAACCAAGGCAGACATGCAGCGATCAGTGGCCTTTGGTAAGGCAGATATAAAAGATCATGGGGTCAGTCTTCACTTTGAAGAGTGGAAAGAAGAGGACGAAGGGGATGAACTAGATACGGTCTGGGTGAGAGTCTTTAGGCTACCAGAAAAGCTACGTGAGTTTCCTGTATTTTGGGCAATTGGATCAATGTTGGGGGCAACTCAGGCCGTGGACATGACATCAACTATTGATAATAGCTACGGTAGAGTTCAGGTGGCTGTTATGAATGTTAATCGTATTCCAAGGAAGCTGGATGTTGTCATAGGAAAAAGGTTCTATGTTGTGCGCCTTCAGGTCGAAGGACGGGATCCTGAACCAATTGGTGAGAACATGAATATTGATGACGGTGACAACGATAGACAAGGAAATGATGGTAAAGATGGAAATCAGAACAAGGGTGGAGAGGGCGAACAGGAAGGGAGAGAGGATCCCAATGCAAAACAGAAGAAGGGAGATAGTTCTAAGCGGAATAATCATGTCCAGCAGGAAGGCACTAAACAAGCCAACAATACTGGAATGATTGAAGAGGTCGAGGACACTGAAGATGAATTTAACATTATGAGAGCAACGAAATACCCAAGTAGTTACTCAAATCCCAGCTTTCATTTGAAGTCTATTTTAAATTTTGATAATGAATTTTGTGATTGGGGTAACAATATGGCTCTCAGTAATGTTGAACATACATCGTTTTTTTCTTCTGTAGAAACAAATGTTGCAGGTTTTGGAGAACCCGACACCATGCAGTCTATGAACTGGGCTCCAGAAATTTTTGGTGGACTGAGAGCAGCATGCGGCCCCTTCCCGGAGCTGCTGCTTCTCATCCTGCTGAACTGGATGCCCAGGTTGATGGCTCCATGGGCGTTGATGGGCCGGATATGCTGGCTGAGCTGCAAAGTGGCGCACAGGCCGACGGGCCAGGAGGAAAAGGTACCGGGGAGGCGCTAGCCCTGGAGAAAGTGGCTACAGGCCGGACGGGCTACACTTCCTCGGCAGAGAAGAAACGCCGCGCAGACATGCTGCTCACGCCCGGGATGACGAAGGCGCCAGAAAAGTCGAGTACACGCAGAAATATTTCTGCAGATGAACACTCGCTGGACAAAGCTGAAAGGCTAAAGGCGAAAAGGAACCTTGACAACAACGGAGGTACTAGCAACTCCATCCTCTCTCTTCCTGATTCAAGAATAGTAAATAATATTAAATCCATAGGAATTTCTTTGGGATCAGATAGTGTAAAGGGAATCACTTGTATTAAGAATTTGGAGATTGATAGACTTTCTGTTGCACCTAAGAAAAAAAAATGAAAAACATATAGAAGCGGATTTGGTAAACAGCGAGGATGATAGTGACGATGGGTTAGATTTACTTACTTTGGATAACTTATGTGGTGAGTTAACTGAGGAAATCATGGGAGAAAACAGCAGTCACTCGTTGAATGACTTTAAAGCTGTTCCCAGGAGAAAGAAGTCCAACTCACAGAAAAAAAGCAAAGGGAAAGTGTCAATGCAGCAAATTAAAAAACTACAAAGGTCTAAATGAAAGGTATCTTCTAGAATAGCAGAGGTCTTCGGGACTTGGCTAAATCATTATTTCTAGCTGATACTTCTCTTGAACAACATCTGGACTTCATTGCTCTCCTAGAAACAGGAAGAGATGATTTCACAGAAGCTGAGTTAAGACACTTTTGTGGTGGAAAATTTTTTCTTTGGAGCTGGACATCACCTAGGGGCAGATCCGGAGGAATCCTTGTGGGAGTAAACCTTGATTCTTTTGATATCGGGGAAATCTCACACGGTGACTTCTATTTAAAGATTAAGTTAAAAAATAAAAATGATGGATATGAATGGGTCCTTATATCGGTATATGGTGCTGCACAAAATGAGTACAAGGAGATGTTCCTTACTGAATTGGTGCACACATGTCGAATGGAGACTCTCCCGATTATAGTTGGTGGAGACTTCAATATTATAAGAAACCCAACCGAGAAAAACAATGACAGATATGATAACCATTGGCCTTTTCTGTTCAATGCGGTAATCAATGGTCTGGACTTAAGAGAGCTCAATTTAGTAGGAAGGAAGTTCACATGGGCAAATAGCCTACCTGTGCCAACCTTCGAAAAACTAGATCGGGTCTTAATAAGTACGGACTGGGACTTAAAATACCCAAAAACAACAGTTGAGGACTTAAGCAGAGATATCTCTGATCATACCCCTTTACTTTTGGACACCGGAAATCCATCACAATGTTCCAAGCATATGTTCAAATTTGAGCTTGGCTGGTTCATGAGAGATGGATTCTATGACCTAGTAAAGAATGTATGGGAAAAGGAGAATAGAGGAAACTCTGCGTTACAAAGGTGGCAAAATAAAATAAGAAGACTCAGACAATTCTTGAGAGGATGGGCAAAAAATAAGAGTGGTACATATAAAAAAGAAAAACAGGAAATACTTGATATAGTTGGGCAACTGGACAAAAAAGCTGAGACCACATTGTCACAACCACATGAGGTGGACTTAAAGCAATGTTTAAAGGAAAGGCTTGTCCAATTGTTGAGAGAGGAAGAAATAAAGTGGTACCAACGTTCAAAAATGGAACAACTTTTAAAAGGGGATAGTAACACAAAATATTTTCAGTTGGTGGCTAATGGCAAATACAGAAGAACAAGAATTTTCCAACTCGAGGATGGAGATCAAATCATTCGAGGTGATGATCAATTGAAATCATATATTACAAAATATTATCAAGGTCTGTTTGGACCTTCCGATAGTAATGATTTCTCACTGACAGACCAACATCAAAATGATATACCACAGGTATCGAGTGAGGAAAATGAGAAGCTTACAGCATTGTTCTCTGAAAACGAGGTAAAAGAGGCTATTTTCCAGATGAAACACAACAAAGCACCAGGACCAGATGGCTTCCCAGCTAAATTTTATCAGACCTTTTGGGAAGTAATTAAACAGGATTTGATGGCTTTGTTCAGTGATTTTCATAACAGAAATTTGCCCATACACAGTTTGAACTTTGGGACAATCACTTTGTTACCAAAGCAGAAAGAGGCAACGCAAATCAAGCAATTTAGACCTATTTGTCTACTAAATGTGAGTTTTAAGATATTCACAAAAAGTAGCAGTCAATAGGATATCAAAAGTTGCTAATAGCCTTATTAGACCATCTCAAACTGCGTTTATGCCTGGAAGGAATATTATGGAAGGAGTTGTTATTTTACACGAAACAATCCATGAACTCCATACAAAGAAAATGAATGGTGTCATACTTAAGCTTGACTTTGAAAAGGCTTATGACAAAGTCAGATGGTCTTTCCTACAGCAAACTTTAAAGATGAAAGGCTTCTCTGACAAATGGTGTACATGGATAGAGAGTTTCATTTCCCGAGGAAGTGTGGGGGTGAAGGTTAATGATGATGTAGGTAGATATTTTCAAACGAAAAAAGGTTTAAGACAGAGGGATCCATTGTCTCCTATTCTTTTTAATTTAGTTGTTGATATGTTGGCTATTTTAATAGCAAGAGCAAAAGCGGAGGGACAAATCAAAGGACTAGTGCCACACCTAATAGATGGTGGTCTCTCTATTTTACAATATGCGGATGACACAATTCTATTTATGGAACATGATCTTGAACAAGCTAAAAATATGAAACTGCTCTTATGTGCATTTGAACAGTTATCTTGCTTGAAGATTAATATTCATAAAAGTGAATTGTTCTGTTATAGAGAGGCAAGAGAATATGAGAATGAGTACACACAGATTTTTGGTTGTGATATGGGAGAATATCCGTTTAGATATCTTGGTATACCTATGCACCATTGAAGATTAAGCAATAAAGACTGGAAAACAATAGAGGACAAGTTTGAGAAGAAATTGAGTAGTTGAAAGGTAAGCATCTGTCATAT
The DNA here is from genome assembly GCA_007726485.1 of Eragrostis curvula. NCBI lineage: Eukaryota > Viridiplantae > Streptophyta > Magnoliopsida > Poales > Poaceae > Eragrostis > Eragrostis curvula. The sequence continues at coordinate 29,985,989 of CM017440.1, read as the reverse complement.
GGGGGAAGGTTTGTGCTTATTAACTCTGTCTTAAGCAGTCTAGCTCTCTTTATGTGTTCTTTCTTTGAAATCCCAAAAGGGGTGCTCCAAAAACTAGATTATTATAGATCTAGATTCTTTTGGCAAAGTGATGAACACAAAAAGAAGTATAGACTTGCAAGATGGGATATAATTTGCAGGCCAAAGGACCAAGGAGGGCTAGGAATAATAGACCTTGAGGTTCAAAACAAATGCTTACTTAGTAAATGGCTATATAAACTAGTAAATGAAGATGGGTTATGGCAACAGATGTTAAGGAATAAGTATCTAAGAACTAAGACTTTGACTCAAGTACAAGCAAAACCTGGCGACTCACATTTCTGGTCAGGTCCGTTGGGTGTTAAAGATCAATTCTTACAATTTGGTTCTTTTATTGTGAAAGATGGTACTCAAACTAGATTCTGGGAGGATAAGTGGTTAGGTGATAGTACTTTAAGAGATCAATTTCCTATCTTGTATAACATAGTGAGAAAAAAGCATGACACAATATCGACTGTTTTCAGTTCGACTCCTCTTAATATGTCTTTTAGAAGATCTTTAATTGGAGACAAACTGGTGGCATGGCATCAACTTGTGAATAAATTGCTTGATGCACAGTTAGATGAGGAACCGGATACCTTTAAATGGTCACTACTACAAAGTGGCAAATTTACGGTTTAGTCAATGTATGAAGCAATTTTAGACACCGTGTTGTTACTTATAATAGATATTTGTGGAAGATGAAAGTACCCTTGAAGATTAAAGTGTTTCTTTGGTTTTTGCATAAAGAAGTGATTCTCACCAAAGATAATCTAGCTAGGCGAAATTGGAATGGGAATCATAAATGTTGTTTTTGTAGTAACTTAGACACTATACAACATCTTTTCTTTGATTGCAGCTTTGCTAGATTAATTTGGAGACTTATTGAGCTATCTTTTGGTATTAAATCGCCTATTAATGTTGCTGATATGTTTGGTGATTGGATAGGCGATCTTACAACTAAGGATAGAGGAATATTGCTAGTAGGAGTTGGGGCTGTTTGTTAGGCGATTTGGCGAAGCCAAAATGATGTTGTGTTTGACAAAAATGCAATTCTAACTCCTATGCAGGTAATTTACAGGGGTACATATTGGATGAGAACATGGTCACTATTTCAAAAGGAGGAAGGAAGAATTTCCATGCTCAAGGGGTGCTGACTTTTGGAGGTGGTGACAATGGATATATTTGCCAAGTATGGATGGAAATTTAGTAATAGGTTGAGATGAACCTTTTACTTTTGTTCGCCCTTTTGTTTGGTGATTGGTTTTGTGTCTCATGTGGTAGACGGAGTCGACACATGATGAAAACTTGTAATAATGAACGACTAAATCAAAAAATGGAGAGGTCGGGATACTTTCATTTGCTTGATGAATAGATTTCCCTTTATCTAAAAGTCTTATGCAAAGGCAGCGGGGCTTGTTGCTTTCAGTACTGGTTTGAAACTGGAAAAACAAAAAACCCGCAATATCTTCTCCATGCCCACCAACAAGGATCGGGGAAGAATGGATGTACCTTAAAAAAAAATTGCTGCTGACGCTGACGTAAATAATGAAACAAGGTGTTACTTTACCTCAAAAGAAAAAACACGGCGTTACTTACACAGAATCAGTGGCAAAAAAACGAGTATGTATATGCATCAGTGTATGTATACAAGCAGCTGGGCTAAAATCACTATCTCCCTATCCCAACGTGGCCTTCCTTTGGCCCAGTTCTGCAATTTGTCACCCCCAGCCCACTACTGCCCAGCCTCTTGTCCAATATCACAGCCCAAAAACGAAAATCCCAATTGTAATGCATTGCCGTAGCCTTTGGGAGAGAGAACGTAAGAACGATCGAGAGAGATCGCTCATTAAGGCATGCGGTGTCGAGGCAGGAGGAGTGCTCGCCCTCCCGCCGAATTGCTCCAGTTCTTGACCTCTGGATCCCCAAATCCCCAACCTTAATCCAATCTCAGCTCCACCGTGGAGGCCGGAGGACCGTGAGGATGGCCTGATTCCTGAATCCTAAAGGTGCGTGGTGTGCAGAACTGCAGAATCAGATTGCCTTGCTCTGTACTCACCTACCTTTTTTCTGTTATCAAATGTTTCTTCTTTTATTTTTGTCCAAAGTAGTCCATAGTTTAAAATGAAGAAGACCAAGACGGCAGATTTGAAATCTTTATGGGATAGGGCTGGAAAGTCACAAAAAATTACTTCCACATCAACACCAAAACCTCCATCTGCCATATTGCCACCTGCTGAAGCCCCTGTTCAGTGCAACTCTTCTCCAAATGAGCTTCAACTGCAGGTTTACAATCGCACAAATATTGATGAACGTGGTGATGGTAAAGTCCCATGTAGTGAAGATGATGATGAGGATGCAAGCACAGATCCCGAAATATGCTCGCCATCGTCCCCTATTGCAGAAAGTCATGAATCAAGTGATGAATCAGATGATGAGTCAGATGATGGAGAAATATATGACATCGATTTGCTGGAGCATGATCCAGGATTGAGGGCACCCATCAACGAATATGATGTCAATGAGAGAAATGCTGTGAGGGGATATATTGCACTAGGGCCATGTCAGCCACGAGACCATGATTTTCCTCAAAGTGATATAGGTGGTAAGCGTCGATTCATAGGCCGTTGGTTCAGTGAGTTCAATTGGCTTGAGTATAGTGTGACACTAGATGCTGCTTTTTGCTATGTTTGCTATCTGTTCAAGGAACAAAATAGTGCCGGTGGTGATGCTTTTGTGAATGAAGGATTCAGAGCATGGAATACAAAACGTAGACTGAAGAGACATGTTGGTGGTATTGGCAGTGCTCACAATACAGCTCAAGAGAAATATGACAACTTCATTCGGCCTAGAACATCAGTCATTCAGCAAGCTTAGAAGAGAAGCTGAAATATAAAGCTCGATTGACTTATTCATTAAAGTGTGTGAGGTATATTTTGGGACAAGGTTTGGCTTTTCGTGGACACGATGAAACTGAGAAGTCACTAAATAGAGGAAATTTCCGTGAGCTTTTGAAGTGGCTTTCTGAAAATTTTGAAGAAGTTAACAAGGAGGTTCTGAAAAATGCACCAAAAAATGCTCAAATGACTTCTCCAAAGATACAGAAGGATCTAATTAATTCTTGTGCCAAAGAAACTACTAGGCTTATCATGCAAGACCTTGGTGATGAATTTTTTTCAATACTTGCTGATGAATCTAGTGATGTGTACCATAATGAACAATTAGCTCTTTGCTTGTGGTATGTTGATAAAAAAGGAAGGGTGGTTGAGCGATTCTTAGGTGTTAAGCATGTTAAAAACACTGCTGCAACAATACTTAAAGCTGCGATTCAATCCTTGCTCATGGACCATTCTTTAACCTTATCTAGAGTTCGTGGGCAGGGCTATGATAGAGCAAGTAACATGAAAGGTCATATCGGCGGCCTGAAAAAATTAATTTTAGATGAGTCTCCTTCTGCCTACTATGTTCATTGCTTTGCCCAACAACTCCAGTTGACACTTGTGGCTGTTGCTAAGGAGAATCAAGCATGTATCAGTTTCTTTGAGCAACTTCGATTTTTGCTAAGTGTTATTCGGATTTCTTGCAAAAAGATTAAAATGCTTCGTGTAGCCCAAGCTCAACGAGTTTCGCAAGCATTGGACTTGGGTGAAGCTGAAACTGGGCGAGGCTTGAATCAAGAGATGGGACTAAGCAGGCCATGTGATACTCGATGGGGATCCCACTATAAAACAATTATGCATGTGATCTTACTGTATCCTACCATCAGGGATGTTCTCATAATGGTTGGACATGATCACTCTCAAGATGCTGAAGCTGTGAATGCTCAAACAATGTTGGTATATTTCGAGTCATTTGAGTTTGTTTTCATGGCACACTTATTATTGACCATATTTGGATACACAAATGACTTGAGCAATGCATTGCAACGGAGGGAATAAAATATTGTTAATGCCGTTGACCTCATTTTTCTTACAAAGGGTGAATTGGGTGCCTTGCGTGATGATGATGGATGGAAAACATTTCTTAAAGAAGTCACTACCTTTTGTGTGAAGCATGATATCCCAGTCCCTAGCATGGATGATCAATATGAGCCGGTTATAAAATCAAAGAGGTACAAAAGAAACATCAATAATCTTCATTGCTTTCGTGTTGAGATTTTCTTAAGTGTCATTGATAGGCAACTTCGGGAGCTTAATGACCGTTTTGATGAGGTAAACACAGAGCTGCTCATTTGCATGGGATCTTTCAATCCATCTGATTCATTTGCTGCGTATGATAAGGATCACTTGCTTAAACTTGCTCAGTTTTATCCTATGGACTTCTCGAGTACAGATTTGGTCTCCCTTAAGTACCAACTGGCAATCTTTATTAATGACATGCGTAGAGATAATAGGTTTAGAAAGGTAAAAGATCTTGGCGAGCTTTCAATCATGCTTGTTAAAACAGTTAAGAGTCTTTTGTATCCTCTTGTTTACAAGCTTCTCAAGTTGGTGCTAGTCCTTCCTGTGGCAACAGCTAGTGTTGAGAGGGTCTTTTCAGCCATGAATTATGTCAAGAACGACCTAAGGAATAAGATAGGAGAAGAAATGTTGAATGATTGCATAGTTACATGTATCGAGCGAGAGTTTTTCAAGCAAGTCAAGGATGAGGCCGTGATATCACGCTTTTAATCGAGAGTGATGAAGGCGAGACTACGTTTTCATTTGTGTGGAAGTACGTGTTCATTTAAATGCCCAGCCACCGATGGCTGGTTCAAAGTTTGAATGCCCAGCCACCGATGGCTGGGTCCGCCACTGCATAGAACACGTACTTCCACACAAATGAAAACGTAGTCTCGCCTTCATCACTCTCGATCAGTCACCGGCATGCATACCAACAAGCATCAATCACGCCCGACCCTCGCCTGGAACACATGCTTCTTCCTCTGGTAGAACGCGTCCATCTGGGCCGTCCCGGCGTTGACGACGGCGGGACAGCCGTCGCGGTCCTTCTCGAGCTGCACGCACCCCTTGCAGTAGTACGCGTCCGCCACCGCTCCTCCGCCGCCGCACGACACGCACCTCTCCACGCGCCCGGAGATGCAGCCGTCGCAGACGCGGGCCGGCGCGCTGGGCCGCACCATGGAGTCGCAGGCAACGCAGCGGCCGTCGTGCGCCGCGCAGACATGGCCGACGGAGACGCCCGGGAGACGCGCGCACCTGACGAGGTCCGCCTGGTGCCTCGCCATCGATCGGTCTTTTGGTAGTAGCAGGAGGCCGGTTAAGCGTGTGTACTGCGACTGCTGCGTCGCTTATGGAGTATATAAAGCGCGAATGTTCGTGGGGTGCAAGAAAATGGTTGGCGGTAACGCAGATATGGAGAGGGGAAAGGTCAAATGGGGCGGTAATTAAGAATGCAGATGGCAGCGACACCGATAGAGATGGTCCAACTTCTGTTTGACGAGATAGGTCGGTTTGCCCGCTCGGACGTAACCTTGAGTTGACCGGAGGGTACGTGTGTCCTCGCCGCAAAACTATACTTTATCAATAGTATATTCTCATTGTTTCAAATGATACACAGTTCAGGATTTCAGACACGGTAATTAAAAACAGGTGGAAAAATCGATAGGCATGGGAAACGATAAAAGTGAAGGAGGATACAGATAGAAGGGAGCAACTAATACGAACGTGGGCGCAAGGAAAATAACATGCGCAGCTCTTGATGATCTTTGCAACTGCACAAGCAAAAATATCATCAAGAGCTGGGCAATACTAAATCAATAGTTCAAAGTTTGAAGTCAATTTTGAGAAGTTTTAGGTCATAATAAATCGGATTCAACACAAAAGTAAAACGTTTCAACTAAAAAAAATAAAAATAAAAAAACAACTCAGAAAAAAGGAAAAAGATGTCCAGAGCTTCTTCTCCAGCTCGGTGGAGGTTCTGGTAAGCGGGGCGGCAGTGGAGGATTTGCTATCTAGAGAGAGGAGAAGAAGTCGGCTAGTGCGGATTAGTTCAAATTGATGTGGGGTCCATGAGGGAGGTAGAAAAACTGAAAAAAGGAAAGCAGGCTGGTCCACTGAGAGGTTTCGATAGCAAAAAGGGAAGAAAAGCGCGTCGGACACTACAAGCGCCCACGATAAAGATCATGCACACACACAAAACAAGGATTTCGAGACAGAGAAAGGCATAGGAAACATTGAGAAGTGGGAATGAGGAGATAGATGCAGTGCCAAGTAAGAAATATCTATATTTTGGTAAAAGAAAAATTAAATGCTAAGAATGTCTATATTTTGAAACGGATGGAGTATATAAGAATGCCATGTTACAAGAAAATCATTAATTGATATGTTGAAACTACCACTCTGACAGCATTATATCATCTAATTGTTTTCTAGATCGCTCTATAGACTGAATATTATTTTTATGTTATGAGAGTGGTCATAACACATTGGACTTTTTCAAAGTGGTATAAAATACAACTTCTCTCTCCACTTAAATTTATTGCACATCAACAAAAAAAAACTAGGTATCAGAAATTAAATATACATGTTACTACTCATTGAGACTAGTCTAAAACTTTTTGCATGTCCCAAGAACATCTAAAGAAATTAACTAATGACATTTCACAAAAAAAAAACTTCCACCTTTTTGCTAGTACTACCTCCATTCAAGATGTAAGCATTTTTTTGGCAGTTTCTGGGAGTCATAGCATCTCTTATTCACCTGAACAATACCTTTGTCCTACTATGAATCTTGTACAGAAATGCTTACATATTGGATCGTATGGAGTAAGAGCAATAATGGTGACTGGCCGGTTCACCACAACCAATTGCGTACTTGCTTTTCAACCCGTCCCCCGCCCCCCCCCAAAAAAAAGGAAAAGTGTAATCAAACTATAAAACATAAAAATTTTCTAAAGTTGTAACGAACAGTTGCAGAAAATATGGGCATGTTTGACAATAAATTATTGTCTTAATTCTATAAGGCTTATCTCCTTATGTAAATGATATTTCTAATCTCACTTCCACTTATTCATAGATTTTCTATGGATCTATCCCTCTTGTTCTTCTCATTTTTTTAATCCTATCTCTTCACAAAAAGTATTTCTATTGAATAATAAAAATGTTTTAGTTTCTATAATAAATTATTCCAGATTCAAAAAAATAATGTGATGTACATGTGTTTAAATTGCACCATAGTATGTGATCAATAAATTAGGAAGACTTATTTACCAAAGAACTAATTGTTTCAGGTTCAATAAATATATATTCTAGATTAAAAACAAATGTTGCAATGTATATATATTTTTTGCAAAAGTGTCCCGGACGAGAATTTAGTCCATTGAATACTGTCAACTAAATTCTAAATTACTTCTTGTTTTTGCTTTTGTAAAAAAAAATCTTGTCAACCATTTTCTAGTCAGCACTGCCATGCATGCAAAACTACCTTGAAAACCACTTAAGGAGCAATGTTGAATGGTATAGATAGATGAGGGACAAAATATAACTAGTTTAAGAGACCAGGGACAATCAAAACCAAGACAAGAGTCGAGAGACCGAAATTGGACTTAATTCTTTTTTTATTTACTCACTCTATTCCAAATTACTTCTTGTCTTAGCTTTGATCAAGGTCAAATTCCCCTATCTTTGATTATCAATTCATAAAGATTTAAATAATTTAACAATACATATTTTTAGATTCCGTATAGAAAAGTAATTTGGAATAGAGAGTGGCATAAATTGACATACGGAGGACCATACCTGCCGCAGATACTCTTGGCTCACAAAGTACAATCTGAGGTAAAAAGCATGCGTTACCCAGAGAATGGTTGAACTGAGGATAGCCAATAACATTAATTTTTCTCCGTCATATAATTTATGCTTCCAGTAATACTCATGTCATTAAAAAAATGCACTGCCTGAAGATGATGATGTTTATATGTTCGGCCTTGCGGCCAATTGTTGAGCAATCTAGAAAAGCCAGAAGCAGAGCTTGTTGCGACAAGATTTTGAAGCCTTGTTGTGAAATAATCGGTCGTGCGTGTCAGCGTGTGCTGAATCAATGTTACAGGCGGCGACCCAAGCCATGGGGAGGCAGGGAGTAGTCAGGGACGGCGCATTGCTTAGCTACCAGCCACAGAAGTGGAAGAAGATGAATCAGAAGATCGGAGGGACAGGACCAGCATGGAGCAGGAACCTGGGAAGCTGAAGATTAACCTGGGTGGACCAACAGCAGTCGATTCACAATTACAGCACAGTGCAATATAGCCTTCATTTCGAGTCAGTAGGTTATTCTGAATTCTAATTTCAATGGCTTTCTAAACAACAAAACTGGTAGCAGACTCTAAACAAAAACAGCTCAATGGAACAGAGTATGAAAAATAACTTGACAAGAAAGAATGGGGTGGAAATAAATCAGAGACCGGAGGTGAGGAATGCTTCTATACAACGTGTATGGCGCCCGCCAAAGGCCAGGTACATTACGTGTGTTGGATCCTGACTCCATCACCATCGATCGTAGAGTAGAATCTCAAGCACTACAATCGCTACTAGACATAAACCAGGGCCACGGTCATGTAAAGGCAAGGAGCAGCATGATCAGATGCTCATCTCACGCTCTACTGTTCAAGAACAGGTTCATATTTCAACTGCAATGATAACTTACATAGGAAAACATGAAGAAAAGTTGAGTTACTCTGGTTAGTGGCGTTGCCGCATGATTACTATGCAGGCACCAAGGTTGAACTGTACCTAACTACCACGATGGACCTAGGAGACAACAAAAAGTCAGCTTAATAATAACCCTGCAGAGGTTCTAGAAGTGCAGCAATAACACTTCCCTATTCACAGTCCCAGATCAAAGCGATTACGTCCCCTCCGGCAACTGGCAAACCAACTGCAGCTCTAGCATTAATCAGGAACTTTCATCATCAAAGTTGAAAATGACCAAAGGTGACGAAAACCATCTAGAATGCAGCATGTCTCAAAGACAACAGCTAATATGAACGGAGACATCATGGGAATAAAGATTCCATACGTGATAATTTATATCCATTTACGACAATGTAAATCATCTTAAAAGATACAGTCAAATGATAACAATGCAACGAGTAGACCCTTGTTTCCAGCATCACACTAGGCTTTCTGCGTACTGAGCCACGAGCAAACACCTAATGTAACACCAGAAAATACTGATCACCAAACAACAGACTAGCAAAAGAGTTTTGAGTTGTGGCATGACAATCTAATCATCACCATCATTGTCACTGCTATCACCATTATCAGACTCTTCTATACTCATCTTTTAGATCCTTGTAGAATTCATCCATGTCCTCTTCATCCTCCTCATCACTATAATACTCTTCTATAGCGGATAAAGCAATTCCTAAAGGTTATAACAGAAGAAAAAAAATTGTTATATGAATCTAATCTGAATTCAAATAGTATACAAGAAGAGTAATTTCATATGGTGTAATGCAGTACCATTTCTGTCTTTTGGGGACATCCAGTCATGGAGACAGGTTAGCATCTCAAGTAACTCTGGAGTGAGCGTGCTTCGGCGAGGATTCACAACTTTATCTCCAACAGTAAATGCAGACTTGGTAGCAATAGTGGAGACAGGAATGGCAAGAATATCACGAGCCAAGTTTGCAAGTTCAGGATAACACTTGGACATGCCATTCCAAAACTCCATTATATCCAGATCAGTGTTGTGATCCATTGTTGGTGATGCCAAATACCAATCTAACTCTGACATTTGTTCATGTGGAGGATAATCATCAAACAGATCATCCTTAGCGTGATATTCAGTAACATTTGCTCCAACAAAAGATGAACAAAAAGACATTTTGTATTCTGTTAACAATCTGTGGAGCAAAGCGACAACTCTATCAACTTCTTGGCTAGCATCAGCTTCACCATGGATCTTCTTGAAACAGTAGTTGATTAACTTGAGCTTGTAACGAGGATCAAGAACAGCTGCACAAGCCATCATTAGGCTATTCTCTGACCAATATTGATCGAACTTAGCTTTCATATCTTTCACCATAGTTGACATGAAGTTATCATGCTCTTTTGTCACTTGTAACAAACGACCAACTTTGTATAATCCCAGAAAGTACAAATTGGCAGTTTTGTACTTCGCCGTTAACAAAATGCAAGTTATGTCATAAAGTGGCTTCAGAAACTTTTCCATCATTGTTACCTTATTCCACTCTTCATCAGAAAGATGGAGTTCTGACAAAAAGGTTTCATCTGTTGATGCAAAGTGACTCAAAGCATCCTTGTAATGTAAGGCGCAACCAAGCATTTTGTATGTTGAGTCCCAATATAGATAAAAGTCATCACGCAGCTTCATTGTAACATCCAACTGATAGATGTCTTTAGCATATTGATAAAAAGCATTCTTTGTATTAGCAGAATATTTGATATAATGAATTCCTAGACGAATCTTGACAATAATATCAGCAATCAGCTCCTGACTAGCTCACACAGCAGAATTTAAGATATCAGTGCAGCAATATACATGATATAACTCACAATTGCACATTAATTTGCCTTTATCATGCAGAATATTCTTGAGTGAATCGACCACAGAGCCCTCATATAGAACACTATCCAGAGTTATGCTCATGACCTTCTTCTCTAGCTTCAATTCATTGAAACATGATGCAATAGTTTCAGCAACATACATGGCATCTTCAGGAAACTCCAAGAGTTTGAAGCCAACTATTCGTCTCTGCAGCTTCGAATCAGCATCAACAAAGCAAGCAGTTACACAAAGATAGATATCGTCATTATAGTTGTCAGCAGTCTCTTTAGACTTCCACTTCTCAACAGCAAAACTCAATGCCCCAGATGCTTCACATATGATGCTACGCAAAGTCTCCCTTTCCCTTCCATAAAGATTCATGACATCTCGGTCTATAACAGAACGGTGCATAGGAAGCAGAGGATTTAGAGCACGAAGAAATCTCTGAAAATGATATCCTTCAACAAGGGAAAGTGACCGTGAAGAACTCATTATAAACATAACTAAGATTCTTCTAGCATGAATTAGGTCAGGACCAGCATTGGGCTCGACATCTGAATCATGGTCCAAGAGAGAAATCCCTTTGTTACCAGAGTTTGCAGAGATCGTCTTACACGCAGAGCACTTAGAAGAATTCCCACTTGTGCCAACTTGATTGAGTATATAGAATCCTTCCCAAATATCAGATTCTTTCTGATGCTTTCCACTCAACTCTAGCTTGTTGGACTTGTGTTTTTCCACATCGCCGTCCTCCCCCTTGTCATCCAACATGAACTCGTCCTCTTCCTCATCATCAGGAAACATCTGATAGCCAGCCTCACTTTCCTGAGTTGACATGACTCCAAGCCCTGTACACAAACATAAATCTCAACTTTTTTTCCCCTGCTCCTCTTTTTGGGAAGGAAATATAGCAAATAGCAGCCCGAAATCCGAAATTGGACCTTTTCTTATGCTGTTTTGAATGATGAAAACTGGTTACTTCCAGGCTATTACAGAATCACGATGATGCTAATACGTGTCTCCCAAAACACATATTTCACCGTTATCAGTAATACTGAAAAGACTCCCGAGAGTCCCTTCTCCAGGTGCACAAACAAATATTTTATTATGTTGCATATAAAAGGGCACCAAAAAGTCTGTTTTTTCTCCAGTATCTACTGCCGTCTACAATCAATTGGGACTAGAGAACTCAAAATAAGTTCAAGATGCAGTTAAACATCAGCGCGCATTCCCCTAATTCTGCAAATTTCGCCCAGAAAAAAAAATTCTCTAATTTCTACCAGGCCCAGCCCAATAGACCGAGATTCCAAAGCGAATGTATTCGGGACACTCTATAGGGTAATCTATGATCCACGAGGAGGACCAACATGAAAACGATGCGAAAGGAACTTCCAGGGCGTGGAGCGAACCTAGGGTGCGCAGGCGGAGGCGATCGGCCGAATTCCGGTGCTTGAGAGGCCGGCACCGGACGGCGAGCTGAGACGGCGGGGCGTGCCTCGCCCGCCGGCGGTGGATGCCGCCGGGGAGACGAAGCGAGGCCGGCGTCGGTGCTCTTGGGGGCGGAGGGAGGAACCAAGGGGCGGAGCGAAATGGGGTTTCGGGGGCGGGGTTAAGGCTTTGTGGAAGGGGAGGAAACTTGGAGGGCGAAAATGGGCCGGGCTGCAGTGATTTCTCTTACTCTTTTCTTTTTCTTTTGTGCACAGATTTCTTTCGCTGTCCGTGTGCGGCCCGGCCCATGCGCGGTGGACGTCGCTGGTGGCGGATTAGCGTGGGCGGCGAGCTCGGGGGCGAGGTGGCGGCGGAGCGCGGGTGTGAGCGGGCGGTGCGACGCCGCGGCGGCGGTGGCGGATTGGCGCCTGCGGGGTTAGCGGTTTGGGTTGCCGAGGGCGGCGCCAACGGTGACCTCCATTTCCGACCGGTATAGAAGGTTTGGGGGGCGGCTGGTGGCAGTGCAGCGAGGCGGCGCTCCGACCGGCATCATGCCAACCGCTGGTGGGACGCGTGGCGGCCTAAGGAGGGGACGCGCGACGCGCGTTACCCTCCCCCCCTTCGTTTTATTTTTACCTATGTGAAGCTAGTAAATAATTCGTTCCATCTAAAACATATTTTCCATATGAATATGAAACATGATAAAATCCAGTATATGAGAATTACTAGCAGTTTCTGATATTATCAATAACTAGCAAAAGTGCCCATGCGTTGCCACGGGCTGACATTATTATTTTTTTTAAAAAAATAGTTTTTCTTTTGCTGCTGATCAATTGTGTTGTGAATGTTTTGTTTTTAGTTTTAAATAACTTTTTTATTTCTTTTATTTTGATTCCCCTCCCCTCTCCCCAAAAGTAAGGTTTTAATGGTAACATTGGGAGATTTGTCGTAGACATTTCATTTTGTTTATTGATCAGCTTGTTAATATATTTTTTTTGTTTCTAAGTTACAGATGTAAGCTTATATTTGAATTAGTTTTCCCAAAAAAGGGGTTTGAATTGTAATATTGTGAATTGGAGGAGTAGTAGGCATTTCATTTGCCCTTTTCCCCTTCAAGGCTGTCTGAGTTTGTTAATGTTTTTCTTCCCATCTCATTTTTTCCGATGAAGCTTTGCAATCCATTGTCGTTCTTTCTTTGACCGGCATCTTACCGGCCGCGCCTGCGAGCTCTCTGTGCCATGCCCGCCGCGTGAGCCAGTCCAGCGCCTCGCCCTCCCCGAGAGAAAGTCGTGTTGCGCGAGTGGACGTGGGGCAGTCTTGTTGTCGTGCCGCGTCCCCGTCCCTCTGCCCGAGCACGCCGCTTCCACACCGCCCGTCCGCTGCGGGATTTATCCTCAACCTCACCGCCGGCCACGCCTCCTCCGCCGTGGCCCAGGCAGCGATCGCCGCGTAGCCTCCGTCCACCGGCAAGACCACGGGCGGCAGCAAGATCACCGATGACGTACCCTCAGGTGATGTTGGCTGTCGAGCATCTACGATATTTGAATAGGCAGTGTCTCCGTTTGAACTCAAACTTGATGTCCTACGCGCGTACCTCTGGCTTTGTTATGAATAGAGTTGCAATTAAACACAGACGCGAATCCGATCAGCATACGTTACCAAAAACAACATCGCCGTAGTAGGACGCGAGTCCGATCAGTATACATTACCAAAAACACCATCGCCGTAGTACACTAATTAATAAAATTCAGATTCAAATACAAAAATTGGAGATTCCAAATCCATCAGACCTGACGTTTCGGCACCAAATTGTGAGGTGGGTCCCACATGTCGGCACCAACTTTTTTTTTATGAAAGACGCGCCGACGGCGGACGGTAGACCCACAAGATAAATAATAAGGAGTAAAGAATACACCTGTTTTGTATTTCAGATGCAGTTTTTGTCTTTGCAAAAAAAAAAAAAAATTCCAGTTAACAATGCTGAGAGGTAGATTGTTGTATGGTCATCCGACATTTTACAAAATACTAGTCAATTTGAAACTTTGAATCTTCGATAAAAAATATGCTAAATGGGACAGTTCTGTCTTTTCGTGGACCTATGAAACAGAGTACGAAGCTGGACCAGAATATCATAAGTTAACAGCCGGATTCTTCAAATCGAGAACTCACTGAGTGGCTTTCTGTGAATTCTGCCTACACTAAGTCTTCGGCAGAAAATTTTAGTCTTCTAGCCAGAGCTACCGGTATTCAGGAGGCCTTCGTGCAACTCAGCATGTCTGGTGGCGAAGATAATTCGTTTTTGGCTGAAGGGTTTTCTCCTTCTTCGAAACTCCCGGAACCTCTTCCAGACAAAACCCGAAGCTGTTTTGAGAAGATTATTCCGCATTGGCAGGAAGTTGGTTCCGAACGGGTTTCTTCTTTTGTCGCTTCTTTGGGTAAAGCTCAAGACACGCAGGCTTCTCCCGAGCCTGATAATAGTGCTGATGAGGATTGAATTTGCTCTTAGGGAGCTCTTTTGTAATACGCCTTCAAATAGTGTATTTATATTTAACCGAAGGTAGTTCATTTGTATGATAACTTGGATGAAGCTACCTTGGTTAATTTCTTATTTTGACCTTTAAATTATTGGTCTTATGCGATGTCTAGAACACCTTTTCCTTTTTGGTATTTTGTTTTCGCAACTTTTTCCCTTATTTGGGAGAGTTTTGTCCGATCGAAGCTTCCTCTTCTGGAAGTTTCTATCCGCGTAGATAATCGACTTTCTCTTGTCTATTATCCGTTTTTCTGTCCTTTGGGACGATTTTTTCTGCTTTTGGGAAGGGTACAAGTTTTCCTTGTTATTCCTTCGAATATTCCTTTCGAGATCATCGTTTTCCCGTTTTTCTTGGGAAATATCGATGCATTTGATTCTGTCCTTTTAGGACGAAGATCTTTCATGCCCTTTTGGCGAAGTCTTTGATTTATAGGGAAAAATTTTATTCCTCGCTTCTACCTCGTTAAAAACCTTGCTCCCTACAAAGGGTTTCCCTATGCAAGGAAAAATGTATAGACCGGCTGATTTTTACACATAGTATTTCTTTAGTTTTTTGACATTTCATGTATGGCTAACTTCTTCGCGTTCGGAGCTTAGTAACCTGAAAGCTCTTTCATTGATTGTTGACCTCGCTATGTATGGTCCTTCCCATTTGCTTTGAAGTTTTCCTACAGAGCCTTCGTTTGGCTTTCAACGAAGCACCAAGTCTCCATCTTTTATTTCCTTTGACCTTATGCTTTTATTCTTCTATTTTTTGGTTTCTCTTCGCATTTCTGGAGATTGAGTATAGCTTCGTTTTGAATTTCTTCCAGATTTTCTTTTGATGATATGAAAGCTTCGTCCGAGTTTTCTGCTTGGCTTTGCAACGACTTATTTTGTATTTCTTTTGGCGTTATCACCTCTTCTCCGAAGAGCAACTTGAAGGGGCTGAATCCTGTTGACCTCGAATGTGTTGTTCTTAACGACCATAGAACCGAATGGAGCTCTTCCGGCCACTTTCCTTTCTTGATATTGAATAGCCTTTTTTCCACTCCCAAAAATATTCTCTTGTTTGTGTTCTCGATTGCTCTGTTTGTTTGAGGATGGTATAGTGATGCGAAGCGTAGGTTTATTTCCAGCGATTCACAGAAGTCAATGTACAGTTGGCTGTCAAATTGCTTCCCGTTGTCTACCACAATATTCTTTGGTACTCCAAATCTGCAAATTATGGTTTGCCATACGAACTTTTTCATGTTTTCCGAAGTGATCGAAGCTACTGCTCTGAATTCAATCCACTTTGAGAAATAGTCCATTGCAACGAAGGTGTATTGGAGATTCCCCGGCGCTGCTGGTAGTTTTCTGACTATGTCAATACCCCATTAGTAGAATGGCCATATGAGTTGCATTAGCTGTACTTCTGCTGCAAGGCTTCGCTGATGTCTTGCAAAGAATTGGCACTCAGTGCACTTTTTGACTATTTCCTCTGCATCTTTGGCAGCTGTTGGCCAATAGAAACCCATTCTATACGCCTTCGCCACGAGTGGTCTTGATGCAATGTGAGACCCACACATGCCTGAATGTATGTCCTGGAGGATTTTCTTGCCATCTTCTTGGAGGATGCATCGTAGCCATGCTTGGCAGACTCCACCTTTGTACAGCTGTCCTTCTATCAACTTATAGTTTCTTGCCTTTTGTGCTATTCTCTTTGCTTCGACCTCGTCCTGGGCTTCGTATTGGTTGTTCAAGTGAGCTATTATTGGTGCTCTCCAGTCTTCCCATCGCTGAAATAGATGGTGTACTTTCCTCCTGGATTCTTCAGCTGTTGATCTATCCAGAACTTCGAAGAAGACGTCTGGAGGGAGGTTTTCACCTTTAGCAGCAGCCTTCGCAAGTGCATCAGCTTCTTTGTTTAAGTTTATCTTTAAACTTTTTACAGTGAAGTCTTTCAAATATTTTTGTATTTTGGTCACAGCTTTGTGATATTTTATTAGCTCTGGGTCCCTTGCTTGATAGTTGTTTTCCACCTGGTTAGCTACAATCTCAGAATCTGTGCTGATGAGATCTCTTCTTGCACCCAAAGCTTTTGCCTTGCGAAGCCCGAGTAGTACCCCTTCGTATTCCGCTATATTATTGGTTGAGTGGAGCTACAACTTGACGGCGTATCTCAGCTTGATACCTGAAGGTGGTGTTATTATTGCTGATGCTCCGGCGCCTACTGCGCCCCATGGCCTATCGGTGAATATTGTCCATAGTGACTCTGTTATTGTGATAGATGCTTCGGGCGTCGCAGGGGTCCATTCGGCTATGAAATTTGCCAGATCAGCTGCTTTGATTGCTGTTCTTGCTCTGAACTCAATGTCAAAGGGTGCCAGCTCTGCTGACCATTTTCTGATTCTTCCTATTGCTTCTTTGCTTCGCAAGGTATCTCGAAGAGGGAAGGAAGTTGGTATTATTATTTTCCTGTCACTAAAATAATGTTTTAGCTTTCTTGAAGACATAACCACTGTATATGCCATTTTTTCTATTTTTGAATACAGCAACTTTGCTCCTGATAAGGTTCAGAGATGAAGTATACTGGTTTCTAATTTTTGTCTTCACTGCTCTCGTGGACAAGTGCTGTGCTTACTGCGGTTGACGAGGCATTGATGTATAAAAACAAGTCTTTGCCTGGCTTTAGGCTGGACAGAGTGGTGAGTTCTGTGAGAGCTGTCTTGATTTTGTCAAAGGCCTCTTGTTGGTCAGGTCTCCATTGGAACTTGTCTTTTGCGCGAAGGGCCCTGAAGATGGGACCGCTTCATTCTGCCAGCTTCGGGATGAATCTGCTCAAGGAGTTGAGTCTTCCTGCTAATCTCTGAACATCTTTCAGGCATTTTGGGGTGCTAAGCCCTGGATGGCTTCGATCTTCTTTTTGTTGGCTTCGATGCCTCGTTGTGACACCATAAAACCCAATAGTTTTCCGGCTTTAACTGCGAAGACACACTTAGCCGGATTGAGCTTGAGATTGTGTTTCGTTAGATTCCTGAAAGTTTCATCTAGATCTTTTAGGTGATCAGCTCTTTCTATTGCCTTTATAACTATGTCATCTACGTAAGCTTCAGCATTTCTTCCTAGCTGATCTTCAAAAATCTTCTTGACCAGTCTGGCGAAGGTTGCTCCTGCATTACGAAGGCCAAAGGGCATTCTGATGAAACAGAACGTTCCATCATGCGTGATAAAATCTGTTTTTTCTTCATCTTCTTTTGACATGTGTATTTGATGATAGCCTAAATAAGCATCTAAGAAGCTGAGCAGCTGATATCCAGCTACTGAATCTGTTGTTGTGTCAATGTGGTCAAGAGGGAAGTTGTCCTTTGGACAAGCCTTGTTCAACCTTGTGAAATCGATGCACATCCTCCATTCTCCAGTCTTTTTCTTTACAAGCACGACGTTTGATAGCCAACTTGAGAAGATTGTTGGTCTTATCACACTTGCTTTCAGCATCTTGGTTACTTCCACCGTTGCAGCAGCTTTCTTCTCATCGGACACTTTTCTGATTTTGTCTGCGAAGGATCTTATCCTTGGATTGACTTTCAATTCATGTTGAATTGTTTCTCTCTTGATGCCGTTATGTCTTCAGGTGACCATGCGAAGACATCAGCATTGTCTTTGAGGAACCTGACTAGCTGTTCTCTTTCGTTTGCTGAGAGATTCTTGCCTATTGTTACTGTTCTTTCTAGCTTCTTCGGCCATAGTACGACCTCTTCTACCTCGCTAGAAGGTTTGAGTTTTGCCTGCTCTCCCTTCGCTTGGTAATCTTTATGCTCATTCTCTTTGTATGTTTCCTTGTTAGGTGCACTTGTTTGTTGCCTGTTTGGATCGCAACATATGTTTATGATGCCTTGTTGTGAGGGCATCTTCATCATCAGGTAGTTGTGATGAACTGCTGCTCCGAAGCCTGATCGGATTTTTCTTCTGAATATAGCGTTGTATTGGCTTTCTGAATCCATGATGAGGAAATCTGTTTGAGTTGTCGATTTGTCCCCGTCTTTGAAGGTTACTTTCATTCTTATGGTTCCAATCAAAGCCACTTCTTCTTCACCGAAGGCTTTCAACACTAACTTGCCGGCGCTTGTGTAGCCATCGATTTTCATTTTTCTGAGAGTCTCTTAAAAAATGATGTTTACCAGGCTTCCATTGTCAATTAAAATTCTGTGCACTAGGTACCCTTTGATGTCTGTCTTGATGACGAAGGCATCTGTGTGAGGGAAGTCAGTGACCTTGATGTCTTCCGAAGTGAAACGAATAGCTGACCGCTTCCATTCTAGCTCATCAGTTGTTGCTCTTGCTGTTTTTGCTGGGTGTTCGTCTTATCTTCTTTTCATCGTGGGTTCGGCCCACAGACGGCACCAAATGTTGGTTGAACAGGATCCCTGATGGGCTTAGCAAAGCCCTCCAACAGGTTGTTAGTTGCAGTCCTAGCGTGGCGAAGCTCTCTGAACGTCTTGTTGTCCGAATTCGGCTTTAGCGAAGCCCTCTGAATGTCTTGACATCTGGTTCTGCGTCAGCGAAGCCCCCTGAATGTCTTGTCGTCTGATTCTGCGTCAGGGAAGCCCTCTAGTTCTGTCTGTTACGTTGGACAAAGGTGAGAGCCCAGGCTGTCCCTTGGGTCTCCCGAACTGTGTTGCGTTGAAGCCCTCTTTCGCCCGCGGTGCCCGGCGAAGGATGTTGAGACGACAGAGAATTGTGGACGGAGTAAATGATGTATTTGGCTCGGGGCCCAAAAACTGGTGTCATTACCGGACCCCCTCCTCCATATTTATAGAGGGGGGGAAAGATTGTTATTACAACCAGGTCCTTTGTCAATTCCGTTACGTCTCTCCGCAGTAGGCTTGGCTTATATGCTTCATCAAGCCCCTTCGTTGAAAGTCTTGACCCCTTCATTGTAAGCTTATAACCTTCGGCCTTTATCCCTGGCCCTTCGCATGTCGAATACTTGTTGCCAGACTCCCCAACAAAAAGTTCTATCATTAAGGAGCTTGAGACCGCAAGCATGGCCATTCGAATGGATTATGACTCTGCAGAGTTTGTACGTTGTACCCATAGATTGTGAGTGACCGTCTGTGGTGTAGCTAGCACCGTGTACTCACAAAGTGTGCACATCGGTATCACACATGACATTTTCATTAGCCGTTTGTTAACCTTGCCTTCCCTAAATTGTAAAGATTCCCTTCGTACCTACCAGCTAACATCTCAGAGGTGCAATTTTTCCCTCCTTCAAACATGGATAGTTAGGCAGGAATTAAAAGGGTATAATTTATTGTGTTAGCAAGCTTTGATCCCACATGTATAGTAATGGGAGCCCCTTCGAATAACCCCACCAAAAACGGAGATAATCCGTACATTCCCTACGTCTAGAAGGCAAGGCAATATTCAACTAATTACTTAGCCATGGCCGTCCCATACCAGCGTCCATGGTCGCACGAGAGTTTCCTCAAATCAAGTTATAATGTACCGGTCCTTATGCGATGTGACAGGTCTCCATCAATTATCAAAATATCAACATAATTATCACAGCATAACCCGTCATCATCTAAAATTCTTAGAGCATATAAATAAATCCATTAAGGGGTATGACCCTGAAATTTATAGATTAGCATGTGCTTAAACATATACCATTTAGTGAGAATTTACTAAGTCATCGTTTTAATAATAGTATATAATGTGATTCCTAAAAGAATATTCACCCTATCAAATTCCAACCTAAATACCTTACAAAAACGATTTATAGTGGGTCGTAGGGTTCCTAAATAAAAGGATTTCCATGTTTTCCCGGGAGTAGTTTATATTAAAACTATCAATGCACAATTTATTTCCTAATCATTATGCAAGTCATTTTATCACAACCATAGGATCAAGATGGTCAAGGGGGTGCTTGCCTTGCTGCTGGTCTTGTTCAAACTCTTGGTCTTCGTAGTTCGGATCCTTGGATTCTTGCTCCTCTACATATTCATCATTGTTCGGATCGTCTACACGTTAAAGTAAATAATATCCAAATAAATACCAATAAAATTTGAATTAAATCCAACTGAAAATGGTGCATATTTTCGCATGAATGCATGAAGTATGAATTTATATGAGCTATGCAACCTGAATCACTCAATTCGGAGATTGTATAACGATTCTACGCGCGTTCGAAGTTAAATCGGAAAATAGATTAAAATCGGCTACACTTAGTCCATAAATGACCAAATTCTTCCTAAATGAATTTCAAGGCTAATATGTTGGCCCTACCCCTAGGGTTGGAAAGGCCATATTCACCTAGACAAGATTTTAATTCACTTAATTTCCTAAAGAAAATACATGTGGTGTGTGTATTAAACATATCTATTTAAGCAAATTAAGTGTAACATTTTTTTTCCATCAAAACAATGTTGGTAGTGTGAAAATCTAAATATTTTATTCCTAGTGATTGTACCTATTAAGTAATCATCAATTAATTTCCTATAAGAAACATATGATTTTCTAAGAAATAAAGCAACTCTACAATTTATTTCTTTTCAAATTTTCCTATGATCAATTATATGTCTACAGTGGAGATAGACTCTGAAAAAGCTCAAAAGTAAATAAATCTTATCTATTTCCTATATACAAATTGCCTAATCAATTATTTCTAAACAAAGCATAAAGCTAACCTATTTGCTACTATGAATTTTCCTAAACACATGTATCATATTTTTACATAAGAAAGAGCCTAAAAACATAAGGAATCTTTCCAGCAATTTTCCCAAATTTTGCCTACTATTTTCTATCTATTTTGGAGCTAAAAACGTTTAATCAATTTTTGGCCAATCAAACGACGACAAGTGGCGGCTTAACGTTTAAATCACTCAAAACCATGCGGGAACAGTGATCGTGGCGACTCAACGGCTCGCCGATGGCGAACTACGGCTCGGCGACGTCGACATCACCCACCAATCGACTCGCAAGGTTGAGGGCTATCACCCGGTGTTCGACTCGTCGACGGGGATGCCCTGTAGCGGCGGCACGGCGGTGACCTAAGCGGCGCAAAACAGAGCTACAGCAAAAAGCAAGAAACTAAGTGCTGCGACGTCGACGTCATGTGCATCTAGTACCTATGGGCAATGAGGAACCTTACCAAACAAGTGGCGCGAGCAACGGAGGCCGGAGACGACGGCTTGCCGGACGGCGGCGGCGAAACAGGGGAGGGTAGGACGAAATGATCCTTCCGCCTAGAAAGGAAGAAAAAGGTAAAGGGGGTAAGCATCAGCATCACACAGAGATGCCAAAAGCACATGACCTCGACGTGGAGCTCACCGGAGAGGCTTGAATTCCCGCGATGGCAGCTGCGGCTGATTTTGGGAAAAACTCAAATTCCGGTGATGTTTTGGATTTTCTCTGGCCACGGCAGGTCCTATAGGACCAAATGGAGTGGGAGAGGAGGTTTGTGGGCTCGGTCAGGGGTTTTGTTCGATGGAGAGGCGGTTTGCGGCGATATTTCGCCGATGCGACCCCCGGATGTCAGCGGCGTGCGTGAGAGTGCATAGGAGGGAGCAGCTCTGGAAGTGCGCACGTTTGCGAGAAGGCTCGCGGAGCTCCGTGGCGCGCGTGGCAAGCAATGGTGGCTCGCGCCAGTGCGAGCACAGCGCGGCACCGGGCGATGCCATCGCGGTGGCGCGCGGCGAGTCACGGCGTAGTGCAGAAGTAGCACGAGCGCGTGATTTTTTTCCACGGCGCGAATTCAGCTTAAGAACAGGGTGAGGCATGGGCGTGCAGGGTGGCAGGGACGCGCTGAGGCGGGCACGGGGCGAGGCGGAACGCCGTTGACGCAGTCGGCGCCGCGGCCACGCGTGTACAGAGGAGGAAGAAGAGGAGCGGGCCGGTGCGGGCTGTCATGGGCTGGACTGGGCCGGTGCACTGTGTCGCTAACTGGATCAGGCCCAGCTAACTTGTTTACTGTTTTTCAAATATTTCAAACAGGCTGAACGGTTCATGAATTTTCTATCTAGGCAAATGGTCTCCAAAAATTCTGAAAAATTCATAGAAAATACTACACTGTGAATTGCACCTATGGTGAGTTTTCGGTAATTTTTGGCTGAGCCAATTTCTCACGAAAAATCGGAAAAGTTCCTGTATGCATATGAATGACATGTATGAATGAATTTGAAAATTCAAAGGAGCTCGAATTTGAAATTCAAACATAACCCAACTTTATTTAGGGTTTATATACATCATTTTTAGGCCTCTAATTTTGGGATGTGACAAGCGGTCCACTGACGATTTTCCGTCATTCTGTGCTTCTTTTTCTCATTGGTTTGCAAGCAAACTAGCTACATGCATCCAAGCAAGCTACCCGATATCATTTTTAACCCTGCCTTCTTTCTTTCTATTATCTAGCTACATGCATCCAAGCATGCACCTAAACAACTTATTCTTTTCCTTATTCTTCTCCTAGCGTGATATATCTAGCTATATCTGAACAGAATGTTGCAGCTTGCAATAATCTTTGTCTTCCCTTCTCTCTTGGTCCGTCTTTTTCATTTTCTCCTTTGCCTTTCTTTTCTAAACCCTTAAAGGACCAGTTTGGAGAAAAATCAGTTTTACCTTGCCATATCTTACCCACCTGTATACCCACCATTGATTTAGATCGTACCTTCCTAAAAAATCGTCCGATCCTGCAAGGCTGGGTGGGTCCAATCAGGGAGAGGGCAAGGGGACGGGACAAATGTCATTGCTCAGTACAAAAAACGGGACACCGTGACCTCGCACCTCGGTTTTTTTTCACCGTGACCAAAGCTAGCCTTTCCTCTTAGCCCCGCCTCCTTCGAAAGTTGAATACGGTGAACAAACGCTGCCTTTCCTTTTTTACATTAATTTTTCCATCTCGGGAGACCAAGCTTAGGAAAGTTTCTTTTGCAGCACAGGCGATCATGGTCGAGACTCGAGATCCTGCTCGCCCCATCCTCATCAACGCCCAAGGGCGTCTCCTCCCAGCGCTGCCATGCCGCCTCCACCGCTGCTCCACTTGCTCCGCCACCGTGATCTGGCGTTGGAGACCGATGGGGCAACAATGGTCTGCGGCAACGGGGGAACGGGAGTGGTCGCGGCCGCCACGTCCAGTGCTATCATCACAGGATCCAGTGATGCGGCAACAGGGAGAGACAGCGGGAGCCAGGATGGTGAACAAGGCATTCCGCTTCGTCCGCCTCGCTGAGTTCGAGATCCTCTTCGTGTTCTTTTTGTCATCGCCCTATCCACTTCAACCTGGTAAGCACCCCACCAAGATTCCCGTATTCTTCCCTACTTGTTCGAGATTAGCGTACAATTAGAACAAGTGTGGTAGTTCTTGACCAATTCGCAGGACCCGTTTGATTAATCTGGTATTGCTTCGTGAATAGATCAACATATTATCTATTTGAAGTGCAAATCAGCGAGGTCAATTGGGAAATATATAGGTATTGCGATTCAGTTGAGATTTACTCTCCGTCCATAAATTTTCAGATAGGTTATATATTGAAGGACATGTAGATTGGTACAGTTTTTTTATTCTCACGAATCTGGCAGGCCACAGGGCTAGGACATCATATCCCTTTTTTTCTATATATACTTTGCCTCATAAACACTTTACTCTGCTGGTAGGACGAGTCACTCTTGGTGACTAGAGCAATGTCGAAGTCAAAACAGGGAGCTATTGGGTGTGACGATAATTGCTGCTTGGATTGGCAGTTCGGCACTGACTGACTGACTTCCATAAATCATATCAGAGCTGTTGCACGGTAAGCTCTTGAAGAAAAAGAATCAGTAGACATGTTGTTGTCCTGAAATTTGAATTTGTGGCGGCTGTGTTGTTAATATACCAATGAGTCAGATTGTTATTTACTGGAATTACATTTGCTAGGGATGTTTGCCTTTTCATAATCATGTCACTTTCCACCGTTCCATGTTTGAAATTCCATTGCTTATTACTTCCCCTTAAGTCATCATGTTGTCTTTAGCTATATTTTATAGCAAAAAGTATTATTCAAAGTTATGTTTTGGAGATCGTGCCAATGTCCTAAACGACAAGAATTTACACACTGGTTGGAGTAATTGCCAATATCAGCATTGGCTTTTTGGAGCTTCGGCCACTTAAAAAGATATTTTACTTTAGCTGCACAATATGATAATATTTGAACTCTTGGCAATTGGCAAGGCTAAAAGTTATGTGGCAAGTGGAACAGGGATACTCTTACATGCAGAGCAATATCTATTTTGCATGATTATATTCTCAGGACATGAATATTAATTATCAGATTTTAATTTTGTTTGCCATATAAACAGTGCAAAAACTAACATCGAATCTAAGTTGTTATTTGCTTCCTGAAAACTCTTCTGCCTGTGTATGTTTCCACAATGCATCCTAATCGTTGTTTTTATTGCTATGAGGGTGCATACATGATTGATCATCAATGTTTTCATTACTGTGAGTCTCAAATGTTTAGAGAAAAGTGTTCGTGGGAATTGGCGGCACTTCCTTAACAATGTCAGATCCACTTTGATATATTCATATACTAATTTAGCATATATATTTTTTGTGTATCTTGGTAGTTTTTATTATTAAAAAGAATGGCATAACTGACCAGAGTGTTACTAACCACATGCCATTGCATATTTTTCAGGTAGGACCAAGACATAACATTCTGAAAACTGTTTAGCAAACAATGCACAAGAACTTTGAGCTCCTCTGTTGCGTCCCCAGCCCGACTTCCGCAACCAGCGCTGCATCTACGTGCTAAATCCATGGTGTTCGTCCCCGCCGCAGCCTTGCAGCACCACCAAGATCAGTTTGCCTGGGATAGACGAATCTCAGATCTGGTTGCCCGCCATTGTTACGCCTTCCTTTGCTGCCGCTTGATTTTCTGGAATTAGTTGTATTTGTGTTCGAGATCTGGTTGGCACTGGCAGCTGGAGCAGACATGGGAACACGACTCTTTTCTCATTGCTTCACCAATGCAGTATTTGCAAGTTGATTTGTTGAACTGAGTTCTACAATTTAGATAGTTGCATGTATTTTGTATATTGGTGGGCTTTCCCGATTATGCCCTATGATGCTCTGTTCAAGTTACCAATGCACTTAGAAAATGTACGTTTTTCTGCTTAATAGGATTAAACATTGGTGATTAAAAGATATGAATGTGCTTTGAGGTTGCATTAAAATAAAGACTCTCAATTATTTATGGTCGCTATCGTTACCGACAATGAATAAGAACTATGCGCCACGTCATGTCTTTTATGTCTCAAAGTCAATTAGCGTCTTTAATTTCAAACAATATCGTTATTTTATCAGATTCTTGAGCTTGTCGTGTTAATGTCGTTATGGTACTTAAATGCAATGATGTGTCAGAAGTGTGTTTTCTTTTATGTACACGTTGCATCATATTATTTTTATTTATAATAAAGTCCTGCCAAATGATGTCATTTGGTCGGACATGTGCGTGGCGCACGTGCATTTTTACTAGTCTTTGCATGGGCCGACTTCCTCTTCCCATGGCTCAGCTCGCCCGCCAGCGGCCCACCTGGACCAGCCACACCCCGCCCTGTCTCCTTGATGCGCCTCCGTCGCCATTGTCGTTGACCCAAGCTTAGTGCCTTGCAGTTGCATTCCCTCTTTCGGTCCTCTACAAGCGAATTCCAATCTGCCATTACTCTTTTCCCATCCTTTTCTTCCTGTCGTGGCCTTGCTATCTAATTGTCGCCAATGTCTTGTCATCTCGTAGCTGCCCTGCCGCCCTTTGTTTTGTTTCTCTCTTTCTCGTGTCGCACAAAGAATTTCCTAGCTATCTTTGTGGTTATTTTCTCTCTTCCTTTCTTTGCCTGCACGCTAGCTGCCACAAAGCCTTGGTAGCCCGATGCTGCTGTCCTTCTGCTCCTTTCTCTCACCTTGCTTGCAAGCTATCTATTCTCTGTAATTCAGTCCCAGGCTGCAGCGAAGTCAATCAGGTTTTGAGGCCTGTAACAACGCCATGGCTTCTCTGCTGCAGTGACTTTGATTTATCTTGTCCAACAACAGTTCATGTTGACGTTCAGCAAGCAAGATGTGGTGGCCCTTGACACGACCCACAAAGCCCACTTCTTGCGTCCCCCTGAGCCTTGCTCAACCCAGCCCAGCACGCCACCACGCCCAGCCTGCCACCAATCGTGCAACACCAGGACTTGCACCACAGGTATCGAACCTCCTTGGCTCCCAGGAAAAACACACGACAAAAATCCCAATCTCGCCTCCATATTGCAATCATGCCTCTCTGGTCGTCCTCCTCGAGCCCTAGTAGCCCCACAGCGCCGCCAGGTTGCCTCCGCACCTCGCCATCTTCGCTGCCAGTCGCGATCTGCGCCGGGACCCCTATTTGGCGTGCGGGTTCCGGAGATTTACTGCTCCGATCGTCACGCCCTTTAACTGGAACATAGCCTTGTTTGTCTTCCACCACCCCACGAAACAGATTGGCCGTTGGGGCATCCTATTTGGAGATCTCTTGGGCGCCGTCACCGCCGCCCTGCATCTGGACACGCCCAGCGTATGTCCTGGAAAGCACAGGTTGGCATCCATGTTCCTGATGATCTGTCTATCCAAATATTTGAAATTTTGATATGTTGTGCACCTGATAGTAATGCACGAATATACAATCCAGATCTTCAGAAACTGTACCGATGTCTGCAGTCTCGAAGTCGATCAATTTTCTGCCCTGCTTCTGGACGGGAGCCCTCATGTCATGCAGATCGAATCCTCGTTCCCGTTGATCTGTCCAACCAAACGTATCCATATTTTATCAGGAGGTATGATCAGTCATCTTACATCGTGCTTCCGAAGATGATAGCCATAGGGCCACCGAGGCCTTCAGCATCTACGTCGTCTGTGCTTCAGCCCCATCTCAGTGCGCACCCAGCACATGTCCTGAAGACGTCTTCGTTCCGGTAATCTGCTCAACGAAATTCTACGAAATTTTACCACGAAGTGTCTCTTATCACCCTTCATCTGTATACAAAGCAGATCTTCCAAAGAATCATCGACGCTGCTGATCTTGACGTTAATGTTCTGGTCGTTCTTCTATTGGACGCGAACAGCATGTTTCCTGAGTTCGGTCCTTGTTCCCAGCGCCCCTTAAATATTGTCTTTCTTGTGCCACCTGTGTCATCAACTGAACCATCTCTTGTTTATGAAGATCACCAAAGATCCCAGCCAAATATGCAGAGAAGGCAAGGAAGTATGGGTCCGAATTACCACCCGATTCCATTGATTACGACAAGAGTTGTGTTTCTTATCTACTCGATTGTGAGTTTCTATGTTGAAAGGTGAGCTGGCATGTTCCTTTCTCTCTCTCACCGATTTTGATCAGGCCATGGTAGTGTCCAACAGCACGATTCAACTAATGTCTGGCGAGCCTACCCACATCGATCTTTAGACGTTGAATCCAAAGTCTTTCTTCTTTAATGTTTATTTATAAAAACTTTTTTTTATGTTTTAAGAACTGAAACAAACTTACCGTTTTATGCAAAAGAAACCTATTTAGTATCCTTATCGAAATAACAAGTCCAGCTTAAATAACTTACTTTCGGAATGTAACTTTTTCATAAAATCCTTTTTATCTTTAAAGTCTTATAACTTTTTCTCGAAGCTCCGTTTTCCGTGATTCTTGCGCTCAAATGATCCTAGCGACAAGTATTATCTTCTAGTACTGTTTTTAAAGTAATTTGTTACTGTTTGGTATACTGTTTCTTATGTTTTTGCAGTGTGTGCTTTACATGTTATCGTTTATAAAGAACGCGCAATTCGAGAACCACCAAGAGGAAGATCAAGACATGAACACTCTGAGCAGCAGCACTTCTATTGAGGCAAGTGTCCTTGATTCATTTTAAACCTATTTCTTTCTCCCTCTAGTTTTGCATGCATTGCGTTTAATTTGACTCCCATGTGTCATACCATGTTCCTTACTTTATCCTTGTTGCCTGGGTGTGGTTGATAATAATGTGGATGGGTATGTCATGCTTAGCTTGCTGTCATGGGGTGGATAACAGTTTGACTAATAATCTTAATTAATAGTTTCACTTCAACTTAATCACCATAGACCGATAAATCTTTTTAGCAACCTGGAACTTAGGTATGCTGTAATTTGAGCAAGTGGTATGTTTGACGATGGTGCGATTAGCACGAGACATTGATATGTGTTAGTCTTGCTCAAGTTTGCTAAAGACCGGTTCGTGGAACGGCAACCTAGGACAACAGCGCAAAGCAAGGGTAGCTTATAGTAGTCTTGGTCAAGTATTATGTTGTCTTCTCAGTTTTGCTGGTGTTCAAGGAAACAGGGAGGAAGGGGTACTTCCAAACTCAGGTGATGGAGGGTTACTCCTAGCCAAGGCGCAACAGGGGGCTTTTGAAGGAAAGGGTACTTTTGTGACGGTGGAACCTTAGTGAGGATGTTGGCAGGCTGGAAAGCGCTTTGAAAGACCATGTGGTGATCTCTTGACCTCACACCTTTGGTAGTGTGAAGTGGCAACATGGAGACTTTAGTCATCTACAGATGATGAAAGCACCACCCTGTGGGTAAAGTTGTGGACGTCTGCAGTGAAATAAAACTATCATGACAGTTGTGCTCATGGTCAGGAGCGGCCTGGATTCTCACATGATTAGAGACAGATGGTTGAATCGTTTTGACGGGTAGCTAGTTTGATGCTGCGAGTGGGTAACTTGCAGTATGGTTTGGGTGGGTAACTCGTTTTACTTAAAGGGGGTACCTTATAGGGTCTTGTTGCTGGTTGGTTCTTCTGGGAGGGTTAACACATTTAGTAATATAGGTGCTCCAATTAGTGTCTTACTGATAGTTTCTTTATGCTATGAACCATATGCTAGTTTTTCTTTCATATAAGCTTGCATGTCATTTTTTCCTACACTTGTGGAGTATGACATGTATTCACGCTTGCTATTATCTCTACAATCATGATATTCTACTCAGAGAGTGAAGATTGACTGCATAAAGATGATGATGAAGACTAATCTTGTGGAGCCTCCGGTCGACTATCTGTGGCGTTATGGAGTCTTCCGCTAGCATGTTTGTATTCCTCTAGTCTTTCAAGACATTATATTATAATACTGTACGATATAATAATGACATTGGATACTCTGTTTTACTATACTTTGTTCTATATGTGTGAAACTTGATCCTGGACGCACATATAGATGAGCATTCGGTTTTAGCAATGTGACAAAATGTCACCAACTTCTCTGTTCACTTAAGATGCAACAATCTTTTCCTAATGACCAGTTATGTTTTTTGTGCAGATTGATGATCATTGATTGGACTGGTGCTTGATTGCCTGCATGCATTATTTAGATTCGAGGCACTGAATCATTAGTGTCACGATCTGAATTTACATGTAATGCATATCATGTTACTGTGAATAGAGGTTGATCAGTCAATATCTGTAATGAGTTTCACTGCTAAAACGGACCAACAACTCCCGATTGAGCCCGCGGCAACTTTGCCTTGCCGCGGGGTATCTGCTAGTAAGATTTACGGTGGTCGCTGAGCCTGGCCGCGCCACCGCCTCTGCCTGCCTAGAGTCCTTCGTGCGCCTATTGAGTCTGCCGCTGTGCCCCGCCTGCGCAAGAGGGAGGAGGATGCCGTCGAGCCGCGTATCGAGGTGACCACAGACGAGGTAGAGGCAGCAGCCCAAGATCCAGGCGCTACTGTCATGGCACTAGGAAAAACGCAGAGCCGCGAGCGGTGACTTGAGGTGAGAGCTTGGTGTGGGAGAAGTCGGCCGACCTGAGGACTTCCATCCGGGCTCCGTACGGCGAGGATAGGTTCAAACGATGCGCAAGGGAGTTGGAGACTCACGAGCAAGAATGATTTGAACGTGGCTCACCCCAACCAGCTCTGAGGGAGAAACAAAGACAGACACACACGTGTCCCCGGCTATCATTTCCATTTTACTGGAATTTCTTTCCTCCGCCCTTTCGGCTCAACAAGACTTCAGAGCCCCAAAATTCATGAACCTTTTTGTGATGATAAATTTTGTTATTGTGAGTTGGTCAACTTCGGCACAGATTTTGAATTAAAAAATTTGTGAACACAGCATCCTTTTAAACTTGCATGCAATTTAAAGCGTATTAGATGATTTGGAAAAAATTCTGGAAACTATCACCATAATTCCATTAGTAGAGTCTTATAAAATTATCATCCGCGTGCACTTTTGGTAAGAACTTCGCATTGCCTTCACATAGGTCAGTTTGACACTTATTTCAGATCACACCGAAAGCTCCCCTCATTTGCTCCAAAAATTTACATTCATGAATGATGCATGTAATTGTTTCAATGGAATAATGTAAAGGATCCTACTCAATCTTTTAAAAAAAAAAAGACAGAGAGCATCCTACCAGACAAATAAAAATAAAAATCTATTCATCCATCATTTGATTTTGGCAACTAAATCAGGTGAATCTTGTAGCATCCCATCTCAAATAATGAGGGGTTTGCTTAACAAGATGGAGATCGGGTGACACTAGACGACGTAAGAGTCCAAAAGTACACACACATAAGCATAAATAAAATAGAGTACAAAGTGAAATTTGGTTATTACAACTTTTTCAAAATTGATAGCATAAAAGAGTTTAAAAAAACGTAGGGGAAGTGATGAACTGCTCGACGTATTTATCCTATGATGAAGTACATTTGCCCATAGATGTGCCTCATTCTGTTGCACCAAAAGATTTCCTGCAAAAAGATTTAAACAACAAACCCTGAGCAACTAATACTCAGCAAGTCTTACCCATCAAAATGGCCTTCTAAGACCAACTCCTAGCATGCAGGAGGCTGACCGAGGAAAAAGGAAATAAATTGCACAAAAGTAGCACTAGAAGTTAGTCCTTACTTTCAAATTTTAGTCAAATTAAAGGGTTCTTGCATAAACATAAATATTAGCACCTATGCTAATTCATACATGGTTGCAATACAATTATGGAAGTATCAAAACAGCATATATACATCGTCATGTGCATTTCTTACTATAATGTGACATAGTGAACAAGTAGTACTCAATAACCGCGAGGGATGGCGATTCGAATCGATTTACACCAGCAGGGAAAACCTGGAATACACGACGTACGCACACATGAAGAGTTACGCACGGCAACCTTTCACAAGACACCATAAAGTAGTGTGCCCTCCCTTCTAGCACATACCCGTGAGCCACCGTGACCATCTTCATCACCAAAAGAGAGGGGGATCACCGTCCAACAATACAATATCAAGTTACCTCGGTTTACTAGTTCCCATTTCACTAGCATGCATCCGGTACAATTCAATCATGCTCAGCAGGGCCACAACGAATGGTCCTCAATCAACACGAACTTGGCTATGGAGGACAAGGAAAATCTTGCCACTTCAACCTACACATGAACTATGTGAGAGTAAAATTAACCCGAAACACTTAAACCGAGTGGTCTCCATACCGTCCGATTCTTCTACCGAGGACTCGACATTAAGCATAGCAAATTCTACCGAGTGGCTGTACCAAACTGACCAACATTTATCACTGTTGATCACTGCATGATTATGATTAGGAGTAAAATGATAACAATGTAGAAATCGGGGGATGTTACAGTCCTCCCCCCTTAAGAAATCTCGTCCCGAGATTTGGAATGAGTAGAAAGGGAAGAACTACGACGAAGGAAACGATACAAGAAGTGGAGGATAGTTTAGAGCAGCAAAGATTCAGAATGGATTCCTATTGGGCAGGAAACAAGGATACAAGATAGCACTTGATTCTTTGCGTCAACGATTTCTTGTTGCAATTACTTTGTTCTATGCACAAATGCAATGCCATGTCACGCCAATATGTCTATCCTGTACGTACTCACCAAAATAAAAAGCTTGGCCAAATATAGATGATCATTCGTGACCTCAGCGGCAAACACGTTCTCTCATGACCCAATTAGTCGGATTCTACACGCACTATATATTGTGATTAGTGTACCTGCAAAAAGCGACACATACACCCATATATATGTATATGCTATATGAAAACATAATTTACAACCGTACCTTCATTTGTAGACTTACCTCATCGTCGTCGGTGCGTCATTACAAAATTGTAAAAACAGAAATTTAAAGAAATTATGTAAAAAGTCAGCATTGCGACCTTTTAACATAACTATTAACATCCTTATGTGGGCTCATTAAGCTTGATTTTTGAAATTAATGCTTATTAGTGTAGTACTAACCCTGATTTAGCTCTGATGCCACTGTAGCATCCCATCTCAAATAATGAGGGGTTTGCTTAACAGGATCGAGATCAGGTGACACTTGACGACGCAAGAGTCCAAAAGTACACACACATAAGCATAAATAAAATAGAGTACAGAGTGAAATTTGGTTATTACAATTTTGAGTTAAATTTGATTGCATAAAAGAGTTTTTTTTAAAAGAAACATAGCAGAAGCAATGTACAGCTCGATGTATTTATCCTATGATAAAAGCACATTCAGCACGTAGATGTGCCTCATTCTCTTGAGCCAAAAGATCTGCTGCAAAAAGATTTAAACAATAAACCCTGAGCAACTGATACTCAGCAAGTCTTACCCATCAAAATAGCCTTCTAAAACCGACTCCCAACATGCAGGGGGCAAACCATGAGATCTACCGCCGTGCCTTCTCTGCCATTCGCGGCCGCAGGATCCGCGCCGTCACGCGCTGCCAGTTGGTGGTGGTGGTGGGCCGGTAGTTGGGACACGTACTGAGGAGAGAGAGGCGGTGGATCTGAGATAGAGAGGAAGGAGTGGTGGCAGCGACTGCTGATGAATGGGGATGAGGAAGACCCATTCGTGAGCCTTTGGATATTAGGCTGCGGCAGCATCTTGTAGCGGCGGGCGATGTTAGAGTCTGCCGCTCAGAGTTGTTTGTAGCGGCAGTTTATATTATGGACCGCAGCTACAAAAGGCTTTATTTTAAGCGGCGGTTTGAAATGTGGACCGCCCTTACAAATTATTTGTAACGGCCGTTGGTAATATAGACCACCGCTTCAAATTATTTTTAGCAGCGGACCATTTGCACAGTGTCCTGCCAGGCACTGTAGCGACGGTTGACTTTTGAATCCGCCGCAACAGGATTTTGAAGTGTGTCGCTATAGGAGGCGTTTGTTGTAGTGTGAGTCCGTACTTTCAAATTTTAGCCAAATTAATGGGTTCTTGCATAAATATAAATATAAATATTAGCACCTATACTAATTCATACATGGTTGCAATACAATTATGAAAGTATCAAAACAACATATATACATCATCATGTGCATTTTTTATACGATGTGACGTAGTGAACAAGTGGTACTCAATAACCGCGAGGGACGGCGGTTCAAATCAATTTACACCTGTGGGGAAAACCCAGAATACACGACGCATGCTCACTCATGAAGAGTCATGCACGGCAACCTTTCACAAGACACCATAAAGCCGGGCTGATTTCCCCTCTCCCGGGCACACGTCCTCCGCGCGATACCCACACTGGGGCTATCCATGGTTAGCCCCTGTGCCCTCCCTTCTAGCACATACCCGTGAATCACCGTGACCATCTTCATCACCAAATGAGACAGGGTGCACCGTCCAACAATTCAATATCGAGTTACCTCGGTTTACTAGTTCCCATGTCACTAGCATGCATCCAGTACAATTCAAACTTGCTTAGCGGGGCCACAACGAATGGTCCTCAATCGACATGAATGGGGCTATGGCGGATATGGAAAACCTTGCCACCTCAACCTACACACGAACTTCCCCGTTCATTCTCATATTCATTAACATCATTATGTGAGAGTAAAAGTAACCCGAAACACTTATACCAAACGGTCTCCATACCACCCGATTCTTCTACAGGACTCAACATTAAGCATAGCAAATTCTACCGAGTGGCTGTACCAAAATGACCCACCCCATAGGTAAACATAAGGCAATGCATCTAAGGTTCCATACAACTCCTAAAAAGTAATGCACATTCCATGACTCGAATACATGTGACAAAAAGGAAAACTTTATAAACATAGGAGTGCACCGGGACTTGCCTTGGGCCTGGTGGTCAGGACACTCAAGATTGTTAATGTCAGCGCCCGTCTCCTCGGCTACGATCTCCACGTCCTCGATTCCGGCGTCGGTTCCTAAATGATGCAATGCAAGTTAAGAATTAAATGCAATGCATCTATAAAACTTTGCTAAGATGAAAGAATGCAATGCCTGGATGATGATGCTGGAGTGATGTTCAAAAATAACACAAAATACATTAAGTCACTTACATTTGAAAATATTTCTACAAATGAACTACAAGACTTTAGGGTTTCAAATGGTCAATTTAGAAAATTTCATTTTGAAATTTCTTTAACATGGTTCTGGAAAGCATAAAATTTAATTTATATTTTTCCATGCATAAACCTACTATGGACAGTAACATATCCAAAAATGGGATCAAAAGCAGGCAAGAATTATTTTCTACAAAAGAAACAATGTAAAGCTTGAAAAGTAGTTAATGATAAACTATGCAGAATATATATATATATGACATTTGGTGAACAGTTCATAAATGCCATGGGATGCAAGCATACCAAAAATCAGAATTTTTTCATGTACAAAAATGCAAATAAAAATTTATTTGTATTTTCATTCTCTGAATTTTGTATAAATATTTCCCAACGAACATAGTAATATTATGGTACCATTGGATAGAACTAGTCACAAGGAAACTAAAAAGATCTATTTCATATTTTTTAGAGATATATTTTAGTTTCTAGCGATTTTACAAGTTTGGCCAATTTTCAGAGAACGAAAAAGAAGAAAAAGGCTGGTACTGTAACAGTGCCAGCACGCGCCACACCGCGGCGGCGGCGGCACGGCCGTGTTCCCCCCGAACGGTGGCGATTTAGGGAAAATGGTGAGGAGCTCCATGATGAGAAGGACGAGGCGACTCCATCCCCCACGTGTGCACGTGCGCGGACACCGTAGCCTCCCGAAACACGGATACTTCGCAAAACTCACGTACCGGTATCGGATACCTTATCGGATACTCGGATACTTGGATACTTTTCGGATACTGTGCAGCCATCATCGGAGAGAGAGGATGAGCCGTGGCCGCAAAAAAAAAAAAAAAAGAACGCAAACCGCAAACCGTGAGAGTGCGTACGGGATGAGCCGCGACCGTCAGAATAAGAGACAGCGTGTGGGTTGGGAGGTGGAGGAAGAAGAGAACCGGCATTTGTTCGTGGAACAGATAAGATAAGGTTGTTTTTTTATTTTTCCCCTACTTTTTTAAAATATAATTATAGAACATATGAATATATGAATTTATGACACATCATTTCTCACATTTTAGTCTCTAGAACCTTTTTTAATTTTATTTATTATAGATATATTGGCGTATCCCCGTATCCTTATTTTAAAAAAAATGAGGTATCGGAGTATCGCCGTATCGCGTACCGGTATCTGTATCCGCGTATCCGGGCGTAGCTATGCCGGCAGCGAGAGGTGGCGGCGGCGGCAATGGCGCAGCGGCATTCCAGTGGCTGTGGTCATTGGCGACCTAAGCTAGTGTGAGCATGGGAATCTACGAAGCTAGGAGAAGCTCACCGTGGGACATATGCACGTAGAAGAAGGCTGGAAGATGAAGGTCGTCGTTGAGGTGGTGGACACGGTGTGCGGCGGCGGGGAGAACTTGATTTCTGGCGAGGTTGGCTGCGCATTGGAGTGGAGATCAGGTCAGGCAAGTGCGCGGGATTGAAAAGAAGGTTACTGTGTGAGGAATTGATGGATGCCTCACCAAGGAGGGAGAAATCGACGACGGCGCACAAGCTTCTCACCCGGCAGCCATGGATAAAGATCTCTGTCGATCTCGAGTTCTTCTTGGGGATGGGGAAGGATGGGGCCTGGAGAAGGTAGAGGGAGGTCTTGTGAGTCTTTTGGCTTGACGGCGGAGAGCGGCGAAGTTCACACTTGGACAGCCATGGCGGCTTGCCGGTCTAGAGAGGAGGAGCAAGAAAGAAGGAGAGCGCGAGGGAGTGAGAGGGAGGCCAGCAGGGTGATGAAAGGGCGCGGTGGCGTGCTTGCGTTGCCACCATCGAGTGCGCACGCGCGCTAAGCCGCGGCGGCAGAACGGCAGCAGCAGGCGGCGCGCGCAGGTGTTCAGCGAGAGGAAGCAGAGAGAGGGACTGCCGGGTGGTCCCACTGTACGGTTTGATTTTTTCAAATGATATTTAAACAGGCGAATTTGAACCCTCCCAAACACTAGCTTTCAAACCTGAAGGCCAACTCTACAGGAACAAATATCCTTATTGGAAGTTTTCAAAATTCGGAACAGATCAATTTGAATAAAAAATCTGGAGTAGGAAATGATTTGAAAGCCTCTCGATTCATTTAAATTATTTAGGAGTCTGATAAATTTCTGGAAAAATGCCCAAAATTCTATCTCGATCTCTGGAACCAAAATATATTATCATTTTGCCCCACGCTTACGAAAATTTTTGATATTTGAGTTACGTGATTTGATTTGAAGAGATTTGAGCTTCCAAACTCAAAAATTGAGTTTATCACTGTTGATCACTCCATGATTACGATTAGGAGTAAAATGATAACAATGTAGAAATCGGGGGTGTTACAAATTGTTTAGAATGTTGCACTAAAAATAATCCATGGCAGCGCACGGGCATTCAGATACTAGTGTTGTTGGGTTCTTACCTAAAGGCGAAGCCCCCGGACACAAACGCGAAGTAAAATAAATTAGAAGAGAAACAGAACAACAGTCTTAAAGCACAGCAGAAATACAAGAAAGATGTTGTCCACTCCTACTACCACTAGGATTGGCGGCACCGACGACGGACTCCAACTCAACTAGAGTTTTGACGCACAAAGGAAAATCAAACCTCCTAACAACGAACTCCTTACATCTCATAGCTTGCTGTGCTAGCAAATGTGCTATCTGGTTTGCCTCTCTATTGACACTCCTGAACACGATCTCGGGGAGGAGCCGACCTGCTGCTTGGATGTCTTTCAAGATGCCTTCCTAGCTCGACCTCGTCTTGGCTGTACTCTTCAGTGCATATATCAGCATCGAGCAATCCGACCCCAGCACTGCGGGTTCGCGGACCCAATCTGCTGCAAGCTGAATTCCTTCTAGGCACGCTTCTGCCTCTGCTTCTCCAGCCGCCACGCACCTGCGTAACAGGCGCTATGCCGTGAGGACCACTCTTCCCTCCGCATTGCGAACAACAACTCCAGCACTTGCTTCACCTGAAATCTCGTGAAAACTAGCATCAGTATTAATTTTCACCCACCCAAGAGGTGGAGGCTCCCACTTGCTGATGCCCTCTTGTTCTTTGGATGCTCAACAAAAAATTTTCCTTTCCCCTTCACATCAACCACTGGGTCTGACTGTTGCCGGGCAATGTGCAGAGAGTCATTGTAAGAAATCAAAAAAGGTATTGACCCTATGACTGAACCTGTGCCTTTTCCATATATGCAGTCATTCCTGAGATGCCACGCTCGCCAAAATAGCAGAAGGATGCAGGCCCCTACCACCTCATCAACAGACCCGAGTAGCATTAACAGCCAGTCAGGGCCATTAAAAACGAACTGTTTCTCATCCGGCAGCGACCAATCTTTCCTTAGTTCGCATCTGAGAGCCATTGCTTTTGTACATCGGACCACAGCATGAAAGGCACTCTCATCTTCCTTTCCACAAATTTGGCATGTTGCAATTTTCGTCAGGGTTCTGCGCTTCCTATTCTGCTGGGTTGCAAGTCCATCTTGTGCTAATCTCCAGGCAAACACTCTCAACTTTTGAGGCACGGGCGCCTTCCATATTTTCTGCCATAGCCCTCGGCTACCGTCCGCATGAGTGCTGCTCCCATCTTGTCGTTGTTCTGCTTGATCAAGCTGCAGTGCAAGCCTATTAGCACTTCTAACATAGAAGAGGCCTGACTTTTCATAGTGCCAGGCAATGATATCTTCCTCTGTAGTACTCGAAAGGCGGATTTTCAGAACTTCGTCGATATCATGAGGATATAAGCAGGACTTCAGCATGTTCAGGTCCCACTCTCGCCTATCTTGCCGGATCAATTGAGATACCCTACGGCTTCTGCCTTTTTCAGGCTTAATTTCAGTGAGGGTTCTCGAGGAATCCATGAATCCCTCCACATCTGAACCTTTGTACCTGAACCAATTCTCCATCTAATGCCCTTCTTAAGCAGTACCAAGCCATGTTCAATAGACCTCCATGTTGGTGAAGCATCACCAGTGAACACCGTATCTATCAGTTCGCCCCTTGGATAATACTTTGCTTTTAACAGTTGTGCGCACAAACTGTCCGGAAACTGGATTAATCTCCACGTTTGTCTTGCTAATAAGGCCTGGTTAAAGAGCCTCATGTCCCTGAAACTGATTCCACCCAAATGCTTTGGCATTAACAGTTTCTCCCATGCTGTCCAGTGTACCTTCCTTTGGCCATCCTCTTCACCCCACCAGAAATATCTAATCATCTGTGTCATCTCATCACAGAGTGATGGCGGTAGCTTAAAGACACCCATGACATAGGTTAGAATGGCTTGCGCGACCGATTTAATGAGTACTTCCTTGCCACCTTATGACATATACTTCTCTGCCCAGTCTGTATTTTTTCAAAAGACCCGGAACATTGCCGGCATTATATTATAAGAAGAAATAGAGTTTTAGTGCCCAAGAAGCACACTTACAACATGACGCCAGGTTTAGGAGCATGGGCTAAACCGGCCAGAAACAAAAGGAAACTACTCGCTACTGATACGCACGACTGCTGCGGCGAGACATATCGCTCCTGCAGCAACCCACGTCAAAACCTCATCTCTGGCTTCAGCAGCTGAGCGCTGCACCGTCTTCTCCTTGTTCTGAAATACTCTACGGTCCGCAGCCACTGGACGCGCCCTAGCTGCCACCTTGGATCGCAGTTTGCGTAGCCTTGACTGCCACCACAACACACCATGGCTAACACACACCCAAAGGTTTTGGGTTAGCACCTCCAGGCCTGACAACATCTCTTGCCCGATACAACTGCAGACCTGACTAACATCAGACACATCGGCCTGCTCCCACTCCTTGTACCTTTACTTGACAATTTCCTCTGCCCAGTCTGTAAATCTCTTGGCCAGCCTTTCCTTTGTTGTTTGGAATTTCTCCTTTTTCATTCTGCCTTCTGGAGTAGGGAGACCCAAGTACTTCTCTTCTGTAGCAACATTTTCAGCCTGTAGCACAGCTTTGACTTCAAGCTGGTCTGAAACACCTGAACCAAACATGACCCAGCATTTTGTTGGGTTGATTAATTGGCCAGTGCAGGTCTCATATACTCTAAGCGCCTCATTTACCACTTGTGCTTGATCTCTTTCTGCCTCCACAAATAACATTGTGTCATCCGCAAACAGAAGGTGTGAAATCCCAGGCCCTCGACGACAAATCTTTAATTCATTCAAGGCACCACTCTGAAGTCTTGTATGCAAGATATTCGACAAACCATCAGCAACAAAAAGAAACAAGTAGGGCGAAAGCGGATCACCTTGCCGTAGACCGCGAGTTGGCTTGAAAGGATCTAGCAACACATTGTTGAAGCGGACTGAGTATCATACAGTGGTGACATACTCCATAACCCACTGTATCCATTTACTTTGAAAGCCCAGCCGCGCTAGCGCTCCTTCCAGATAAGACCAATCAACACGATCATAAGCTTTAGTGAGGTCCAGCTTATAAGCACAATACCTGTTACAACTTCTATTCCTGTTCACTTGAATGCTATTAGAGCGTTGTCTGTAATCATGCACCCTGGGATAAATGCACTCTGAGTAGGGGCAATCACCTCCTGCAGTAGCGGCCGGAGGCGGTTTACCAGACACTTTGAAACCAATTTGTACACCACGTTACAAAGACTGATGGGCCGAAAATCTTTCAGAACCTCTGGCTGGTCCTTTTTTGGAATTAGAACAATTTGAGTCTCATTGACTCCTTCTGGCATACTACCTGTATCAGAAAAGTGGCGTACCGCACAAATAACATCAGCTTTCATAACATCCCAATTCCTCTGAAAAAAATCTAGTCGGAAAGCCGTCAGGTCCCGGTGCCTTTAGGGGTCCAATCTGAAAACTGCATCGGCAATTTCATCTTCCGTGAAGTCCTTGCAGAGTGCAGTGTTCATCCCAGAAATTGCTGGTTGTATGCGATCCAGCAGCTCCTGTGGCTGGACATTCTCGTCCTTTGTATAAAGCTCCTCAAAAAATAGCCGAGCCATATTTTCCATTTCCTTCTTATCCTGGGTAAACTGCCCATCATCTTTCCGAAGCTTCTTAACCTTGTTCTTCTTTGCCCTCCATGCTGCTTTCCGATGAAAAAGCTTGGTGTTGCGATCACCTTCTAGTAGCCAAGAAATTCGTGACCTTTGTGGGCACATCATTTCCTCCCGGTATAACAATTCATCCATGCACTTCATCAGCCTATTTACCTCATCTTGATTACTGATTGGGTCCTGCAGACTCAGAGCTTCGATCTTTGAACGGATATCAGCAAGTTCCTTATTAACAGAGCCAAACTTATCAAAACTCCATTTTTGCAGTGAGATCATCACAGCCTTGAGTCTTCCGGCAACATCGCCCAGATTTAGGATCTCACCCCCAGCCTCCCAAGCATTCTTGATCTCCGCGGACAAGGAATTTTCTCTCTCCCACATTATTTCATAGTGCATAATCCTCTGCTGGGGTCGTTCCCGATCCTCCTGCAACATGGTTAGCAGTAGATGACAGTGATCAGATCGGGAGGATATTAAATGTGAGACATGTGCATCAGGAAACCAAGTCGACCATGTTGGGGAAGCTACAGCTCGGTCCAGTCGAACTTTCACATTGCGATCACCATCCTTCTTATTGTCATAAGTCCAAGGAACACCCGAAAAAACCCAAATCATGTAAATCACAATGAGATAGGACCTCACGAAAATCAAGCATCTGTCAAGCTGGGCGACGACGATTTGAGAAGTGCTCAAAAGACCACATAGCTTCATTAAAATCACCAATCATCAGCCAAGGTGCTGCTAAGCGCGGTTTTATTTTTCGGAGGAGATCCCACATAAGATGCCTATCCTGTGTGTGAGGTTCCCCATACATAAAAGTGCTCCTCCAGCTAGCATGATTATCCCCATCAGAAATCAACGTATCAATGTGATGCATCCCATAGGATAAAATTTCTACTTTTATTGAATCATCCCAATGCAAAGACAAGCCACCGCTTTTTCCTTCTCCATGAACAACGTAGCAGTTTCTCATATTTAATCTCCAATAAAGGTTTCTAACTCTATCTTTCTGTTGCCTAGTTTCCCATATGAAAACTAGCTTAGGGCTATGCATTCGCACTAGGCGAACCAACTCTTGAACTGTCCGAGAATGCCCCAGCCCCCGGCTGTTCCAACTGATGAGACTCATTGTTCCTGACGGGCCTCATCCTGAGTGCCTGTCATGGGTTTAGGAACTGATGTTAACGTCTCCCCGCGCAGCTTCTTTGCGGGCAACTCCTCCATCTTCTCCTCCGTCTCCACCTTCACCTGCACCATCGTAGTAGCGATCGCCAAGTCACTATCCATCAGTGCTTTTATTGATTTTTGCACATTAGGGGAAATCTGCAGTTTCCCCTTCTTGGTCTTCTCGATGTCACGCCTGGAATTAGCCACTTTGAGCTATTTCTTCTCTTGCGAACTGGTACTCTTTAGACCCAGCTTCCTTGCTTGGACATGGTCAATCACCTTTGGTAATCCTTCTAGCACCTGCTGCACCGTGTTTCCATCAGACATCTCCAAGTCATTAGCATAATGGTGTCCAGTCCACTGACATACTCTCTGCTTCCAATTCCCCTTGCTGCCACATTAATGTTCACCCACTTGTCGCCCACCATGACACGCTGAAAGCCCATGGCAAGTGCATTGCTAATATCCGGCGCCACTGCAATTTTGATGTTTTGTTTTGCCGGCTCAGTACCTTCAAGAAAGGCATTCCGGCTTGCTGCTGCCCCTTCCTCACCTGCGGGCAGGACCTCACTCTCCACCTGTATATCATTCACGCTCTGATTTGCAGATCAAACATTAATGTTCGGCTGTCTGCTATGTGTCTTCGAGTTCACTGAGCCCTGCGACGAATTTGCTTTGGCAAGAAACCTTGCCTTGTGCGCCCCCGAGTAGTTTAAGCCTCTAGCTGCCACAGGTTTTGCAGCACTCACTATTACCTCCCTAACCTGCTTTGGAGGAGAAGCACAAAGTTCCTCACCAAACTGTACAGCGTGTTATTCATCATCTTCATCTGGGCATTCTCTCCTAGGGTGACCGATACGACCACAAATGAAGCAGAAGTGTGGTTCATTTTCATAACGTACCGTAATATCCATCTCCACTCCTCCTTTCATCCTAACTGGTAACTCTGGAACCAGAGCTTTATTCAAAGGGAAGTTCACCCTACTCGCAAGGTAGCCCAAAAATCTGGTGTCCACTTTAATCACCTTACCAAGTTTGCCCGCTAGCTTCTCAGCAAAAGCTTCAGTCATCATCGCTGGAGGGAGGTCATAAAACCTGACCCAAAGACGGATGGACTCAATGGTTATCGACAACGGCCTCAAAAACCATCATAAGAAACAACAATCAGCGCATTATCCTTGTGCTTCCATGGGCCGCCCTCCACCACATGTTTCAGATGAACCTCCGAATCAAATTCCAACAAGAAGCGATTAACATCTATCACCTTTACTAGAGCTGCAAGTTCAAAACCCAGCATCTTTGCACCTCAGAAAACAAGCCATGTGCATTATATTTCTTTGCTGAGTAGAAACGACCAATAGCCAGGAATCTCCTCTTTGAGCTAGCACCACTTGCTCATGATCGAATTCCAACACAACATCTCCCTCCTCCTCGGGCGCATTGTCCTCCTTGTAGGGCACCATGGCCCTGTCCATATTCCCCTCCCCACTCTGCTTGACGCCATCAGATAGAGGAGGCACTTCACCCGTACCCTCCTTACTCCTGGCCTCCACCAGAACACCTGTCAGCATCTTCCCCGTGCTCTTGTCACGAGGCACCTGTCTCGGATCATGAGTCTCATGAGTCCCATGACGAGAAGATCTCGCCACCTGCGATGCCCCCTGTATCTCCGCCGTCTTCTCACCTCCAGGCACATCACCAGCCCCCACCTTCTTCCGGCCCTTGGAGCCGCCAGGAGTCGATGGATTCAAAGGGCTGCCACCGCCTCCTAAATCAGCCATCAATGCATGAAACAAAAGCCTCAACTCACAAGCCCAAGAACTCGAGGGACGAGGAACAGCTTTGGGTGGGCAGAACTAAAAAGGGATCCCCTTGATCAGCCCTACTGTCGACGATCTCGAAGTAACCTGGAACAGGCAAGTGAGGAACTGAAACGTACCTAAGTGTCAACCCTAGGTCGCCGCCGACTCTTAAGCCACGGTAAAACAGATCAAAACAGTCCCGTACCGAAATGGGAATGACTGTCCTACATCAGGAAAGCCCCGATCGCAGACGTGAATGCAAATGAGATCGAGAGGATCACGAGTTGATGGTTGGAACTTGAAATCGCCTCGGAATCGCCTGGGGCACCATGGCGGCAAGGGTTTTTAGTTCGGTTGAATTAGAACAACAGTCTTGTATTAATGCACATGGCACAGATTACAGACTCCCCCCCCCCCCCCCCCCCCCCCTCCTCAGGCTCCGCGGAGGGCTACTTATAGGTAGATCAAGGGTCACCTAAGTTAAGACTAAACTACCCTCCATCAACATCACTATTCTTGGCGTATTCTGTACAAAAATGTCGAAAGGAAACAAGGGTCTTTTCTTCTCAATAACCTAAATCCTAGAATATGACCATCTTGATGATGGGGCGATCCCAACGCAGACTTGGTTCATTCATCGCCATTCTGGGTCGCTTGGGGCTTCGGCTTTTGGGATCGTCCTCCGATTCTCCGAAGTTCAATGATTTAGTATGTTAATTATGTAAAAGGGAGAGTGTGTGAAAAGATACAACTATTAGTGATAATTCATGATTATCCCCTAGAATCCATCTAGCCTAATGAAAGAAGAACACTTAATAGCATATAATTAGCCCAAATTGACTCTTATGACTGAATTAATCCCTGCAG
Organism: Eragrostis curvula; assembly: GCA_007726485.1. Taxonomy (NCBI): domain Eukaryota; kingdom Viridiplantae; phylum Streptophyta; class Magnoliopsida; order Poales; family Poaceae; genus Eragrostis; species Eragrostis curvula. Next base: position 29,941,287 of record CM017440.1, on the reverse strand, counting down.
TGCAATTGTGGCCGCGAGTACCCTCGGCTGCTTGGTGAAGGCATATGTTATACGTGTCGACGATTTGATGCAGTCACCACTATGTGTCTATGGACGAACGTTGATGGACGAACGCGAAGAGGAAGCCATCCGTAAAAGGACCAGCCTGCTCTGGAAGCAGGCTTGTACTTCCAGGCCAAATCAATGTCGAATCGCGGGCGTAATCCCTAGCGCAGGCTTGAAAGAATTACGTGTAATTCCTTTTGCATCTTGCTGTTATCTCTCCAATCCTTTTCCGCTTGGCTCTGTTCGTCCGTTTAGACTTTTGTGAGCAGGTGACTTCTGCCGCTATCTTTCTGTTTGCCAACTCAAAGAGGCGTACCTTGCCCATTTCCGTGACAACCCGATCAAAGTTTACTAGCCAAGACACCAGATGCTAGTCTACTGCTAACCCGAACAGAATTTCGCTGTCACCATCTAAACACGCTGTTTGACAATATGCTCACGGACGCCGCCCATTCCTAGACGTTTTCTTTCCTCTGTTAGCATCACAGCGAAACACATCTTTCTTTTACTTGTCTTGAAAGCTAAAAGCACAGGAATGAGGAAAATGGAGAAGCATACAGAACATATATGGGCACTGGCGGAGCCAGGAGAGGGCCAGCCGGGGCCTTGGCCCCCCCTGTGTCATGCAATTTCTTGCTTTGTCATGCAGAGAATCACTAATTGGCCAAAAACAACACCCTACTTTCTTTCCAATCTCATGCATGCATTAAGAAAAAAGCACCAGCAATAACTCTGGCCCCTTCTTCAGTTTGTGGGTAGCTCCAATATAGGCAATTCACATGACAAACTAGCTATTATTGGGATATGAATGACATGTAAGGTAGTGTTTAGGGGTGTAAATTGATGATCCTTTGGGTCACCTCGACCCTCTTTAGTTCATTCAAATGAACTAGTTATCCAAGGAAATGGTAGTGTTTGGTACTGAAGTTAAATGCTGTGTTGAAGATAGGCCCATGGAACCCGTACATGCTTTCGAGAGTTATCCTGGCAAATATCAATCATCATACTTTATCATTCACTTAAATAAATAAAGCAATTCACACTGAATAAGCATACTAGTCTGACATCAATAATCATAAATGATCATGCTGTGTTCTGTAGAAACATGTGCGTATGAAATAGATGCATATAATACAATGTAGAAATATACTACATATTTGAACAGCAATGACTTTGCGTTGATTCTGCAGATATCAAGAGGTTCCAGTAATCTTTTGTTTCTTATAATATTTGCAACAGCCTTAGCGGCTCGTATTCATTTCGAGAGCCATTTTTATAGTTCCATCCTGTGCCTGATATTTTCTCGAAAAGTGAAAAGGAAGCTAGCAATGCCAAGCTAGAGAGAAGGTAGCAACAGAGCGAGTAAACTACCAAGTGATAGGACAAGATCCTACAGCATATATCCCTTACGCATATATCACGCTAAAAACAGACAGTGAATGGTAACAAACATGATCGACAAACATGATCACGCTAAAAACAGATAGTGAATGGTGACAAACATGATCAACAACATAAGCTATCTCCTACGCATGCTACATAGAGACAAACAACTAAAGCAAGCAAACTAGCATGAATGGCGAATGTAGTGCTAAATGAGCTATGGTAATTAACGATTGAGAATTTCCTCACCGAACAAATGGCCATGAGCAGCTCCATCGATCAAGAGGCGGCCCCTAAATAGCCCCAGGGCACAAAGTAGACATTAATGTTTATCCTAGTCCGGTATTGAGTCTTGTAACCAATATATGTTGCCCCTATGCGACGATTCAATATAAGTCATATTCATAACAATCAGCCACTTCATCGAAAAGAATACCACCGTATTGTCCGCTGCTCACACAGACATATCAATTGGCCGTCAGGCCAATACAGGTTTTGAAGGTCGAACATGTCATTGCTTCATCAGTTTCAAATGAAACAGGCCGTCAGCTAGCTTGCTTTGCACCAATTGAAATACATGACTTATGGGCTTTTTGCATCGATTCAAATGCCCTCTGTCAAAGATATACAGCTAGCTTCATGTTGGACAATCTTGAATTGATCTACATAAGTATAGAGCGTGCAGCTATAGTAGGACCCATTTGTTAGACATCTTTACAGCCAAGAGTTAATGGCTAATATCACTTGAGTGGTGATTCATATATGAATCAAAGGGACTAAAAACTTATGTCGGAATAAAGTCGGATAAACGGGTCGTATGTGAAGCATTTTCCGAAAATAGACAAAAAATTTGGATCACTCAATGCTACGTGTAAGCAGGTCATGCATTTCGAGATGACTTCCAAGATGTATATACCTTGCTCGAGGCACCTTAACCATCTATGCAAGCAATATAAAATCCATTGCCATCGCTAAGGCCCTAATAAGCTGCAGTAGAATCCGAATGTTTGACACAGCTTCTACTTATTTCTACGAAAAGCAGAGAAATAAACTACGCTAAACAGGGTCTTAACTGTCCTAGATGGCAACATAAAAGCTATCTACGCACATCCCACTGGTAGATGTTCCTTCTTTTCAGGTCAAGCCCATTGTAGTTTGCTGCCGAACTGGCAATCTACACGCCAACACCTTTAGTTTGCAGTGGCTACAGAGATCTGGACGTCCGAGCATACTTGACTCATTATTTTTATTTATGTAAGAACCTGCTGATAGTGATGGTGTTTTTAACCTTTTATTCACATCAGACCCGTCAAACTTGAGCCAAGCTTTTGTGCATATATATTGCACATTAAACTTTTTTCCACATAAAGAGATGTGAGAGCTAGCAAACCTCGTATAAAAAACAGGGTCAGTGGTAAGATTTACTAGCCGGTGATCATTTCTGTTGACAGGGCCCCATCATTCCGGTTGGGAAAAAGCTTTTGAACCAATGCTTTTCTTATCTATGTCGAACAAGCGTAGCACAAAACTTTTCATAAAAATACTCGAATAAAGTGGCAAAACATGGAGCAAGCAAAGTTGAGAAGAAACAAATATGGGCAGACAGGCACTGTTCTTGGCTCGTATCAACGAAGAAAATGGAGGGGGACATCGTACACACTTGGAAGTGCTGGAAGGTCCCACTCGCAGACCTTCCTAGCTGATTCGCCTTTTTCCTGGACACTCATGATAAGCTAAAGAGGCAAAAGCCTGAAATCCCCAACTCCCTGACGGTTTTCGACCTTCTCTTCTTTCTATACGATTTCTACTTCGTATATTATGATACCTTTGTGTTAGTTGCTTTAGAAAAAATCTACTTCGTCATGAAGTCGTCTCTCAGATAACTTGACCTTTTAAAATGAAAAGATATCGTACTTTCTGCTTCAATAATAATATTTCTATGTGGAGTTGTGAAACTTTATATGCTCATAACTTGAGTTTTCCACTCGAAATAACTTGGGTGTTACAGTATCTAACAATATCACAAAACCTTTTAGACTTTTCGCTGAGACTATTTAATGAGACCTGTTATTTTCATTGTGTGTTCTTCCATGGCACCTTTCATTTTCCCTCCCCCAGGAGTCGTAGCCACCTTCCATAACTACCCCTTATTACTACAGAAATTGTTGAACATTCCCTACAGGGAAACAGAAAATTTTTCTATCCAAATCTCATGGGTCCTTTTTCACGTCAGGGACACTGTGATTTGCTGTTGAAGTGGCAGTTTATAACACTCCTACACCTTGATTTTGCAGAGGCTATACAAAGATTAAAATGTCCGAGTATACTTGATTATTTTATTTTTATTTTTGTAAGAACTTCGCTGATTTTGCAGATTACCATATGATGGTAATAGTTTTTTTTATTCCTTTATTCACATTTGACCCGTCAAACTTTAGCAAGTTTTAGTATATATGGATTGCTAGTTAAACATTGTCCGTATGAAAATATGTGGGAGCTAGCAAATCTCGTGAATAGAAACAGGGCCATTGGCATCGGTTGATCTGGTCACGGTATCATTTCTAGCAGCGGCAAGATTTGCTAGCCGGTGGTCGTTCCTGTTGATAAGGCCCTACCTTTCCTCTTGTGAAAGCTTTTGAATCAATTCTTTTCTTCTCTATGTCAAACAAGCGCAGCACAAACCTTTTCATAAAATACTCGAATAAAGTGGAAAATCATGGAGCAAGCAAAGTTGAGAACAAACAAAGGTGGCAGACAGGCATTGTACCAGCAACCAGAAGGTCGCGCTCGAACCGAGAACACATCGCATACGTATTCGAACGCTCCCTGAAAGTTGTTACTTGCTTACCTTCTATAGCCTGATTTGTTTTGGACACGTGTCAGGACGATGAGCTTGAGGTTATTAAAGAGGCAAAAATCCAGAATCACTATACCCTCTATTTATGTTAATTGCTTTAGAAAAATCTACTTCATCGTGAAGTCATCTCTCGGATAACTTGACCTTTTAAAATGAATAGATATCATACTTTCTGCTTGAATAATAATATTTCTATTGTAATAACTTAATCGGCGGTAAAGAACAAGCATACAAAAGTAGACAAGAGGCAAGACATAATGTAGGGTGGAACCTTCTCTTTCTTATTCTGAATAAAACTTGTGATTACAATGCTGGGGTACTCTACTATTTATACTCGTCGAGGCATTCCTATTCATGGAAGGAAAAGACCTCTTTAGTAAATTGCCCACATATTAGATTAGAACTCGGACAGGTTCTTCTAGATCTTTCTTTTCTACTCCAACAAGAGTTATTACTATAACAATCCCCTTTGAGCATTTTACAACGACACTCATGTCTCATTAAAAACTCCTTCATAAAAAATCAGTGGGAAAAATAGAGAAAAGAGTATATGGTAATGTAGCTCCACATTGCATACATTGCCTCGTTAAAAATCTCTACTTGAGAAACCTTCAGGTAAAAACTCAATGAGGGAAAAAAGTACAATGTTTAATTCTTCTAGAATTTACTATATTGTTTTCTTGACTATAGTGATAGCAATTATGTGCTCAGGGAAATTCTCCACCTGATCTGCACACTTCTGTAAGTTTGCTCATACCAATGCCTCGCCTATGCTTTTCGAAAGAAGTGGCGGGTACGGCACTAGTGATCAAATCTCTTAGATTGTCACATGAGAGAATGTTCACCATAATCTCTTCATCCTGTTGCATTTCATGCGTAGAGAAGAATTTAGGTGCCATGTGCTTCATGACATTTGACTTACTATGTCCCTTTTGCATTTGTATAATACAAGTTGCATTATCTTCATAGATAATCGTTAGAGTTTCATTCACTCTAATTTCACATGTATTCGGTACATGGTGAGTGATTCTTCTCATCCAAGTGCATTCTTGGGATGCCTCGTACAGAACCATAATTTGCAAATAGTCTATATTTTTATAATATAGTATGTCTTGCTTCAAGAATAATTCAGGTCAGAATAATTCTTCAATCAATTCTTGATTTTCTATTGGGAATAATCACCATCAATATTCCATTACCTTCTATAGTAACATTGGAAATCATCATTCTTATGCTAGCTTTTACTTTCGGAGTACACATACCTTTAAGGTATTATGATTTTCATATAGTCGGGTCTATATTAACTACTAGAATAGATGGTGTTATTCAAGATTCGATTGGAATGCCATTCCATGACTCATTCCTTCAAGGATAAAAATAATTCCCTTTAGTGAGATACATTCTCTCTTGTGAGAGGATCTATGATGCTCATATCATCCTTCAATAGGACATTATACCATAGAGTCTTATGTTATTCTTCCAAAAAAATATTTATATATTGCGATAATTCTATTCGGGAATTATTCATTGTCCTTTGCGGATCTCGTCATTATGATTTACGGAATCCATTGACTAACTGCATATTCATTCATTGTTCATATTTTGCCAAAGAAGCAGCAAAACTTCATTCGTAGTATGAGAATATCAGTCTTTTCGAAGACTTATGAATCATATACTTTCACCATTCTATAGTTCATCCTCAATTGCACTCTTCATTGACCCGATACAAGGATGCAAATAGCCCGCTATAGCTCCGCTATAGCTTCGCTATAGCTTTTTGAGATAGGTGCCGCGACGATATTGCAAATATTACCGCTAATGCTGCTAACTCCGCTTTAAAGTTAAATAGCCCCGCTAACTTCATCCGCTGACTCCGCTATATCTGAGTTATGAACTTATGTTTCATGCTTTATGATTCATATATCATAAGTCAAGCGATATGATGAATTTTCTTGTTCATAGTTTAAATGATGCTTGCTTTGTTGATTTTCTGAACTGTTTTGCCACTAGAAAAGATGACATATACATGCTAGGACGATGGTATGCTTGAACAATGGCATACATTTTTTGAAATGTAGGCTGAAATTGACGAATTTACTAATGTTTTGGCCAGAAAATTGCTTTATTTTGCAAACCGCTATTGGCAATAGCCGCCGCTATAGCTGCGCTATAGCTTTGATAGCTTTTCTGAGAGCGTGCCGCTAAACTTTATAGCCCGCTATTTGCAACCTTGACCCGATAGTAACGCTTATAGGCGTTTTTGCCATGGACTTGGTTGCCAGATCCGGGTTCTCTCTTCCATGAGAGAAACAGTTGCAATTGACGAGGAGATGTTGTATAACTTTTTATCTATTTTCATATTCTTTGATTATTCTACATTCCCAACACTTCAGAGTGCACTATAGTGTTGGTCTCTTTTCTCATGATGATTACTCATCCATGAGGTTCTTGATCCTTTTTAAGGAAGTGTTCTCTTCATGAGATGGAGGAGTTCCATAACAATTGCAATGACAAGTGTCTATTTATTTAGAATCTAAAGGTGTTGTAGCGTCCCGCCTCCCCGAGGTCGGGCCCGCCTACGCCTGGCAGCTCTCTAGGACTTCAAGACTTCCCCCACAGACCAACACATGTCTTTTCTGCGCACTTTATCCTCACTCGTGCGCACCCGGGAACGACTTTCCGATCGGTCACCCATCGCTCCAGGCCAAGTACGCTTAACCTCGGAGTTCTTTCGAGATGAGCTTCCGGAAAAGAAGTTGCAACTTGTTGACATAAGTATTCTATCAATCCTATTAAGCCTTGGGCCGGGATGTCACATACTCACCCCCTTAGAAGACCGACGTCCTCGTCGGTCATCCCCAATCTAGGAACGTCCCCTCTTGGCCACGTCCGTGCGTTCAGTGCCAGCGCATGTGCCATGTTGTGTGACCACTCTGGGCCCACACCAGCCATGCGCACCATGCCTGCGCAACTGCGCCCACACGCGCCCGTGAAACCGCAAGGGTCGGCTCTGATACCATTTGTAGCGTCCCGCCTCCGCCTGGCAGCTCTCTAGGACTTCAAGACTTCCCCCACAGACCAACACATGTCTTTTCTGCGCACTTTATCCTCACTCGTGCGCACTCGGGAACGACTTCCCGGTCGGTCACCTATCGCTCCAGGCCAAGCACGCTTAACCTCGGAGTTCTTTCGAGATGAGCTTCCGGAAAAGAAGTTGCAACTTGTTGACATGAGTATTCTATCAATCCTATTAAGCCTTAGGCCGGGATGTCACAGGTGTCCCAATAGATTTTAGATCACCGACAACCAAGTCGACCAGTTCTATAAGCACAAGCGTCCCTGTGATACACCACACACGGTATTTGGTTTACTTCTTGTCTAGTTACTACTCTCTTCAAGATTATTCTGGCATTACGCTTCATGCATATACGCTTCATGCGCAAATTCAATGTGTGTTAATGTAAGGCATTCAATTATGGATTCATTCTCCCCTAATGCCAACATTATAGCATACTTCAAGTGATATCCTCTATCACAGACATTCAAATGACATAATTGAAGATTATATCACCAAATGTCAAGTGGTTGCCCTTCATGTACGCAAGGATGGTGAAAATATATGCAAATTATTCATGCACTTATATTCATACATACAGTGAGCTAGTCATTCTCCACTGAATAGAGCAATTCTATCTTGTCTAAAGAACGATAATGATGTCTAGCTTCTTTTATCCATCGTATCAAAATTGGATTTAATTGCATAAACCACAAATTTCAAAAACACTTCAAGGTAAAGAAGCTGCTTGTTTCAAAATGTTAGAACATGCAAAAAAAATTCTTTTAGAATGTCTGATTGCCATACTAGACTTACAGGTCTATTCAATAAATTTTATTATCACCGAGTTACTACGCATCTAATTCCGTGTACTCATATTCAGTTGAGTATATCCCATATTAGACCACTATACTCCCCCTAATCTCAATTTTCATGATATGAGAAGGGCTGATAACTACCAGTTTCAGATTGTTTATGTGCATTCAATGCACAATTCGTGATGCATCATATAGGCTAGAAAGCAGTTGTTGCATGAAAGGAGCATAGTGTCAACTCAATAGAGTGTCATATTTGATATGGCATAGAAACCATGACTATGGGATAGCGGAAATGGTGACAAGCGGTAATGCAGGCGCAAAGTGGAAGGTAGATATAGAAACCATGCAAGGTTAGTAATTGCTAATGTAGTTGCGTGCAAGCCTAACACATTAGTTCAGATTGTGTTTTCTCTTTGAATTCATACACAACTCAAATGATAAATTGATTTCAAAGGCTATGCTTCAAGCAACGAGTTCATTTGAAATGGTTAACCCAATCATACAGGATTACATCATGTCTATTAGATTTTCTAATATATCCACATATTTCTTATGTCATCATCAATCAAAATTCTCCCCCTTTTCACACCATTACTAAACTTTAAGATGATGTATCATATCGATAGCAATTATACTGCTTGTATAATAGTAAGTGGTATGAGAACTTCACATATATACCATTCACGTACACAATTCTCTAAGAAATAATGTGAGTAGGGTAGGTATGATACAAACTTCAAGTTTATTGTATTCGGTACAATATGAAGGATCACACAATTAAAAGGCAAAACTGATCATCAAAATCAATTATAATGCCAGTGCTTTCCATTTTACCTACTTGCATTGGTTCATGTGCTTCCAAGAAAATGCAATTTCCATTCTACCTACTTGGCAGTAGTGGACAAAAAACTTATGCAATAACCTACAAGGTTATATGTGGATTTATAGTGGACAAATATCTTTTTTTTAAAAAAAAAACGCAGGAGAGCTGCGCATCTTTGTATTAGATAGAGTTGGTAGTCCCCTTACATAATCCTTGTCTCATATAGGGACCAAATATGAGACTCGGTTTACAACTCAAAACAGGAAAAAAAACAGATCTAAAAAAACTTGACCAAAAATACACATAGCAGAGGCTACTCTAAAGAGAAAGTCATCTGCCCATCTCCAGTATCTCCAGCTTCTTGGCACCTGCCATGCACCACAAGTTGTGCTCGTCCTTGATGTCTCTTATAATGGACGAAACCGAAGGAGAGGATCCATTAAACACACAACAGATTCTATGCTTCCATATGACCCAGGCTCCCAAAGTGATTAAGGAATTTACTCCTTTCTTTTTCTCCTTCTAAACTTTCCTCATTGTTTTTCGCCACCAGTTAGCAAAGTTTCTTTCATTCGACCTGGGAGCCGCTGAAACGAGATCCAGCACTTGGAACAATTAGAACCGTACTTGCCTCACAACTACACAGGTGATCAGCAGGTGCTGGGTGGTTTCTTCTTCTTGGTCACAAAGCGGGCATTTGTCCGGGTGCTCAAGGCCTCTCTTGGCAAAACGACCTGCTGTCCAGCAGCGGTTCCGAATTGTGACAAATATCATTGCAAATGATTAATACTAACAAACTTGGCAAATTATTATGTACAGCATATTTTTCACATATTCCAAGCAAATTTAACAAATAAACATCAGGTAGTAAAGCAAAGGCAAGAAAACCCAATCCAAAACCAAGCTACATATAGACTTCAAGCTATATCATAGTCAAAATGAGGTCTTTATAAGAGTAATTCAATTTAGGAATTAAAACTAATTGCATTACTACTTCTACTATTATCGTCTACTAGACAGGTATTTTGGACTATTTCGAGCCCCTATGCACAAGCTTCTAATTCATCACCAAGAAAATTAACCTCTTCCATGAGGTTATCATCCAAAGCTAAATCTTCAGAATTATTACTTGATCCTTCACGGTTCTTGGTCTCATATTGTGATGTACCAATTTCCATCTTCATGATGTTTTCATTCTTCTCTCTTCTTTGGTTGTGAAGATTCCCCCATTTCAAGCTGCTTGCAATGAAATTCACTTTGGGATCTCTTCCTCTTACCATGAAGTTCTTAGTACATATCGACAAGGTGCTTGGGTGTTTTGCATAGTCGAGACCAATGACCTCTCATTCCACACCTATAACAATCTTGATCTTGGTTACCGTATTCTCCCTCAGTAGGCTGCTTAGTCTTGGTTTTCTTATTCTTCTTGAATTGCCAGGCTTTGCCTTTTACCTTTCTCAAGTGCCTTCTGTTGGCCCTTCCCCTTGTCATTCTCCATGAATGATGTAGCATTTGCTTCAAGCAATGCTATTGAGCCAGTTTGACGAGATCTGATCCGGCAAGATCGTCTCATTCTCCCCCTAATCATGCTGCAAGGCATTACTCAGGTCTACATATGTAATATAGTTTTCTTTCTTATATTGGCGACTCATATAAGCGAGCTTGGGGTGGAATGTAGATAGAAATTGTATGTATGAGTTCCTTGTTACCAAGTTCAATGCCACAAAGCTTCATGCAAGTGACGATCTCATACAATGAGGTATAATAATCCTCCAATGTCTTGTAATGTTGAAGGCGTAGGTGCGACCATTCACACTTCAAATTTTAAGAGAGATTCAATCTTCTCAAAAATCTTTTTCACAGAGTCCCACAAGACATGTGGATTATTTACATTCATGTATTCATCATTCAGGGTAATACTTAAGTGATGTCTCAGAAAATACAGTTCCAGAGTTTCCTCCACTTCAGATGGATCGGTGTCCTCATTCTTGGGTTTAATCATCTTCAAGAGATTTTTTACCAACAAGGGGATTTTCGCATCACATGACCAAGATAAATAATTAAAACCATTCACGGCAAAGCACATCAAATTCACATTTCACAACTTTGGACATCTACAAGATGTTCATATGAAAAGTGTTTAGGTTTACATCTTAGTAAACAATCTGTAGAATGCAAAAAGTAGTTGATTAAAAACTCAAAGAAAGACCTAAAACCATGTTTCTATGATTAAAGGCACTTTTTATCATGTTTTCATTTATTGGACATGATATGCATGACTTCAGATCAAGTTACATTGTAAATATGCACAAACAGGATGTTAAAACAGCAAAAAAAGCAAGTTATTATGTTTCTAACATAAATTCCCTAAAACCCGAGGTGCTATATGCAAGAATAACAGTAACAGATAATTTCCAGGGACTTTGCAATTTTTTGGGTCAAACTATAATTTTAGAATAATCTGGACCGTTTTGCAAATAAAATAGGACTGCATGGTTCTATTTTGGAAAACTACAGGGCCTTTTTTGTAAACTTTCATAGCATAACTGCAATTTCTTCGATATTCAGGGAGTTTTTCGCAAATTCACTGGATTTCTGATTTTTTCGAAACCGGCCGGCCTTTTGGGCTGGCTTCATAGCCCATCAAAGCCCGCTAGGCCCACCTGGCCTTTGAGCTGGTATAAAAAGGGGGAGAGGATAGGGTTTCAACCCTACCCTCTCACTCCCCTCCCCCTGTGCTCTCTCACTTCGCCCGTGTGGCGACAGCGACAATGCGGTGGTGCGGTGCAGATCCGGCTGCCGCCATGGCGAGGAGGCATCACTTTCCTCGTCCGAGAGGGTGGCGAGCTCCCGCCAACCCTGTGCGGTGGCAAGAAGGTGGAGGTGGCGCCTCAAGCGGTCCGGTGCGGTGGCGCACGAGGAGGTTGTGGGGTGAGGTGGCGTGGATACAGGCGCGTGGTGAGGAGGCGAAGCGACGCGCGACGCGATCACGCGCGGCTGCATAGGCGACGGCGGGTCTTCGGCACGCGGCTTCCGGTGCCCGGGTCTTCTCCATTTAGTGGAATGGACCTCGGGTTGGTGCGCTGCCAGCAGATCCGGTGGCCCTCGTGGTCACCGAGGTCGTGCGGTGGACGAAGACGGCAAATGCGACGGCGATGCAGAAGGTGAGGCGGCGGGCCTCACCCGGGTTCAGGTGGATCTAACTGGATCCAGCCTAGTTAGGGTTAGGTCTGGCCGGATCTGCTTGGATCCGGGCCGGGCCAGGCTGCGGGCTTGACGGGTTGTGGCCCAGCGACGTGGGATGCGCGACGGTGGAGTGGTCGAGGTGCGGCTCGATGCCGCGGCTCGGTCACGTGGAGAATGCATGTGGAGGCCGAGGTGCAGCTCGGCGAGACGACGACGGGTGCAGCCCAGCACTGACAAGCAGCTAGGGTTAGGGTTCCGGTGAGTTCAATGAACTCATCGGGTTAGGGTTAGGTTTCATCCTTTTTTTTTTGTTTTCATTCTTGTTGTAATGCATGTGTATGGCCTATGAGCCATCTGTTGTGCGTGTGGCCACTGCGTGCTATCGCCGCTGACGGTGGTGGCTACAAGCCCCACCTACTGTGATGATGCAATGTAATTCTAGATGATCCCTAGTTCTAGGTTTAGGGAAACAAATCCTAGTTTAGAAAAGCCAAGGCCATATGCAAGGGGTACGATCGGTGACTGCATCGAGTCATCACGATAATACACATTGTCTAGATGCGAAAGGTTTCGATCTGCTAGATACCTTGTAATTCTTGTGCATGTATACCATCGCGTAGGACATAATAAAGGCCTTAGTCGTGTAGGGCGTATACATGCAGGGCTTCAGGACTTCGAGTAGCCGTTCCCGTTCCCGTTCCCACCAACAACGTGACACAGACATCGAGGTCGTGGAGGCACGAAACCCGAGGTGTCATGATTCCTTAGGTAGGCAAGGTTCCTGAGGGCGGCACAAATCTTGAGGTCGGCGACTTAGGCTTTCGGCGGCTTCTCGTCGACGACTCAGTGGCGAGCGTGCTGATAACATGTTATAATAGCGTAATTTGCGGTAGAGAGCATGGACACAAAAGTAGATAAGAGGCAAGACAAAATGTAGGGTGGAGCCTTCTCTTTATTATTCTGAATAAAACTGGTGATTACAATGCCGGAGTACTCCACTATTTATACTCGTGGAGGCCTTTCTATTCATGGAAGGAAAATACGTCTTTGGTAAATTGCCCACATATTGGATTAGGATTCGGATAGATTCTTCTAAAACTTCCTTTTCTACTCCAACAAGAGTTATTACTATAACAATTTCTATACGGAGTTGTGAAACTTTGTATGCTTTTTGCTGAGACTATTTAAGTTGGGTGTTATAGTATCTAACAATATTACAAAACCTTTTATGCCCCCTTTGGAATGCGGGATTTTTTCCTATTCCTGCGTTTTTCCTGTGAACAGTCAACTGATTCCTGTGAAATTCCTGTACAATTCCTGTGAAAATCCTGCGTTCCAAAGGGGGGCTTAGACTTTTTCGCTGAGACTATTTAATGAGACCGGTTATTTTGATTGTGTGTTCTTCCATGGCACCTTTCATTTTGCCTCCTCCAGAACTCGTAGTCACCTTCCATAACTACCCCTCACTACAGAAATTGTTGAACATTATAATCAAAGTTACTTCAAATTACATCAAATTTGCGGTCTACTTACCGAAGTTTCTTCTGGAAATTGTTCATGTCCAATAAAGGTTAAGTAGAACAATTGTAATAAAAGATAAATATAAACATAACCAAAACTTATGAATGGCTTGTAAAGGTTTATTGCTACTTCTTTTGTAATCGGAGCTGGAGAGGTTTGGAGTCTGCAGAAGACAGCAGGGCATCAAGGTGTTAACGTGCGTATGGTATTTTACATAAGTATGCATGTTGTCAGTGGCAAATTCAGCATGGTAGCACGGTGGCCATGGATCACCTTTGGATTTAACCCAAGGAAAATGTCCCTAGTACCTCGGTGCCTATAGTTGACGTCTGTTTATCTATTTTTCCTAACTTTCCGATACCCCCAAAGTGCATCAGAACTAAACATGTTAAAAACTAGATGTTTCTTTTCACTTAACCAGAACTTGGTAATACCTTTTTTTTTTGTGAATTAACTTGGCAAAACCTTCAAAACCACAACCTCCGTCCCAAAAAGCTTGACTTTTTTATTTTCGAGCATCACGTTTGACCGTCTGTCTTATTCAAATTTTTTGTGCAAATATTATAGGCAGTGATCGGTTGAGATTCTTGCAGTTCGCTGTGGCTGCGGCTGCAGCAAATCAGCAGGCATGCGTAAAACACGTACGCACAAAACGAGCAGCCGCTGCGGCTGCAAAAAAGCAGTACCGATCGCTGCCATTTATTTAATCATTAAAAATATTTTAATCATGATATATTTGTTTTGATATTTGCGTAAATTTTTTTAATAAGACGAACGGTCAAAGGTGATATTAAAAAGTCAAAAGCGTCAAGCTTTTTGGGACAGAGGTAGTACAGGTCAAGGTAGTATTAAAATCTTCAGACAAGATTGCCTACATTCTCCTAGGAATAACACATTCATAGCACAGATGTTGGACGGTTTCATTTTCACAGCAGAACAAGCAGCTAACATCATCTAATTTTTTTTCTTATGAATAATGTCCGACGTAAGCTTTCTTCTAAGTCTGCGTATCATATTTACAAAGTTTTTTTTTCTTTACCCTGTCGGCAAGTTGGGCCACTCTTGACGAAGCATCCTAGATTCGTGCTACATACCAGGGTCTTGTACGTAGCATTGGAGCAGGTAGTCTCTGCTGTCGTCGTGTTCTTTACGCGCGGAGTGTGCAGCAAGTCGCGTGTTCCGTCCAGCAAACTGCCTATAAAAAGGGGCCAGATTGAGCCATGAATCTGTGCGAGAGGAAAGAAATTAAGCAAGGAGCTGGATGCGTGCGATTGTCACTGTGCCGTGTGTTGTCTCTAGATAGATTGCGTGCGCCTGATCCTCTGATTAAAAGCCAACAAAAATGCCGTACGACGACGACGAGGAGCCTCCCCCGCCGAAGCCTGCACCACCGGCGAGGCCACTGCGGCTCGCAAAGCACCACAACTCCGAGGCGCCCCTGGCCGCCAACGACCAGAAGGTGCTGCTCGAGCTCACGGGCCCCTCCTCCGCTGCCTCTCGGGCAGCGCTGGACCTCGTTGCCGTCATCGACATCAGCTACAGCATGATAGGCAACCGGCTCAACGGCGCCAAGAAAGCCCTCAGCTTCATCGTCAGCAAGCTCACCGACCGTGACCGGCTCAGCATCGTCCAGTTCGACGACGAGGCTACCCGGGTTTGCCCGCTGCGCCGCGTCACGGAGGTCGCCCGTTCCGACCTCGAGGCCCTCATCAGCGGTCTCAACGTCGGCGGCTCCACAAACATCGAGGCCGGCCTCAGTACCGGCGTCGCCGTCGTTGGGGACCGCAGGTTCACCGCCGGCCGCGCCGCCAACATCATGCTCTTGTCCGATGGCCAGGAGAACATCGGCAACGCCAGGAGGGTCGAGCCCGGCAACGTGCCCGTCCACGCCTTCGGCTTCGGCGCCGACCACGACTCCAAGCTGCTGGGCGCGATCGCATCCAAGAGCCTGGGCGGGGTGTACAACTTCGTCCCCGACAGCGACGACCCCGCTAAGCTCGCCAAGGCCTTCTCCCGGATCCTGGCCGGCCTCGTCACCATCGTCGCCCAGGACCTGGAGCTCACCGTCACGCCGGTCCAAGGCGAGGCAACCATCAAGAAGGTGGACGCCGGAACCTACCCGGCGGACCCTGTCGGCGACGGGTCCTCCCCCGTCACCGTCAGATTCGGCACCCTCTCTGGCGAAGAGGCGCGGAGCGTCGTCGTCGAGCTCGCGCTCAGCGACCGCACCGCCGACCTCCGTACATACCGTGCCAACGTCGCCAAGGTCCTGCACAGGTTCACCACCGCTCAGGGGCAGCCGGTCACCTCAGACCCCGAGCTGATCACAATAAAACGCGGCCGGAAAGTGGTTGGAACGGCCGACGCGCCGCCTCCGGTGGAGACCGAAGTGGTTCGGCTGAAGCACGTGGAGACGATACAAGAGGCGATTGCCAAGGCCGACGACAACAAAATTGAGGAAGCGTGGAACATACTGGTGGAGGCGCTTAACAAGCTGGTGGAGGCGCGGAGGAGACTGCTGGACCCGATACTGGGCGAACTCCAGAAGGAGCTGATGAAGCTGTTGGAGCTCTTTAAGACGCTGGACATCTACCAAAAGCAAGGCCGCCACTACGCCATGGCCGCGGCCGCCTCCCACAGCCGCCGGCGGTCCACCGAGAGGGGCGACGAGGCCGCCGGTCCCTATGACACGGAACGGGTCAACAAGTACCGCGAGCAGGCTCAGATGGCCGGCGAGAGGCCCCCGTCGTCCGCTGCAGAAGAAGAGGAGATCGAAGAGATGGAGTCGGCAGTGCCACGGACGCCAGGCAACGGGGACAGGAGGACGCTGTCGTTGGCGCTAAGGCTGCTCACGGCGGTGCTCAGCCTGCTGGCCATCTCGGTCATGGCTAGTGCAAGGACCACCGGGTGGGCCGGCGACTACTACAGCCGTTACGAGCCGTACAGGTTAGCGACCAACCACTTGCATCCATTCCAACCTCCTCTTCTTTCCCTTTTACTTTCTGTTACTTTTTCTAGATCTTTTACCTTCCTTGTGTTCTTTCTGTTATTTATATGCATGGTCCCCATATATGTCCAAAGGATAGGTCTTTTTTCACTATTGGTATATCTTATACGTCCCCATATATGTATATGCATATTGAAAGTTATGTCGTCAGTAACGTAAGTGTTTTCGTTATTTCGATCATGCACTACGGGAAATTCATTATTTGCCGAGTGCCAGGACACTCGGCAAAAGGCCATAATACACTCGGCAAAAGGTTTGCTGAGTGTAACAGCAAAGAGCGTTTGGCAAAGTTTAGTCGGCAAAAAGATCTTTGTCGAGTGCTTTTTGTCGGTGTCTGGCACTCGGCAAAGTTTAAAATTGAAACACGGCCGAAACAATTAGGGAAAAAAAATTCTTGAGAGGCACCCACCAGCCATCAACCGACCGTCCATTGTCATTTTCCACAAGTCGCCACATTTTTTGCAAGATTGGAACCTAGGACCTCTTCCTCGCGCGTAGAGCCCCTCTACCACTATACCACACTATCACATGTGACTGTATCCTGTTTTGACTCTACACATATTATACGAACCAATGTCAATTGATTGTTTGAGGCCCTAAATGAATTCAAACTAAAAAGTTATCAGCTAGAAAGTTTCATAACTTTTCCAGATCTACAACTTTCATTTTGGTCATTTTTCTATCCGAGGACGTTTACAAAATTTGAGTTTCAAATTTGAACTTTTCAAACTAAATTTTGTTGACAAGATGATTTCAAATAAGTAAGTTGTCAACTACAATGTTTCATAACTTATTGAGATCTACAACTCTCATTCTGGCTATTTCTCCATCCGAGATTGTTTGAAAAAATTCAAATTTCAAATTTATGAAAATTCAAACCTCTTTTCCATTAGAAAAAATAATTCAAATTAAAAAGTGTTGAACTTTAAAGTTTGATAACTTCTGAGGATCTACAACTTTTGTTTTGGTCATTTATTCAAATTAAAAATTGGTAGTAACAATGTTCACAAATCTTATACATCGCTCTTCTAGTTTTCATGAAACTGATATAGATTTTGTGAACAACTTTACTATCATTTTGTTGAATCAAGAAATACTCAAAATAAGAGTTGTAGATCTTGAGAAGTTACACAACTTTGTAGTTCAAAACTTTTTTATTTAAACTAATTTAATACATCAAAAAATTAATTGAAATTTTATTTGCCGAGTGTAATGGGAAAAACACTCGGCAAAAGACCTCCTTTGCCGAGTGTCATGTGGGACACTCGGCAAAGGACCGCCTTTGCCGCCTTTGCCGAGTGTCATGGTAAACACACTCGGCAAAGTTTTAAAACTTTGCCGAGTGCCAAAATAAACACTCGGCAAAGACTTATGGCACTCGGTAAAGATTTTTCCGAGTGTGTTTTTTTTACACTCGGCAAAGACCTTCTTTGCCGAGTGCCCGAGAAAATACACTCGGCAAAGAGCTCTACACTCGGCAAAGATCGGTTTTCCCGTAGTGATGGATGGCACATTTCCCTCCTTGTCCCAAGCTCGATTTCTCATTTTTCCTAATGTCACCTTATATTTTGAGGGGCAGGAATGTAGCTCGTCTGTAAAATTATTTCTAGCCGTACAGGTTAGGGACATACCCCCCCCCCCCCCAAAAAAAAAATTATGGTCCGTATTCAGATATGCGAGGTTTGGTCGTTATCTACTATTTTTCGAAACACAGAAGTAGACGTTCGCATCCATGTACGAGTACCCACCTATATAAGGACACACGCGCACATCCATTTCCTATGAACGCCTATGAAAGGCTTTATCATTAGATTCATGAAGTAACAATGGACGTCTCGCTGTCGACGGCGGCATCACGTACCACTGAAAAAGATTAGTCATAAATACAATATCCAAACAGTGTGGGTTGAGTCAAGGAACCTAACCATCTGAGCTACACTCAGTTTGCATATTATTTTCTACTTGTAATTAAGGTTAGATCTTGCAGCGTATAGATTAGATTCGAGTGAAAATGAACATCCACAATTATATTATTTTTAAATTGTTAAAGTGGTAATCTGTTCATATGGATATAACTAATTTTCCGTTCAATCTCTCCCACATGTATTGAAGTTCTTAAATTCTTATTTGGGTAGGTAGAACCAGGACTGAACAT
Source organism: Eragrostis curvula (assembly GCA_007726485.1). NCBI lineage: Eukaryota > Viridiplantae > Streptophyta > Magnoliopsida > Poales > Poaceae > Eragrostis > Eragrostis curvula. The sequence continues at coordinate 29,922,437 of CM017440.1, read as the reverse complement.
TAATATATCACATGAAATACTTTCGTTGTCCAAAATATAAGGGTTTTTGTTTTCGCACAAAAAAAGGGTTTCTAGGTTTGATTATAGTCAACCTTTTTCTAACTTTTGACAATAAAATATCAAAATAAGATATTTGAAATAACGTGGTTACATGCTATGATGATTGATTTCATAATGAATACAACAATATAAAAAAAATATGACAATACTAAAATGAAGCACATTACTAGCTCGCCAAAAGCAACAGTAGTGAATGAGCGGAGAAGAACAGGGAGAGGAAGAAGAGAGGGGACCCGCCCCCCCCCCCCCCCCCCCCCCCCCCCAAAAAAAAAATAATCACTCTCCAGCGCCTGCCAATGGGCACTGCATTGACCCCTACGTAAATGTCGCTGCACTGAGCCCTTCAATAGGAACAAATGGAGGCCTGCCACTACAGTAACACCAAGAAACACAAAAAAAAAAAGCACGGGCGGACGTCTGCTACAGCTGTGACATTGAAAAATTGAAAAAAAAAAAGGAGGAAAACACTATCGGGCCGCCGACTCGCCGTTGCAGGCTGCCTTCGCCTCGTAGTCCCCCATTGCTGTTCCAGATCCACCCCGAATCCACCCCTGAGCGCCGCCAAAAATCGTAGATCCACAGCTGTCATAACTTGCCCATGCCACCTGCCGTCATCGTGGCTGCAGACGCAAATCCACCCCCAAGCACCACCAAAAATCATAGATCTGACACAGCCGTGGCTAGCCCGTTCAACTTGCCACCGTCTTGGGTGCCACCGCTTGTACCCTACGCAACTTTGTTAGCCATATTGACACAGATCCGTGAGACAGTTGCTACTTAGGAGTGGATGGGTAGCACCATATCACACCGCCATGAGCCATGCCTCACCACCGTGAGCCACACTTGACTCCGTGAGCTGCGTAGCCCCTCTCATTTGATATTCCCGATGCCATTGGACAACCGCAGCCGAAGCTAGGACCACCGACACTGCAGTGCCCCACGCCGATCCGAAGCGCCTCTGCCTCCATGTTGGTGCTAAGATCTGAGCCACGTGCACCGGCTCACTCGGGAGAGATAGGAGAGAGGGGCAACTATATAGAGAGAGGGAGAGGGCTCTACCACCATGCTTGCTTGGAGAGAAAGAGAGAGAGAGAGGATGGGTACGGTGGTTGTGGAGAGAATAAGGGTAAGGTTAGGGTTTGGTATTTTGTACAGAGCCTATACTGCGGTGACGAGCCACCTAAATATCCACCCCTCCCCCGGGCTTCCCCCCTATTGCGGTTTCCATGGCAGTGCGATCGTTTAAGTGGCCCGTCACTAGCGTGAACACATCATAGTAGTGGCCGGCGCTTAAGTAGAGATGCATATTGTACAAAGACAAAAATCAAGCCCGCCAGCAGTGCATCTTGTCCTCTAAAAGAAAAAAAAACAATCGATGTAATTAATAGAACATTCCTCAAAGAGTAAAATACATGTATAGCCATCGTATTTGTCCGGCCATTTCGATTTGACCATTGTACTCATAAAATTACAGATCGCGATGAAGCATGCACAAGTACCAAGCATTAGACTCTACGTTGATGCTAACTCGCTACTATCCTCCTTTTTGACCGGAAATACTAGTCTCCTTTTAATCACGATGAAGCATGCACAAGTAACAAGCCTTAGACTATTACGTACCGTAAGATGGAGGAAGTCCTGCTGCTTACCGGCGGCCTGGACCCATGGCCCAAGGTTCCGCACGTCACCTGCGTCATACCTCGTTGCCGATGGAAGCCGCTTCCGCCGTCCTGTACTGCTTGCCGACCAATTCTGCTGGATCTTTCTTCCGTCGCTGCTCGTCACTCACAGTGCCGCCAGATATGGTCTCGTCTGCCTCTTTCCATAGATGAGTACGTAACAGATGGAAACTTTTTTGTTGACATATAAGAAAAAATCATGAAGGATCGGAGATCACGTGGGCTGCACGCGATAGATGTTTCGAATTCCATGCTGGAGGTGACTCATGAATACGTACGCCACAATACCAAAATATGTAGTGTTATGAAGGTAATTGCCATATCAATGCGGATAAGCTATCTTAATGACTACGATTTGCAGTTTTATGAGTACAATAGTCAAATCAAAATGGTTGAAGAAGCACAATGGCTATTTATGTATTTTACTCTTCCTCAAATTTATTGTCGCAGGTACAATGTCGGAGTGAACGTGATCATCTGTTTCTATTCCGTCGTGCAAGCATCCGTCGAGACTCGCCGTCCTGTTTCGTCTATGCTCCAGACCACCTCGTGCTACTGCATCACCCTCTTCCTAGACCAGGCAAGCAGGGCTAGCGCGTTCTTGAACCCTGCGCAATTTGCCGTCAAAGCATGCCGAGTTTATCGCGCGCGGTGGCTGATCAGATCTGCTTTTGCTACAGGTGCTGGCGTACCTTCTCATGTCGGCGTCCGCAGCGGCTGCGTCTGGCCACCACCTGTTGGTGTCGAGGTTCGGCAAGGAACGGTTCAACGACAAGATCCACGTCGCGGTGTGGTTTTCATTCCTTGCGTTCCTCACGCTATCTGGCAACGCTCTCATCTCCATGGCGAACCTCTTCAGCAGGATCTGAACATTTGTACTGACTATTGAGGCTCTGGGTGCGTGGAGTGCTATTCATTAGTAAGTCAGAAACATATTTTGGTGGGGACAAAAGAAATATAGACTAGCTGTTATTCTTGGTCCCCGTCTCCCGGGAAACAAGGATGCATTTACAAACAACAAACAATAAAATGTTGACTTTGGTATATAACTTTTACATCATTTGTAATATATTATTCTAAGCACTAGTGTTATTGTATGTATTAGTATGTGCAAGAACTTGTGTTATTCTGATATGTTCATGCGGACGGGGCAGCAGCTTCGTGGTTAGGCGACTAAGTGACTGCCGACCGGTCAGGGGTTCGACTCCGATCCCGCATGGCACTGTAGTGAACAATAGCACTGATGCTCCTGTTCACTGCAGTGCGAGGAAAAGAAAAAAAAAACTCTCGCCTCTCCCTGGACTAAAGCATAGGTAAAGAATTGCGCCGCAGCTCACAGCCCAGCCTGCTGGCCGTCTCGGCCATGGCTAGTGCAAGGACCACCGGGTGGGCCAGCGACTACTACGGCCGCTACGAGCCGTACAGGTTAGCGACCAACCACTTGCATCCATTCCAATCTCCTCTTCTTTCCCTTTTACTTTCTGTTACTTTTTCTTTTTTACGTTTCTTGTGTTCTTTCTGTTATTTATATGCATGGTCCCCATATATGTCCAAGGATAGGCCTTTCTTTATTATTGGTATGTCCTATACGTCCCCATCTTTACTTCTTATTATTTGTCTATGATTTCACTCCCGTGCGTCTCCTACTCTGAAAAATTTCGGCGCCAACAGGTGGGGCCCACCACACACACACGACCCCCCCCCCCCCACCCCGATGGGGAAAAAAAAAAAGAACCGCTCTCGGCTCGCTTGCTCCGCCCGCCGCCGCCATCGCTCGATCTGCCACCATCACCTGCCATCCTCCCTCCTCGCCTTCTTCTGAAGCCGGGTGTGATCCCCCGTGTCCCGCCCCCGTCACCGCTCCAGCCATGCAACGGCCGCACCCTCAACGATGCCTCCACCATTGACCTCTTCCCCCTCTCAGCCCCCGTCAATCCATGTCCAATTTATGGTCCGTAGCAACCCTGATCTCGTCTGAACTCAGCGACAAAGAGAAGAACTGCTATTAGCTGTTGGGTACACGATCCCTCTCTAGCTTCCCCCAAAATTTCTTTGAAGTCAATTAATTGGATCTGTGGATTCGCTTCATGTGCTCAGGTTTAGTGCCACGATTAATCTGAGAATTCGTCTTCACCCTTAAATTGAGTCTCATTCTCATATTAATCGATTTTTTTGGTTCAGTGGCAGAGGGCATCCAAGCCTCACATCTGCTGGAAGGGGTAACCACGGCAAGAAGCTTGTGTAGATGACTTTATGGTAGTTCATTGTCAGGTGCCTTCCAAAATCCGACTGCCTCAAACCCATTGGTAAAACGTTTTGCTACATGTATGCCAATATTAGTGCTGAATTGCTGCCATTTAAATCGAACCATAAGCTTCAATACTATATTCTTGTGTGATTATGCTATATTGTCTGCAATTACTTCAATTTTCATAGTGATAGCATTGGTACAGTTAGCTCTGTGTATTTTGCAGATTTGCTATATTGGTGAACTATATATATGACAGCCCTTGTCGATTGAGTTGTTAATTTGTCTCTCTGATACTTGTAAGTGAATGGTACTATGAGTGTGCACTAGATTTTTCTTCTAACGTTCATGGAACATAGAATGAATTTGTGCTAGCACTTCAAGAAATTAATGCTCATGTTCAGAGAGATGAAAACTACAGCAAATAGAAATTAAACCAGGGAAAACCTGGACTTGTTTACTTCAAAAGTAGCTAGCAAACAATTTACAGCATTATGAAGATTTTGTGCTACTTACATCTGTTTCTGCCATATGCGATTTCTTACTGATGATGCGTGTTGATTGATATTATAATGGATGAACTTCCAGAAATGTCTCTTCGTCAATAGATATTGTATTTCCGTAATTGACAATTGTACTATTTTGTTATGGATTTTTTGTATTACCTTGTAATTTTTACTCTCATGTTGTTTCAAATAACTTTATTGCCTATGCTGAAAATTTCTAAACAATCAATATAATGGTCTATGGGAATGACATTGCTTAACATACCCATGTGCGGGGCCTGTGAAAAAGGGGGGAGCGATCTAGAGATAGTGGCTGCGCTAGTCTAATATCAGCAAGTTGTCTCTGGTTTGCACTGAAAAATGTCTGAAATTTGTGGACAAGTGATCTTCTAGAATATGGTTAACCTGTAATACGATTGCATTAAGAATGGTGCTTATCTGCCCATTTTCTTATTTGTATGTACTTTTTTTTTTTGAATAATATGCTTTATACCCATTTTCATGGCTATGATCTGCAATAAAGAAGACCGGAGACAACATGCTATTGCCTTAGCATTCTTCTTGGTTGTGTCAGGCCGTAATGGCGGTCAAGCCACAATGGAGGAGTTAACATGGATGAAGCATCCTGTTAGTCTGTAGCAAGGTATTTCTTAACTGGTTATGATTTGTTACTGGTGTAGTATCTTTTAAATAACTGATGATGCGATTTTTTTGTGACTGATTGCATTTTGTTCATATACAAGTGGTAAGTGAGATTTTTCTTCACATGTGCTTGCGAAGTTTATGTTCAGTACAGAAAATTACTCTGATATATAGTAGCAGCATTTGCCACCACCCTGCATTTCTCCTCTGTAACTCTGATAAAACATAATAGTTATGCCTTTACTGAATTGCAGTCCAGCATAAGATTGTTTTGCCTTTTCAATTTGTGATTAGAAAAAAAAAGATTAGTTATCAGCTATGCTTAACTGAAGTGGCATTAAATCTGCTCTCCATGGTGCTCCAATATTTCTGTGACAATCAAGATATCATTTCTTCCTGATAATTGCGAATTATATACAACACTAGATTGTCCGTATTTTTGAAGGAGATGTTATGAATGTCAGATATATAGACATAATCAGGAATAGGTACCCTATATAACTCCCTGGGTGTGAAATAATATTCCACACCCAGCTAGCCCAACCTGCCACCGCACCCACCAATGAAAAGCCTACCTCCACACCATTAACCAGACCGGCAAAAAAAAAACAGACAAAAGAAAAACCAGACCAACGCATCCATTTGGAAGGTATTAATTGGTAGTTAAAGCTTTCCAAATTATCCACTAATTACTGCTTTTATTTATGGGTTTTATATTGGGGCTGGACGGAGCTGCTTTTCGAGTCGCTCATTCCCATCCTGGCGTGGAGGTGCAGCTGCACATGCTTCGTCCCCTACGGCAGCTGCACTTGCTTTGTCTCCGACGGCGGCGATGATTGTTTCGTCACCTGGCAAGGTCCCCGTCTCCAATTGCTTGCCCCTGGTACGTAGGTTTCCATTTTTCTATCCTGATGTGATCTTGAAATTTCTTTTTTCCACGCCCAGGTCTGGATGGCGCCATGCAGATTTCAACCAAGCAATTGTTGTCGCTGATCAATTTACCATCCTGTGAGTCAAATTGCATTTCTTTCGATTCCCATAAAGATTCTCGCGATCTAATGCTTTTTTTTTTGGCAGATCAAAAGCCAATTTTTCTTGTGTATGGATTAGTCTAAATCTAACTTTGGTCAGAACGCCAGAAGATCTGCGCCACCAATTGATTGTGGGAGTCGCCTGGCTGTTAGCGTGCCAGTCAGCGGCGCGTCGACGAAATCGACGCCATCCAACCATCCTGCCCCGTTGAACATCGATCATAACCCCAGGAGGCGGGCTGGCGGACAGGAATAACTCAGGCACCAACGGGTCGGAGCGAGCACTCTCCCATTCGAATCGAATCGGGGTTTGCACCAGCAAGGTATGTATCTCGTGCCCTGTGCCTCGTTCTTAATTTGTTTCTGTTTTGCTCCTCACACTGGAACAAATAAGTCTTTGAATTTCTGCTTTTTTCTCTGTGTATGTGAGAATGTGAGATTCGACCATGTCATGTCGAGAATCAAGGCATCGTTTTTCTCTTGATTTTGTGCTTGCGATGGATACAAGGAATGGCCTGCCTGACAGAGCCAGAGAACCCCAGGCTTCTGGCCATTGCCAGCACAAACGAGAGGAGAGATTCACATCTAGTGATTCATTGATGATGTATCACATCTGCAGATCGCAGCGAGCACAAGGGCCCAATCAAATGAAGGTCACAGGCTTCAGGGTTTGCATCTGTTCTTGCTTGTTGTTTTGCTTCTGACAATCTGACATTGGAACGAATAAATCCTAAATTTCTTCTTTTGTGTCTGTGTGTTGTCCGATCATGTGAATTTTTACTTTTGGCTGCCTTCACATGTCACGCATGGAAGCTATATTTATAACCAAACATTTTACTTTTGGTAGCCTTGACGTGTCAAATTATTTTGCCATTCTGCGTTAGCAACTTTTGCCTGCTGACCGCGATGTGAATTTTTTCCGGATCTGGGCACCGATCATTGAGCTACATCCACTTTCTTGGACACCATTTTTAACTATAATTTGAACTATTGATTATTTGCAATTTCTATAGGTTTGAAGCATAACTTCTCTGAAGAAACAGGAGGGGAAATTCCGCCACAAGAGAAGCACAATTTAAACTATACAGTGGATCCTTGATCACTATATCTTGGACTCAAATATACTAGTTTCATGGCACATTTGTGCTTAACTGGCTCAATATAGTTTGCCTTCACATACACTGTAATTTTTCGATATAGTTTATGACAGGAATGTATATGTGTTTGTGATCATACACTGTAACATTTTATGGTCAGAGACGATGGCAGATGAAAGACTAATTTGTTCCCAAGTGTAAATATATACTCTATTATTATATTTGACATCTGAATGATTTATCATATTGGACATGCATATGTTTTGGCCTAGCTACATAGTCTCGTTATGGTCACACTACATATAGTCTCCACGATGACTTTATGATCACACTTTATTTGTTTTTGTGACCGCACTGTTAGCATTTTATGGTTGCAACTAATGAAGTTTTTCTTGAAGTTATTGGATGAATGGGCACATATATCTTGAAGTTACTAGAGGCATCTCATTGTTGATGAACACAACTCCTACCATTAAAAGAATTTACTTGTTCTTGCGATCTAACTGTGCAACATTTTAAGATCTGAGCAGTGAATCATATTTATAGTCTGGTGCCGCTGTGGGAGTAAATGCAGGTCTAACCAATGGAACGTTAATTGCAAAGTGAGGGAGAGCTTGGCCGACTAGAAGAGAGAAAACTAGCCGTCCGATCGCCCCTCCTCTCTCGATCGGACGGCTCGCGCACCAGCCATCAGTTGGGCTGGGCCGCTTACGCAGTGCGCGCGCGCATCGGGCCGGATCGGCGGCCTGCCCGTCGGTTTTTGGGCCTCCGGTCCGACGGCCTTTATGCGGCCTGCGTGGCGTCGCGACGCGCGCTGGGCTGCGCCAATTTTTCTCGCCTGGCCGCGCGAGAGTTTAAGTTTTGGGCTGTTTTATCTTTTTCAGCGAATTTCTAATTCTTTTAAGTTTTCAGTATTAAGTTTTTTAATGTTTTAGCCCATTTAATTGCTATTTAAGCTCAGTTATTTCAGTAAGCATGTTTAAAATTTCAGAAGTTGGTGTTTTTATGTTAATTTTTCAGTTTAATCCACCGAAATACTTTGACATGCCTCTAAATAAATGAAACCATCGTGAAATTTGCTTATAGTAAACTTGTGATTATTTCTGACCACCTTTGTTTAATCATTGACTGAGTTAGAGTCATCATGTACCCTTGTGCACTTCATCTAGGATTTCTATAGCTGCCGTATGCTTTGTGAATACTGAGAATATGTACTCTTTGTTGCCTTCCATTTACGAGCACATGATACGGCTGGCTAACTCTGCTTTTGCAATTTGACCAACCCTTTTTGAAATTAAAACCAGTACATGCTATGTAGAGGAAGATTTCCACTTTGAAATTAAAATGGAACTGGACAAAGTCCAGAAACTTGGGTCAAAGTTCAGATGAATCAATCAATGCTTTAGTTGGTTGCAAAGGAAATATTCAATTTGCTTGGATTTTTACTGTTGCACCACCGTAGTGACACCAAATTACTATACAGACAATGCCATCTGAAAATGACCACAGATTACCATACAAATTAGGAAACTACATAAATTTTCATCTTTGTTTATTGTATATCGGTCAATTTAGTAATAACTCTTTTGGTTGTTTGAGTGTTTACCGTGGGTACAGTTTGACATCGGAATATGGTGCTTTATGTTATCATTTCTTTCTTATCCATGTCAGCAGCGATTGGCTGTGTGCCTTTGTGTTGTTGTTGGCCTCTCCGGTACGCACAGAAAATGAAAATGTTATATGATCTTTTATTTTCTAGCAGGTGGATAAACAATGCTGATGCTCCAGGTTTAGGACTGAGGTACCATCCGTGACCATGTTTTGTTGATACTTGCTGAACATGCTCTGGGACTTAACTTTTATTCCAACACGTCTTCTCATAACTTCACTCTGTTCCATCTTACTGTTTCTGACTCTCGAAAATGATGACACTAAGGCCTTTCTTTTATTAAGAGAACAAGAAGAATACACAATATTCTTACCATATCTCAGACTGTCCGGTATGTTTCATTATTTTGCTTAGATTGGAATTCAGATATGTTCTACATCCCAAGTTTGCATTGCTATTTCACACTGTGTTTGAATTATCCCTGAAAAAGTTTGTGGGTCAACAGTTAGGCTCTTACAAAATCGTATCGGTGAATCATGCATGTTTCTTTCCTTTCCCCTTTTAGCTCCAAGTGAACAAGTTCATGTTCTTATTTCAAAATTCCGTTGTGGTGTTATTAAGGCTGTAAGATGAATCACTACAATACCTTTGTTTTCATATCTATGTTTTTTTTTTTTTTGCGAAGGTCATATCTATGTTTGATGTGCTGACATTGCTTAAACATCTACCACAGGAAGCTGCACTTGGATCATCAGACTCTGCTTTATAGGGAGAACAAATTTAGGAATATTTTCCTGTTCTACCCCACGTGTATCATTATTAAGAGAAAGGAACATCTATTATTTGTAGAAAATATCATACAAAAATTATTGTTTACTCATTCCAATTCTATGACTTTATTTTGGGAGTTTGGACGACTGAATTGCTTTCCTCTTAACTGTTTTGCCTGGATAGCTCAGTTCATCTATATTCTCCTTATTTATAATTATCTTCGTCTTTTGAATCATAATTTAATTTGCTTCAATGGTCCAGGTGTTTTTCTGACCGATTTGAGAAAACATGTCATCATGACTGTATTTTTTCTTGGATTATTTACCTGCTCATAAGATGGCAAAAAGGAACAAGCTGCAGAAATACTATTGTGTATCGACAAATCAATGCAGTGCAACGGGCAGTATATAAAGAACCATTTTTTTCTCTCTGCCGTTGATTATGTTGCTAGATTTATCAAATAAAACCGTTTGATATGTTTTTATACTAAGTAATTCAGGGACAAAGAATTGCTTGACTCAGATATGCATTTTGCACAGGTCATACTCTGTAGTTGGACATTTTTATGGTCCACAGTCAGGCGCCTTCCCACTTTCCCTGAAACCTGTGGTAATCCTTCTTGCAATATATCTATCAATATTTTACATTTCATAAAAAATTGAATAGGATGGTACCTTGATTGTAGCAGATGAGGGTACATCATAGTTCTGCCCTCTTTTGGTTTCATAATTTGTTTTGCAGCTTCTAAATTCAGTATCATGCATTGCCAAGTGGGTAACAATTGACTTACGTAAATAGTTCCCTACTTCAAACGATGCTCTGATATTTGATCCATTTCAATTAGATGGTTTAAGGCTGATAAATATTTTGACGTGAACTGTTGTTCTATCTATATGCCTGCCTGATTACATCATGGTTTGCGAAACTAAACAGAACTATTGAAACTGAATTCGTGCATCCATGATTTTTTGTTTTCTGGTTGTAGTTCCTGTGTGAGTTGATATATTCTATTGCTAACTCTGTTGTCCTGTTATTATGTTATCCATATTCCCTGTACAGAAATCTTTAAAAACATCTATGATAAAGCTACAATGCTCATCAAAACAATTTTTTTCTTTTCAAAGATTTGTCCAGTACCTTAGTGCGGAATAAAGCCTCAGCATAGATAAATTATGCATTGTTTTGCAATTCATTTATCTGTTCCTTACTCAGAGTAGATTTAATTCATAGCATTCCCTTAAAAGCTTTGCTATAGCTAAAAATGGGCCATAACATTCCATTGTCTTAGCAGGTTTCTTAGACGGAATGCATGTGCACTTAGGTTGGCTGCCCATGGTGTTTGTGATTTAGTGATTGCCTGTTGCAGATTAATAAACCAAGCCCCAATCTTTATACTTAATCTGGATCCAGTGGTTCACAAAAGCCTTTTCTCTGGATCACTGATCAAAAACGAAGAGAAGATGATTCGTTAGGTGGAAACTAAACGGATGCCCATGATGATATCAGAAGGAATAAGCAACCAGATTTGGGAGCCTTGTCCCTTGACAGTGAGAGTTTTAAGTGCTTTGATTAGGAGTAGGCAAAGTATTGTTGATTGTTTTTTATATGAATTTTGGGCTTGTCCTTGCAAAAAAACAAATCCGAAGAGAAATATCAAAGAGTTTCTGGTTGATGCAAATGTTTTGTTTTGTACTGTTTCTTACAGCAAAATAATAGGCCTTTTTTCCCGTGACAAAATCGGCCTATCATACGCCTTCACGGAGCCAGCACAGGCCTGGGCGCGGCATAATTCCCCCTAAAGACTATGTTATTAGGGGGAATGGGGGCATGGTGAAGTGTTTTTATGCCCAACATGTCATGTGTTGGGCTTATCTGTTTGAGTCTCGTGGGCTGCTTCTGCCATGTGCTGGCTGTAAGTGAAGATTTAGTACCATATATGGATTGTCTAAAAAGAGATGCACCGACTAACATAGCTAGGGACGGCCAACCCCGGGTTCGCGTTCCCCGGCGGCGCGTGCGCCACCGTCGGCGTGAGCGGCTTCGTCAGCGGGGCGGCATCGGCCTGATGATGCGCAAGTACGGCGACAACGTGGTCCCATGGGTGAGGACCTGTTCTGGGCGATCCGGGGCGGCGGCAGCGAGAGCTTCGGCGTGGTCGTGGCGTGGCGGCTGAAGCTCTCCAAGGTGCCCGCGACGGTGACTGTGGTCAACGTCTGGAAGAGCCTCGACCAGGGCGCCGCCGACCTGCTCGCCAAGTGGGAAACGACCATCCTGCAGCCGTTCCTCACCGAGCTCACCATCCGGGTCGTGATGCAGGGGAACAACACGCTGTTCCAGACGCTCTACCTCGGCCGGTGCACGAAGCTCGTCGGCACGATGACCACCGTCTTCCCGGAGCTCGGCACGACGGCGGCGGACTGCAGGGAAATGACGTGGCTGCAGGCCATGGCGTTCGTTTACTTCGGCCGGGCCGACGCGCCGGTGGAAGGGATCCTGAACCGGACCAACGCCCTGGGGGGCACCACATTGACATACTTCAAGAGCAAGTCGGACTACGCGCGGCGCCCCGTCGGGAAGGCTGGGTGGGAGAGCATATTCCGGCAGCACATGTCCCGGAACGGCGCCGGGCTGGTCATCCTCGAGCCGCACGGCGCGGCGGTCGGGGGACCCAACACGAACCCCCCCTCGCCGTACCCGCACCGACGCGGCGTGCTCTTCAACCTGCAGTACGGGTCCATGTGGTGGGGCGAGGCCAACGGCACCGCCGCGGCGACGGCGCTCGGGTGGCTCAATGGATTGTACGACTTCATGGGGCAGTTTGTGACAAGCAACCCCAGGGAGGCGTTCGCCAACTACAGAGACCTGGATATTGGGCGGAACGTGGTCGGCGCTGACGGCGTGTCGACGTACCGGAGCGGCAGGGTCTGGGGTGAGAGGTACTTCATGGGCAACTTCCGGAAGCTGGCTGCGGTGAAAGCGAGAGTGGATCCCAGTGACTACTTCCGGAACGAGCAGAGTATACCGCCTCTTCGATGAAGGTCGTCTTAATTAGTTCGGCTTATTACACAGTGGCAAGCCTACATTTGCATTCACCAACGGTTCACGATAGGCATCAGTCTCTTTCATACGATTACATCCTTGTACGGATGAATGAATAAGAAGATTATTTTATCTAATTTTCAAATGCATGATTCCACTGCTGCATGTTAACTTCAGTACTAGAATGGTTAACATCTCAAATGTCAGTAAGCATAACTAGAGGAAGATGTTCAGCTCCATTGATCACAATCTGATTGATATTAAGACATCATGTTTTTAGCTCTAAAGTGAACTAAACATGCTCGATTGATCACAATCTGATTGATATTAAGACATCATGATATTAATTCACCTGAGTGAATTCATCCATAAGTTCTGCTGAATTATTTTGTTGCTATTGTCATTTGTTTCAGAGATGGGAGTGAACCCTGTACTCTTTGAGCAACCGGTTCACATATGATTGGGAGCGTCTTTGTGATGTTAGCTTTGTTGTCATGGATTTATCTCGATCAATCCATTTTTGAACATTTATTTCCCTCAAGTATTTTTCAACTGTTTTTATGAGTGACTGGATGACATACAAAATAAGGATCTAGCTCTAATTAATTCATGATTTGGCAGAACTGGAAATAATTCCTTCAGATAATGTAGTATTGTCACTGGCTTGATATTTCATTTCTCCCCTCGATATGATTAGATCGATCACAAACATTAGTATTATGTGTTTGATTTAAAAGTATGATACTGGGATTCTTTCACTGAATTAGTGTTTGCGATGGCATCATCGGAGCCAACACCAGGTGCTCCCCAGTTCAATTTGACCAGCCTGATCTTCCCTCCAATTTTTCTAGATCGGTTTTCTGATCCGCTCGTGATGTGCATCTTCGCAGGATAATTTTTTTTTGCTGTTTGCCATTTATTTCCCTATTGACTAGATTATGCAGTTGTGGACATGATTTACAAGTTAGGTGTGGTGTGATCCCTAACATGTGCATACTGATGGTCTATTGGTTACTTGGTGGTTCTTTGTTCCTACTGTGTTCATATTTCCTTTGCAACTCATTCTGGATACCTATCTTAATTAGGTGTCAAACTGTCAATATTCCAGAGCGCATTTCGTATGAGCACTAGGACTTGCTGGGGATCAAGGTACAACTTCATCTTTTCTTTTGATCCGAGTAGCAATTGATTTATATATTTTCATTGAGGAATTTTTGCATTGATCTGCTACTGCAGCTTAAATGTGAATTAGAATTTTGCTTGCACTCATAACTTAGCCTTTCATACACCTAAAAGTTGTCCCCTCATTCGTAAAACAGTGCATGCCATTCGGTTTAATTTCATCCCATCTTTATGACTTGAATATGAGTATTGCAGCCAAATACGACATATTTGATTTGGAGTATTTCATCCCATCTTATGTGCTTTGGAGTATTTCATGCCATCTTATGTGCTTACTCGACATATTTTCTTTGGTCTATGGATCCTCTGCCATTGATAACCAAATCTCGGCATTGGTATTTTCATCGAGACAATATCGTGGTGGCCAATAAAAAAAAAACAGGCAAATAAAGGTGAGTTTAACTAAATGTGTACAGGTCCTGGCCAGCACTGTGGTTTCCATGAATTTTCATGTTGGTAATTTTAAGAGCTGGGTCAGCATTTTCCTCTATTATTCATCGTGTGTTGGTGTAGTCCACTCGGCAAACAAGCGGTTTACCGTAGTGACTTAATCTAAATAAAAAAAACAACGAAATGTTGATCAGTTTTATCACCTGAATTTAAATAAATGGGAAGTCAATTTGCGTACTGCATATATTGCTATTTCTCAGTTGCTGTGTTGCACAAAAAAAAAGGGATTCAAAGTACTATTTTTTTGCCTGGTAGATTTTCCTTCCTCTAAAGGTAAAATGCTATTCCTCTTCTCTGTAGGAGTATTTTACTCCTTGTAATTGTATAGAACGTGGTCTAGAAGGGCACAAGGACGAAATAAACTTTTGGAGCTTTTATTGTTCTACATCTTGCTTCGTGATTTCCCTGATTCTAATAAAGACTTAGCAATATTGTCTCGTCGTTGAAATGAAATTAATGTCAAATGCATTTTAATTTTTAGGTGCAGTGCATTATACATGTGTTATTATTTTGTAAAAATGTTGTGCCGAGATGGTGATCAATGGCACGAGTGCATTATGCCCGATATTGAAACTTACCTGGTCCCGCATTATTCTTTCCTGCCAAGTGATGCTAAATCTAATTATAAAATGATAACATGATGTCAAGTTGTTTATAATTTTCTCATGGTCCGTGGCGCACGTGCATTGGTACTATCCTAGATATGACTTTGTTAATTGCTTGCTTCAAAGAGTCCTTAAGTGAAGGTCCAATTACAAAAAATGCTCACTAACTTCTTTGCATTTGAAGTGCAGTGGACGACGATCTGAGGGTGAGCAGGCCATCATTAAATGCTTTATCTTCTGCCTCCCTGATAATCTTATGCCTAGCAAGCAAAGCAAGACCTTTGGCCAATGATCTTAGCTCCCTTTTGTGCCAGGTAGCATATGCACCTTCTGAATACCTGAGAAATGGTACGTTTTCATGTTCATGTTTTGGTCTGAAAGTTTTACAAGCATGCTTAAATAATGAAATGTTTAACATTTTTGGGAGTTCATTTTTTAATATTTGTTTTAACTATTTTTCGCCTCCAAATGTTGCCCCCTTTATTGCAGGTACACCTGGCGCCGGAAAACCTGCATGTTGGCCAGAAATTAGTATTGCAAGCCTAATTCTTACACCTGGCGCAGTAAAATCCATTCTATTTGTATATACTGCCATTTTTTTACGGTTGATGTTTTGATGTCATAAGACAACTTGGTTAGCTCTGGAATTGGCTAGCCATGTCGTGTGCATATGAGTGATATCCATGGTGAACCTAGCCACACAATTAGCAAAATTTCGCCAGGAGAAGTTGTCTTGTGTTCGCTTGTCTGATTATTGCAGGAGCACCATGAATTTAAGCATAGATCATTACAATGTACAATACAGTTCACGGTGAAAAGAGAAGGTACTCTTGTAAAATGACTGATACAAATTACCTTTATCCAACGCTAAGTGATACTTACATAAATGCCTTTTAAATTTACATTTCAATTGCTATATAAGAATTCTATCAATTTTTCCGTAAGGCTTGTGTTATTAATGATGACATGCCCAACTAATTTTTTTCAGTAGGATTCCTTATTTTTCTGTTGGGGAGTTGTGATAACCTGTCTACTTCTACTTTTTTAGCATTGCTAATATTAGTGTACTTATGGGCGATGTTGTGTGCCTCCTCAATTTTGATTTTCTAGGTTAAATACAACAGACATCTTAATATGCATCTTCATACAACATGGCCACCTTGGTCTCCAAAAAAAATGACGCTTTTTCTTTGAATCAACTGTTCCTATATTTACCTGTATAATTTGATTGTTTTTAAGTGTATGAAACTTAGAAATATATGAGTGGATGGTGTTAAATGGCTTGTGGTATGGACAGTAAGTGTGAAATGACCTCCAAAATATGTTTCCTTCTGAATGCTTGGGACTCGGATTACATTATGTTTGGGGGTTGGTTTTCATTGAACATCACCTTATTCCTTGTAGCTTGCTTTCCCAACGTGCTTGACTGATAACACATCATATTGGAGCTAAATGTACACATTATTGAACATGATTTCCCTTATATTAGGATTTTCTATTCAGAGAGCTTAACTGTTTTGTAGCGAATGCATGATAATCGTTAGTCCCTCCTAGAGCTGCAACAACAAAGGTGCCAAGGGGAACAAAGCAACAACCAGGGTGAAAAATTGGAGTTTGAGTAAATGAAAGAACCCTACAACTACAGGTGGTGTCCATTTTGTGTAACAATTATGGTTCGTTTTAGAGGTTGTTCCACTATTTTTTCATACCAAATGCAGAACTGATGCACTCCCTCCATTCAGATTTAATTGATGTTAAAATTACATCTGAACGGAGGGAGTAATATGTGTCAATGTCATTTAATTGATGTTAAAATTACATCTGTAATGCAAATTTAGTTGGCAGTTTCGAACAACTCTGGTTCTTGTACTTTTTATTTTTATTTATGATAAAGTCCTGCCAAGTAATGTCATTTGGTCAGACACGTGCGTGGCGCACGTGCATTTTTACTAGTAAACTCTAACAAAAATGTTTAAACTGATGTCAATAAATGTTGCAAATAATGTAAATGATTTTTTGAAAATATAAAGCTGACTCACATACTGCATCCGACCCATGTCCGACTGTGTTACTACCTTAGATTTTGTACTTTTGCAAAAAGCGTGATGACTGTGATTTACAGCTGGGGATGATCGTACCTAAGTCTACCAATTTTGGGTCAGACGTGTTAGCTGCGCTCATGATTTTTACCTTGTATGCGTCTA
Organism: Eragrostis curvula; assembly: GCA_007726485.1. NCBI lineage: Eukaryota > Viridiplantae > Streptophyta > Magnoliopsida > Poales > Poaceae > Eragrostis > Eragrostis curvula. Next base: position 29,905,314 of record CM017440.1, on the reverse strand, counting down.
CATTTGGAAGAGGGGACATGGAGAAGAGCAGCACTTGTAGCATTGTTCTGACTGGGAATGAGAAATACAATTAGTTTGGAAACACAATTTGGCGGCCAGAAAACTCCTTCCGATAGGAAACTATACGAAAACACAATTTGGCGCGGTGTCTTTCACTTGACTAAGGTGCTGAGGAGTAAACGATCGAGCACACAGTTCGTACATTCGTTCTGCTATATATGTAGGCCAAGCCAACCAATAGCCCATCAAGCAACCCAAGAAGTTCCACCAATTAATGGCCGAATCAAGAAAAATGGCATTAATTCTGGCCACCTTGTGCTTACTGATCAGTTGCACCTTCTTCCTCCCTTCATCAGCTTCCTCCACCGAGTTCCTCCAATGCCTCTCGCAGACCATACCGGCCGACCTCGTGTTCCAGCAGAGCTCGAGCAGCTTCACAACCGTGCTTCAGTCCTCCGTCCAGAACCCCAAGTTCGTGACCAGCACCACGGTGCGTCCGCTGTGCATCGTCACCGCCTCCGACGCGACCCACGTCCAGTCCGCCGTGCGCCTCCGCGTCCGCAGCGGCGGGCACGACTACGAGGGCCTCTCCTACCGGTCCGTGCTCCCCGAGGAGTTCGCCGTGCTCGACCTCGCGATGCTCCGCGGCGTCCGCGTGCGCCGCGGCGAGGCGAGCGGGTGGGTGGACGCCGGCGCGAATCCTTAAGACTCATGTTTTGCTACAACAATTTTTTTTAGGCCATAACCATGTTATGCAGAAAACTAGGATAATGTGAAAGTAAATTTTGAAATAAAATATTACTTAATTTGCTTATTAAATTTATATTATCTATAAAAATTCAATATTGATACGCAAAAATGAGATTAAATCAAAATGGCAATCACCTTTTTTTTTATCAGATGGTGAATATTATGAGTCTTATGAGAAACAGAGCTTTAGAGCATCTCCAGCAGAACACCTAATGTCAAAACGTCAAATTTTCTGAAAATTAAACTTCTCTCTCCTCTACCTAAAACTGATTTTCGGTCTCTAGTTTTTGGTGTTCTGCTGGAGATGCTCTTAACTATTAATCCAATTCATCTCTCTAACGGCCATTCGCGTGCTTACTTGCAAGCACGCCTTTCAACACGTGCTTCCTTCAGATGCGTTTTCTTGCCAGTTTCCTTACCCCGACATGGCCATTGATTTTCTTCACAGGAGATGCGTGCGAACGAGCAACTTGACCCTTTGTTTTGGACACAAGAGAGACTTGACCTTGTTGAGCGATGCAACGACTATTAGTAGTAGTAAACCCAGTCATTTTGTTGACAATTCGTCCTTGTTTTAGCGGTAACCTGTACCTCTGTTCACAATGTCCAACACTGCCTGCTCCACCCTAGCCTCAGCTTCTCTCGTTCGTCCCATTTCACCAGTGATGCCTCCAATCAACTTCATCCTGCCGCGCCACAGTTCTTCATGCGTGAGATGATGGAGAGCATCTGAAGCAAGCACACCTGATGGCTGATGCCCCCTTCATTACGTGCTTCCTTCACATGCAATCGCTTGCCAGTTTCCTTACCCCGACAAGGCCATTGATTTTCTTCGTCAGGAAATGCGTGCGAATGAGAAACTTGACCTTTTTTAGGACACAAGAGAGACTTGACCTTATTGATCAACAGACCGACTATTAGTACTAATCTAGTACTAATAAATCCAGTCATTTTGTTGACCATTAGTCCTTGTTTTAGCGCTACCCTGCAGATCTCAATATCAAGGCATCTTTTATCGAGAGGCATTGCAGACTGGATGCCCACGGTAAACGGATGTAATGGCGTGCATGTGAAGCAACTTGGCCAGTTGTTCCCCTGGTCAACTTAAAGGATGCACTGCACAATGATCGTTGACATAGTTAACTCTACTCTGGGATCTTGAAAAGATACTGATCGATGTACTAGTTATATTTTAGGTCCTGAAAAACATAATTTTACTGCATTCCAGTAAAGATTATGTTGTTCCTAAAATTAGCTAGTGTATCATGTATGTAGGTTTATCAGTGCTCACCCCTTTAACACACTGAGCGTGGAAGGCAACTTTGTCACCGTCATCAACTAAAATTATGCACGTTGATCAATTAAAACAAAAAAAAAATATGCAGGTCAACTTAAAGGATGCACTGTCCAATGATCGTTGACACAGTTTACTTTGGGATCTACCACTTCTGCTGATAATGTATATAAAGATGTCGTCCAAAGCATGATGTGACAAAATAAACGCACTGATGTCAATAGATGTTCCAAATAATGTAAATGATTTTTTGAAAATATAGAGCCGACTCACATACTGCAGTCCGACTGTGTTACTACCTTAGATTTTGTACTTTTGCAAAAAGCGTGATGACTGTGATTTACAGCTGGGGATGATCGTACGTACCTAAGTCTACCAATTTGGGTCGGACGTGTTAGCTGTGCTCATGATTTTTACCTTGTATGCGTCTACATTTGGAAGAGGGGACATGGAGAAGAGCAGCACTTGTAGCATTGTTCTGACTGGGAATGAGAAATACAATTAGTTTGGAAACACAATTTGGCGGCCAGAAAACTCCTTCCGATAGGAAACTATACGAAAACACAATTTGGCGCGGTGTCTTTCACTTGACTAAGGTGCTGAGGAGTAAACGATCGAGCACACAGTTCGTACATTCGTTCTGCTATATATGTAGGCCAAGCCAACCAATAGCCCATCAAGCAACCCAAGAAGTTCCACCAATTAATGGCCGAATCAAGAAAAATGGCAGTAATTCTCGCCACCTTGTGCTTACTGAGTTGCACATTCTTCCTCCCTTCGTCAGCTTCCTCCACCGAGTTCCTCCAATGCCTCTCGCAGACCATACCAGCCGACCACATGTTCCAGCAGAGCTCAAGCAGCTTCACGTCGGTGCTACAATCCTCCATCCAGAACCCCAAGTTCGCGACCAGCACGACGGTGCGTCCCCTGTGCATCGTCACCGCCTCCGACGCGTCCCACGTCCAGTCCGCCGTGCGCTGCGGCCACCGGCACGGCGTGCGCCTCCGTGTCCGCAGCGGCGGGCACGACTACGAGGGCCTCTCCTACCGTTCCGTGCAGCCCGAGGAGTTCGCCGTGCTGGACCTCGCGATGCTCCGCGGCGTCCGCGTGCGCCGCGGCGAGGCGAGCGCGTGGGTGGACGCCGGCGCGACGCTCGGCGAGCTCTACTACGCGCTCGGCACGGCCAACCCCGGGTTCGCGTTCCCGGGCGGCGCGTGCGCCACCGTCGGCGTGAGCGGCTTCATCAGCGGCGGCGGCATCGGGCTGATGATGCGCAAGTACGGCGTCGGCGGCGACAACGTCCTCGACGCCAGGGTCGTCACCGCCGGCGGCGAGCTCCTCGACCGCGCCGCCATGGGGGAGGACCTGTTCTGGGCCATCCGCGGCGGCGGCGGCGAGAGCTTCGGCGTGGTCGTGGCGTGGCGGCTGAAGCTCTCCAAGGTGCCCGCGACGGTGACTGTGGTCAACGTCTGGAAGAGCGTCGACCAGGGCGCCGCCGACCTGCTCGCCAAGTGGGAGACGACCATCCTGCAACCGTTCCTCACGGACCTCACCATCCGCGCCGTGATGCAGGGGAACAACACGCTGTTCCAGACGCTCTACCTCGGCCGGTGCTCGAAGCTCGTCGCCACGATGAACTCCGTCTTCCCGGAGCTCGGCACGACGGCGGCGGACTGCAACGAGATGACGTGGCTGCAAGCCATGGCGTTCGTTTACTTCGGCCGGGCCGACGCGCCGGCGGAAGGGTTGCTCAACCGGACCAACGCGTTGGGGGGACCCACCCTGACCTACTTCAAGAGCAAGTCGGACTACGCGCGGCGCGCCGTCGGGAAGGCCGGGTGGGAGAGCATATTCCGGCAGCACCTCTCCCGGAACGGCGCCGGGCTGGTCATCCTCGAGCCGCACGGCGCGGCGGTCGGGGGACCCAACACGAACGCCACCTCGCCGTACCCGCACCGCCGCGGCGTGCTGTTCAACCTGCAGTACGGCTCCATGTGGTGGGGCGAGGCCAACGGCACCGCCGCGGCGACGGCGCTTGGGTGGCTCAATGGATTGTATGACTTCATGGCGCAGTTTGTTAGCAGCAACCCCAGGGAGGCGTTCGCCAACTACAGAGACCTGGATATGGGGCGGAACGTGGTCGGCGGCGACGACGTGTCGACTTACCGGAGCGGGAGGGTGTGGGGAGAGAGGTACTTCATGGGCAACTTCAGGAAGCTGGCGGCGGTGAAAGCGAGGGTGGATCCCAGCGACTACTTCAGGAACGAGCAGAGCATACCGCCTCTCCGATGAAGGTCGTCTTAGTTCGGCTTAGGCCGTGGCAATCTTACATTTGCATTCACCAACGGTTCATGATGGGCCCCAGTCTGCTCGTACGGGTTCTTTTTTTTTTTTTTTTTTTTTTTTTTTTTGGGGCAAGGGAGTCTGCTCCTACGTTTAACTCCAAACGTCTACGGAGGAATGAATAAAAAAGAACATCTTATCTACTCTTCAAATATACGATATACTGGCTATGCTTCGACTGCAATGGATTGTTTCTTACTCCCTCTATTCTTAAATGTATCGTGTTTATAACAAAAAATCTATTTCAATTAGATTAGCTGTCGTGAACATCATATATTTAACAATAGAGATACTCCCTCCATCTAAAGATAGTTGTTGCTTTTGACTTGTAGACATAATGTTTAACACAAAAATAATTGAATAAGACGAACTGTCAACCATTATATCTAAAAATCAAAGGGATAACTATTTTGAGACGAATTGTTTCATGTTACAAATTTATAGTGTTTTATGTTAAATTTTGTTCTAAGATACGTCCAATCATTGAGCAACAGTGCAACAAGCTCCCCGTAGTGAACGTATTTAGGGTGCGAAAAACCTTCACATCGGTTAAGCTTTGGATGCATGGCAAGTACTGCCTCCGATTATTTTGGATTTCATTAGGACAACACTATTAGCTCCAAATGAACTAAACCTGTTCTAGTAACATCATTGATAAAATATCGGAAGTAGTACATAGTATTATCGCTCTTAGGGAGTTCAATCCAACATGTGTGCTTCATTGCTGAAGTCCAATAACTTTTAACTGAAGGGCTACCAGAAATATCAAGCGCATGGAAAGGGAACAGCTATATATCTTTTGTTTTCTAATAGAAAAGTGACCCGCGGATTCTATTTGAGAAATTGTACCCTTTACATAGTCCAAAAATCTATATATCTTTAGCACCACCACTATGAATGTATGTCCGGTATACCTCATTCATTTTTATATCCTGCAACACTTCATTTATTTTATTTCCATTTAATCAACCCTTACTTGTCTATATTTTCACTCTATGTTTGCTTCTCAATGTTCGTTTTGACATCACGCCTATGCATTGTCATAGATTTCTTGAGAAAAGAAAATGAGAACATCTATTGGAAACTCGAGTGTTTCAAGCTAACCCAATACTCGAGTGTTGGAATGTGACAAAACACTCAATTTTGAAAAAACAAATAAGTAGAATTCGAGAGTTTCTAGGGTCCTGAACGATCAAATTTCAAAGCCATTATATTTAGGTCAAATGGCACAAAATAATTGGAGACAAACACAACTATTTGCTAGCTTGAAAATTGATTTATCTAATCAATGGACATATCAGATTCTAAATGTCAAAAGTAAATGTTATTGCACTTCCAAAAAGATAGTTATAATTCAACTACCTAGAAATTATAATCCCTGGTCATTTTGATTTCAATAATGTAGAGGTGTAAAAAACTATAAAAAATATAGTTTCGCTAAATACAGTTAAAATGAAGCCCGGATAATAGATCAAATGAAATCACAAGACCAAACTAGTTAGAGGAAGCCTATAATAGAAAATGAGTCTTCACTCATCCAGAACCCGTAATGGCAAAACAAGAAAGATTAAGAGCAAAATGGGAAAGTGAAATATTAAGCGATTTCTCTCCAATTGTGACTTCAGACTTCACAGATTAAGTTGTGTAGTACAATTATTTGATGGTGGTTTAGACATCCAATTAATATATTATAGAAAAAACTATTAAACAGAGTTAATTGTGTGCAATTAGAATATGAAAAATTAGCAATACCGGATTTACACAGTCAATCTATTTATTTGATTTCCGGATTTACACTCATTCCCCTAGTAATGTCATATTAGGAGGACATAGAAAAACTGGTATGTGGAAGTGTCATGCACCCCCAGAAAATTTTGAATTGATTATTTTCTTTAATTTTAGTATTATGAAGTAGTTACAATAATCCTGTATTCTCATAGGAAATATTTGAAAGTAAATTTTGAATGGTTAACATCTCAAAAATTACGATAAATCGAAGCTATACAAAGAAGTACCACCCTCGGTAAATTTGCGAATCAGTTACACTTCTATTCACCAAAAACTATACAGAAATAAGAGAATTTGAGATTAAATAGATAATTTAGAATGCAAGTATTTGGATTCAAAAAACGAAAAATTGCATTTTATTTGAAAACACAATTGACGAAACCTTGTATCAACACAGAGCAAACGCATAAACTGATGCGTGACAAATGATTTCAATCAAACCAAACAATAATTAATACACAAGTTTTGAAGAACTGAAGTTTAGAGAATGCGGTACCCAGAAATATGGAATAGACAACATGAAGCTAGACTGGGATGATAGAAGCAAGCAGAGCAAAGACCTGAAATATGCTTGTACTGACATATAGTTTTCTTGAAGAAAATGTTTGCCAATTGTCGTCAGCGGCTTTATCCTACCCCAACATTATTTATTCCTTTCAGGTCATAAAAAACATTATTTATTCCTTTTTTTGTGATGACTGGAACCTTTATTCATAAATAGAACCATCACAACATTATAAAAAGATCCATCTGAATCCACGATGCATTCAGCTACCTACACGACTAGCGGAGCGGCGGGATGCTCTGCTCGTTCCTGAAGTAGTCACTTGGATCCACCCTCGCTTTCACCGCTGCAAGCTTCTGGAAGTTACCCATGAAGTACCTCTCGCCCCACACCCTCCCGCTCTCGTACGTGGACACGCCATCGGCGCCGACCACGTTCTGGCCGAGGTCCAGGTCGCGGTAGTTGGCGAAGGCCTCCCTGGGGTTGCTGGTGACGAACTGCGCCAGGAACGCCTCGAATCCATGGATCCACCCGAGCGCCGCGCCGCCGTCGTTGCCGCGTGGCCACGACACCCCGTACTGGATGTTGAACAGCACGCCCTGGCGGTGCGGGTACGGCGTGAAGTCGTCGGCGGTCCAGGTGCCGACCTTGCCGCCGTGCGGCTCGAGAATCATGATGAGCCCGGCGGTGGCGGCGCTCGGGGCCAGCCACTGCCCGTAGATGCTCGCCCACCCGGCCTCGCCGACGGCGCGGCGCACGTAGTCGGACTTCGCCTTGAACTCGGCGCCCAGCAGGTTGTTGGTCCGGTTCAGCATCGTCTCCGGCGGCGTCTGCTCGTTGCCGAAGGCGATGAACGTCATGGCGCGGAGCCAGGTCATCTCCCGGCAGTCCGCCGCCGTCATGCCGAGCTCCGGGAAGACGGCGCGCATGGTCAGCGCGAGACGGGAGCACCGGCCGAGGAACAGCGCCTGGAACACGGCCTGGTTCCCCTGCAGCGCGACGCGGATGGTGAGGTCGTCGGGGAGGAGCGGGTCGAGGATGGTGTTCTCCCATTTGGCCATTAACCCGGCAACGCCCTGGTCGACGGTGCGGACGATGTTGAACACGGTCACCGTCGGGGGCACCGTCGAGAGCTTGAGCTGGTACGCCACGACGACGCCGAAGCTCTCGCCGCCGCCGCCGCGGATCGCCCAGAACAGGTCCTCCCCCATGGCGGCCCGGTCCAGGAGCTCGCCGCCGGCGGTGACGATCTTGGCGTCCACCACGTTGTCCCCGCCGTTGCCGTACTTGCGCATCGTCAGACCGACGCCGCCGCCGCTGAGGTAGCCGGCGACGCCGACGGTCGAGCACACGCCGGCGGGAAAGGCGAACCCGGGGTTCACCGTGCCGATGGCGTAGTAGACCTCGCCCAGCGTCGCGCCGGCGTCCACCCACGCCGTCGTCGCGCGATTCCCGACGCGCACGGCGCGGAGCCTGGAGAGGTCGAGCACGGCGAACACCTCGGCCTGCACGGACCGGTACGACAGGGCTTCGTAGTCGTGCCCGCCGCTGCGGATGCGGAGGCGCACGCCGGCGCGGCGGCCGCAGAGCACGGCGGACTGGACGTGGGACACGTCGGAGGCCGTGACGATGCACAGCGGCCGCACCGTGGTGTTGGTCGCGAACTTGGGGTTCTGGATGGAGGACTGCAGCACCGACGTGAAGCTGCTCGAACTCTGCTGGTACACGAGGTTGGCCGGTACTGTCGCGGCGAGACATTGGAGGAACTCATCGGTGGAGGCTAGTGAAGTGAAGAAAATGTTGCTACACAGGAAGCCGAAGATGACGAGAGCTAGTGCCATTTTTCTGGCAACAGCCATTGGTTGATCGTGATTTATTTGCAGGACGCTGCTATGCTCAGTGCCTACTGCCTAGCTTAGACTATATAGGGAGTATAAGTTTTATCCATGTACCAGTGCTCAGAAGTAGTGTGTGGAAGAGTATACTTGCACAGCTTCTTTACTACCACACCAGGAGGTAAAATAATGGCTCAATCACGTGGTCACTGGCTCACTTATGAATCCACATCCAACCGGGTCAGTGGCCATGGTTTAGGCTTAGGTGTGAAATTCAACAAATCAATGAACCAACAATTAAGCAATACATCGGACAAGATCCGGTTCAAGTCGTCTATACAGCACCCCCAAGTGTTTTGTAAGCTTCCAATGCTTGAATCTTTATCGTTCTAACTGGGAGATCTATCGTACCCCATTTCTGGAGCATTAGTGCTTACCGTATCAGTCCCTGGATCAGTAGCTGATACGACACTTTTACAGAATGGCATCTCAGAGTCATACCATTGATAATATTACCAAGTATCATTACAAGCCTTTATATTACAAAAGGTCTTTTTACAATGACCAAAAACCTTATTACAACACGGCACAAACACCACACTTGAGCGTCACTGAGGACAGTGACACAACACTAGAACTACTGCAACGGAAGACTGAAGCGGGGTCCACTCTACAGGCAGACTTGCGCGCGGACAGAACCCTACTCATCATCGCCATCACCTTGGAAGTCATACTCTGGTTCCTCTTCTGAATGATTGAAGCAAGAGTGAGTACATAAGGTACTCAACAAGTCCTAACACAAGGGTTAAGAGCATGCAAGGGAGGAAATCAAGGATAAAGGCTGGGGTGTATCATATCGGCCGGAAAGCCAATTTTTGTGCGAGGGTTTGTTTGAAAGACAAAACTGCTTTGCAAACTAAGTCAAGTAAGGTTTTGAATTTAGTGGGGTTGGTTGGCCCTGGGGGAGATGCATCCATCCCGCCAGTTCCCAAGTTTTAACGCTGGCCGACAACCAGCACACGGCTCCAAACCGGTGTATTCCAAAACACACACGCCAAGGATAACTCACACAGGAAAATCTAATCATTTGTGTGGCCATTGCTTTCGCAATTGTCCATTGCCGCGGAACACGGCTATCCGGATAGATTCAACACTCTGCAGAGGTTGTGCACTTTACCCACAAGGTATACCAGCCTTTGCCATCGTCATGGTTTAGACTGGCATACTAATGGTTCCGTACCTACTTGGTGTCACCACGGCACCACCACGGAAAATCTACAACCAGGGGCATCCATTCACCATAGGAATAAGGGCCAAAGGCCATCACCAACCGCCGGACGCTAACGCCAATCTCGTTAGGTCTTCTCCTGGCTTCCGCTGCGACTCCCGCCTCCTGGTGGGTACCGGGTGACACTATAGTAGGGTGTGGTTCCAAACCTTTCCCATACAAGGCATGTGGTTGCACGATGGGTGCTAAGCAAGGCGGCACATGAACCGGTCCTTATACGACCGAACCAGGCATCTTCAATAGCCATTCCTCACGAGGAAAGGCGTCCCAGAGATAGCCTCCCCACTGAGGACTACCTCGCCTGGTCCCGCCAAAACATACCCCACTATGGGTTGCATATCAACACTAATCCTACCCAAGTTCACATTTACGCACACCACCAAGCACACACACATTTTAACACAAAAACATGTGTAGCAAGATTAATTATATACACAGTGTAATAAAGTCCTAAGCAGCATTTTCATCCAACAAATCATTAAAGATTAATGATGTTGGGACCTAGGGTTACCAAGGAGATTAGGGTATAAGCAATATCAAGGTGAGGCAATCAACAATTACTTAGGACATACTAAGCATTTAAATCACTTATAAATATTATGCATGTTTATTTGGAAACAGGCTCTAAATAGGATTATTTGCAAACATAGGCGCGATATGATCAAGGGGGTTAGGACTTGCCTTCAAAGTCTTCTTCCTCTAGTCCTTCCTCGTAGTCGGGGTCCTCGTGCTCTTCTTCGAACGCTTGGTTATCTAACGATCAGAAGTAAATAAAGGGCGAATAAATCTACCGCTCAAACAATTAACAATCATGAAATAAAATAAAATCCAAATAAACAGAAAATAGAGATGGCTTTGGTGTAGATGAGTAGATAAGGATTTTAGAAGAATTTAGGCGAAAGAATTTCTGGATTTGGAGTTAAGATGAAATAGTTATGAATTTTTGAATGAATAGGAAAGAGAAAGATTAGGAATTGATCAACTTAATTAAGTATAATCAACATCCTAATTTTCCTGAGGTGTACTAAAGTTGCAAAATGGTTAGAAAGGAAAATAGGATTTTTGGGAATTTTTTGGGATTTTTCTGTTATTGGGAATGTGGTCGAAATTGTTTTCTGTGTACAATATCTGGGTGCGCTTAGCAATTTCCAGCCTGGTGTGAGGCTGACATGTGGGCCACTGGGGCCGGTGCACAGTGGAAGCACTGTGCTGTGGACTAGGTCCACGCACGTTGTGGACCGAGAGGCAATTGCCTGCGGTCCATCGTGCACCGGGCGTACCGCGTTGCGGTGACGACCCGGTCGTCGCGGGCCCGCGCGCCGACGTGGCTTGCCACGTCGGGCTCCGACGCGGTGCGACGGGAGGGCGGCTGTGTGCGGCGGCGCGCTGACAACGGGCTGCGGAGAGCGTGTGGTGGTGCGGAGCTGACCTACGCGAACTACGCGCGAAGGCGCATCTTCTTGCGCTTGGCGTCGACGAGGGGAAGGGTCGAGGCGGTGGTGCGGGCTCGCCGGAGAGCGGCGGAGCGCTGGAGAGAGAGGGGAAAAGGTTGCGCGTGCGCGAGCGCTTGGTTGGGTGGCCGCAGACGCGCGCGCGAGCGCGATGATGCTAAGGGCGAGCTCGGCCTGGCCGGGGAGGGTCCACGGCGGCCGGCGGTGAGATCCATTGCGGCGGCCATGGCCGGAGCTAGGGGAGGTAGCACGCGCGAACAGAAAAAGAGAAAGGTGAGGGGTGCGGGAGAAAGAGGAGGTGATGGTGATGCTCACCGTGCTGCTGGAAGGGCGAAAAGATGACGAGAGGTTGGTCGGCGGTGAGGTCGAACACGGCGGCCTAGGGTCGATCGATGATCTCCTCGTACGGAGCACGGCTGCACCAAAGAAGGGCACCATGGCGTCAAGCAAAGGACGAGGACATGACGTCGACGAGAAAAGAAGAGCGGGGCTCACCGGAGAAGAGGGGAGAGCTCGTCGGAGAGTTCGCCGGACTTGGAAGAGAAAGGGGAGAAATGTGGCGGAGGGCTCGGGTGTGAGGGGAAATGACGAATGAGAACAGAGGAGGGAAAGATGGAAGCTCGAGCTGCTTTATAGGGCTCCAAAGGCGGTGCTAGGGGCGCATGGTCGGTTCGGCGGTGAGAAAAATCTCGCCAGAGTTAATGCCCGATGGGACGCGCAATGGCGGTTCACGGCTGCGGAGGACGGCAGTGACGCGCTACGAGGATGGCTGCAGTGGCGTCGACGAGACGGAGCGGAAGAGGGAGGCGCTGTGGCTGACGTCGGGGAAATGGAGCTCGTCGGAGTTCCATGCGGCTCAGAAAAAGGAGGGATGGGGCGCTCCTGTGCGACGAGACAGCTTGGAGAGGCGGTGGCGCAGCGTGCAAGGCTCACGTGCTCCTCATGGCGGCTCCTGTGGCGCGGAAACGACAGGGCGTCGACGGCCGGCAGGGAGGGATGGGCAATGGCGCATTTCGCGCCGGTCGTCTGGAGGTGGACGACGAGTAGCGGGCCCCACCTGTCGGCGACTCGCGCGAAAAAGAAAAAGGAGCGGCCGCGCTGGGCTGGCTCGGTGGAGTTGGGCCGGGGCGTCGCGGCCCACGCGGGAAGGAAAAGGAGAAGGATTGGGCCGGCAGAAGAGAAAAGAAAAGGAAGCGGCCCGGTAAAAAGAAATTGGTTTGATTCTTTTGCTGGGTTTAAATTTGAATGAATTTTGAGTTCATTCAAAAGGAAAGATTCAGCCAACACTTAAATTAAAAACAATAAACTCCAGAAATGCATATGGTGAGCTTTGTGCATGAATTAAAATTCAAAAATTTTATTTTTGGCTCTAAACTTAATCTAACAAATTGCTTTTAGTTGAAATTTTTTTAAAAGGGTCAAATTTTAAGGGTTTTTAAATGAGCACAAAATTGAGGGTGCTACAAGATCTATGGCTACTAACCAAAAAAAAAACAAATTTTCTATGGTTCGTACAGCTGAATTTTTCTACACCATCATTATTTCAAAGTAACACTCAAAAGCTGTGCAATTTATGTGTAACATAACTATAATTCTAGTGTACCAACGGTAACTAAGGTGTAAACAAAAAATTTAGGGTTGGAAGGTCTTAAAACACAAAAAAATTGTTGGTTTCTTATAGTTCTGATACCCAAAGCATAAATCGTGACACGAATCCGAGCAATTAAACACTCAGGTGTAATTTAGCTTTTCCGATCAAGTTTGGCTTATCAAGGATACACTGGCCATGGCTGTACTAGCTTTATCAATGATGTTTTTATTTAAGCTTTTGTTTTGGAGTTGTGGGTGCGGTAGAGATATGGATGAATGACCACCCTACAACAAAGGCCAAATTAAATCCTGGTGCCCATACATTTATTAGATATGTTTATGAATTTATCGGATGTATGCAATACTAATTGGTGCACACTACGTGAGAAATGGTTGTACGTAAAAACCGAAACTATATACTTCACTTAAAAAATATATAGTGGAAAGCTACCCCTTAGACCAGTCTCTGTGGATACTTTCATTTCACACTTTTCAAAGATGCCACATCAGATTTAGAGTTTTCACATGATAAATGAAATGGTCTCTCTCAATGCACAATTTCATCTCACGGTTTCATAAGCAAAGCATAATATTAAATTCTTGCATTGAGATTGGTCAAAACATGTTAGGATGAAAGTTTGTGCTCTCAATGAGTCTTTCAATAAGCTTTCATATATATAAAACCGTGCGACCTTCCTTTCATTAGGCCAGTCTCAATGGGGCCTTTCATTTGCATTAAATTCTATGCCACATATGCATTTTTTGCTGACTTGACAAGGTAATTATGAGGAAAGAGAAGGCACACTTTCATTTCTTGTGAGAGGTCTTTCATTCTAATGAAAGGAAAGTGGCTCTCTTTCCTAAAATTTATCTTGCAAACAATGAAATGAAAATTGCCATTGAGAGTGGCCTTAGGATGAAAAGAACTTCTTCTCTTTCATCTTAATTGATGCCATGTCATCTATTTTGTTAATGTGGCATCTTATTTAATGTTGATGAAAGACCCATTGAGACTGGCCTTAAACCTCAACCAAACAAATATTCAGTACAAATTGGTGACAACAATTTTTCAGCAATTCTGATATGAATTCTGAACCCATGCATTCGGTAATAACGGCCATTATACTATCACGAAGCGTCATGCAGTACCGCACCAAGCATCACGCACTCCATGTGCACTTTCTTGCTAGTTTCCATACCCCGACAAGTTCATAGATACCGTCAGGAGTTTCTGTTATTGAACTAGTTGATCTTGACCACATCACACTCTAGTGGCAAAGCCAAGTCATTTTGATAATAATGAACCTTTAAGCACCATATCCCGAGGTCAATCCTCTCATTGATACCAAGCTTTTGACAGGGTCCAATAATGAGCAGATCTAGGTCAAAGGTTTCAGCCCTGAGCCTATCGATGAAAGCTTAAAATATATGTAGAAATTGTCAAACATGCAGAAGCGTGCATCTTGCATATACTCACATTTCTACCTATGCCCCTAGCTTTCTGATCTTGTTGAGATGTATCGATAGACTAATACCTGGGTATTGGATCGAGAATGATGGGCATGTGTAGAAAACTGATGTGGAAGATTACATCACCATACATTCTATTTTCAAAATCTTACTGCCTGTTATTGTTAAAGTGCGTAAAGATTCCTGCAAAGGACTAGGTCAGCGTATACGTTTTGATGCTTCATATCAATACTGACATTGTGCACATTCATAAATTCGAAAAACAGATCTGCAGGTCAACAGGCTGCCGACTGCAAACTTTCATTTTTCAACAATGTTGCCTTTGTACTGTGCCTCCTCCCTTGTTTGTACTTTTTTTTAATGAAACTGGAGGTAGGGGCCCTATAGCATTTTATTAATTAAATAAAAGCAAACAATACAAGCTACCCCTGCAGCATTTATGCATGTGATTCAGCGGTCTCTCTATATATTCGTGCTGTTTCGTTAATGAAGTTTAAAAAAAAAAACCAGTAGGATAATAGTCAATGTACTTAAAACTCTCGCTTAACCTTGAAAAATAAAGGCAAAATTGTCCACCTGCAAAAGTCGAAATCAAATTCATCCGAGAAACTCCACAATTTCATGGTTATTGTCTGGAACACACTATTGGCGATAAACAATTATTTTTGACATTTTATCTCAATACATAAAATTTATTAGAACTTGAAACTTTGCACAAAGATACATTATGATATTCTCTATCAATGTAGTTTTTGATAGTTTTTTCTCAAATGATTTGCATAGTTTTCTCATTATTTTAATATTTAAATTGTAGAAAATACAATGCAAACAATTGAAAACAAATCTATAAAAGTACACCATGGCAGTTTTTGAGTGGATGTGCGAATTTCAAGTTGAGTTCAAAACTTCAAATCAATTTTTCTCTCAAATTGTTACCCCGGTTTCAAATACTTTTGAGCCGTCGTGATCCTTAGAAATAAATAAAAATTAGATAACATGGATACACTTTTTTCGTATTTTTTAAAATTCAAACTTTTAAATTTTTTATTTCAATAAGTTTCTTATATTGTTTCAAAAATTAACAAAAAGGTTGAAATGGTGTATTCAAAATGTTCAATTGGTTATTAGAAAATTTTGAAAATAGTCTCGACAAAGTTTGTTCCACAGGGAAACTTATTTTTTATTTTTTAATAATTTAGAAAATAATGTCTTTTCGACATATATCTTGTACCGTTTTAATAATTTTTTATATATTTTTTCAATTTTTTTCTAAATGTTGAAACTGCATATAAAAATGTATAATCCTGTTATTCGCATACATATTTAAAAACGTTGAGTGAGATCTGGGTCTTGATGGCTATTCCAAATGATGCCCAGGTGTGCGTGACTTGTGAGTGATTGAAAAATACAAGCAATGCAGAAGTGGGCCAAAAATGCCTGAACAGGCCTTGGTCCGCTTGGGCTGCGCTACCAATAAGCACAAGCAATGAGCACTCTAGGCCCTAGGTAGGCGCAGACCCTGCTCCGCTTTGCTTTACAATACGATATTGAGGGCGTGTTTGGCACGACTCATGGAGGGGCTTTTTTTTAATCTTATAGCCTCATAAGCCATAAGCCCTGTTAAACATCAGAAAAGTGAAACAACTTATTCCCACAAGTTGCAATAATCCATTTGCAAATTTGTACTAGGATAAGCTCTTTTCTATAAGCCAAAAAAAAATTGCTTTTTGCAGCTCACTCTCCTGATAAGCCGTTCGAATAAATCAGAATAAGCCTATAAAAATTGTTTTGTCAAGATAAGCCAAAGGAAAAGCTATTTTTCGCATGAGCATAAGCCGTGTCAAACACACCTTGAATACAAGTCTGACACAACTCCTCTTATGGGCCAGATTTACAGGAAGAATTCGGCATGTATTTACCAGCTAGCTAGCTGGATCTTCGCAGATATGCCATCACACCAATGCCGGTGACCAGTGCAGCACCGGCGGCCACCCCGCTATACGCAGCTGCCCATGCGTCCCGGCTTGCCATGCCCACCGCCGTGCCGCTACTGGAGACCACGACGCCTTTCCTACGGCCGGTGGTGCCGGAGTAGTCCAGGAACAACCTGAGGCCCTGTGAAAATAACACATCACGAACCAGAACAGAGGAGAGCAACGCAATCAGAGTTAAAACGAGCTGCTTCGCTTGTGCGTGCCTTCCATCCGGCCATCCTGGCGTGGTCCACCGCCGCAGCGAGGTCGTCGTCGGTGGCGAGCACCACCTTGTCCCGGTCCTCATCTCATACTGCACGCAACAATTCTCAACTCGATCACTTCTTCTGTAAATCCAACAAATTTTCCATGTCGCGGCAAAGTCGATGTCAATATTGGCCAATTTTTACATACCAATATTTGCGGCAGCCTGTCGGGGTTGATGTCGGTGCCGAGCCTCTGGAGGATGCAGGTGACCAGCGGCGTCAGGCTCTGCACATCTGCAGCCAGAGTATCAGTTTGCCGGAAATGCTACAGTGGTACGTTACTTATCCGAAGTCACTTTACCGCAGCTAAACCGGTGCATCCGTCCTCGCCTGTCCTGGAGCTTGAAGGAGAACGACGACGAGAACGATGCCTCACTGCCACTGGCCGTCTCGTGGTGAGCTTCGGACATTATCTGAGACCTTGATGCCTCGCTAATTAATCAAAGAAATGGAGCAAAAACTAAGTTGAAAGTCATTAAAAAAAACTAGAGCCCAGTTGTGAAAACATGTTCAGAAGTTCGGCAACCTGATTTGGGATTGGGTGTCTGTCTCACCATCCAAAGGGCCCAAGGCCATGGCAGAGTCCCAGAACCTCTGAATCATGGAGATCGCTGCATCATCGTTTCCAACTCCATCACCGGTGCTCTCAACCTGTCCCACAGCACAGATCAGCAGGGGGCATCTCTTTATTCTGAACATGTCCATCTTCAGAGACATAACATGTAGTTAGCGTGACACATGGTTGAAACAGAACTTACGATGGAGATAGCCGCGTGTGTGATATCGATCACATCGAGAATGGAAACAATGGAGCCATCTGCAACAAATAGTCAGACTTCATTTTTGATCGATCATATATATGCATCACATTTTCATGATGATCGTCTTCTGACATGTTGTACCTCTATCCATCACGGGGAGATGCAAGAATTTGCGCTCTTGCATGATGCGTAGTGCGTCGAGTATAGGCATGTCAATTGTGGCGCATTCAGGGTCAGGAGTCATCACCTGGAGTTTGCATCGATCACTTAAATTGCTGGTTCTTAACGGTTAACAGTAACCTGAACTACGGCAAATTGAGTACTGGCTGGCGTGTAAAACTCTTTTGTACTTACCATCTCAACTGGCGTCGAGTCTGGGTGGAGGTTCTTGGCGATCACACGCATCAATATATCCCTTGAACTAGCATGCACAATGAGAGAAAAAAATAATAATAACTAAGGACGAACCCAGAAAATGTTCAGTTGACAGAAACAGAGCAATGCAGCCAGTTTGATCACGCACGTCAGGATGCCTTGAGCCTTGCTACCCACAGCCACAACAACCGAGCTCGAATTGGCGTCAACCATCTTCTTGGTGGCTGCAAGTACGGAGTCGCCAGGTGAAACGAAGACGACCCTATCAATCGATTCACAGGTCAACACAGTCGACAGAACTACAATTCAGTCATGCATGGAAGGGTTGCAGAACAAACATCGAGTCTGCATTCGCAATCGCCGACAGGCATGGCCTGAACATCTGCTCCTTGAGGGCTTCAACAATGGAATACTTGTCGTCGCCGTCAGCCGCGCTGGCGAAGGCGGCCTTCCCCTTCTCGGACACCCGCTCCATCCTGGCGATCGCGTCGTAGAGGCACTTGGCGATGTCGAGCATGGCGACCACCTCGCCGTTGTCCACCACAGGCAAATGCCTGAATTTTCCTGAAATCAACATCGTTCAGCTCTTGACTATTTGTACAAAGATGCTAAGGATGCATGGATGATGGAACCGGCAGGGAGCGATGAGGATGCTCCATGGATCGACCTTGGACCATCTTTTGCAGGGCCTCGACGGCGAGCGTGTCAGAGAGGACGAAGACTGGCTGCCGGGTCATCACCTTCCATACCGGCGTCTCATCGATCTTGAGCTCACGAGCAATCACCCTCGTGGCAATGTCCTACATACATACATGTGGCACGACACGCCTGAACTTGTCAATTGTATGATGGTTGCACATCGGCAATTAAGGCTGGCCAGAAATTTACGATTTGGGATTTAATTGATTGGACGATTGCGAGTGGCAATTGAACAGGGGAAGAGAGCAGGGCACCTTGTCGGTGAGGATGCCGCAGAGCAGCGCGTTGGAGTCGGTGAGGAGCGCCGCGTCGGCCCTGCGCGCGGCCATCCGACGGCACGCCTCCAGCACGGTGGTGCCCTCCGGCACCGTCAGCGCCCGGGACAGCCGCAACCGCTTCACCGTGCGCTCACCGCCCATGGTCCTGCACCCACGCACGCCTCGCGCCGGTCAGGAAACCCCATAGAAACAATCGCGTCCGTGCATTGTTCAATCGGCATCGAAACAGATTAATTGAGCGTGTACATCGAACGGGAGAGCCCGGGCTTGGGGCTGTCGTTGATGGCGGCAGCGCGGCGGCCCATGGCGCCGCCGCTGCCCATCGACAGCGTCCGTCGTGGCAGAGACATGCCGCCCGCCGATCTTTGCAGCGGACCGGTGGCGCGGGATTTGGGACACGGGAAGGGGGAGACGTGTGTTTGCGCGCGTAATTGTGGCCAAGGACGCCATGGCTCCCGCGCTTTTCGCTGCAGGGGAAAATTCAAGTGTTTTGCTGCATGTGGCGCGCCATGGTTGCTATAACGCCCAATTATAACTTGTGGTGGGGAGTACACCTGCTATTTCATAATCCTAGGACCCATATAAGCTATTTCAACAATCAGGTTATCAACTTTTTATTTTTCTAATACATAATTTTGCTCTATTTCAACAAACAGTGGGAAGTACTGTTTTTTAATTAAAATTGTGATTATCTAGCAAGCATGCTTCAAGCACAGTGGTAAGTCCTTACCGTGGGAGACTACCAATCAGAGGGAAAACACATGTCTAGAATAAAAAAAAAAGTCTTGGTCTAGTGGTTAAGGCATTCGAGTAGCACCTTTAAGGTCCTGGGTTCGACTCCCTGTGGGAGCGAATTTTCTAGGATTTAACGGTTTTGTGCTTCCAGCGGTAGGAGACATGGCTGTCGACAACGAGGCGCCAGTGATGACTTTGTCAATCTCGAATATTTGCCAGTTTAATCTTCGAAGATGCTCATAGGGGTAGGGTTTGCATACGTGCGTTCATAGGGGTAAGTGTGCGTGCGTTGCGAGTGTCTGAGTTGTACTTTGTAATCACAAAAAAAAGGTCACTAAGAAATTAGCACGTATAATATTTATTGTCGGCTGTGCAGTCATATTGATCCCCTTTTATTTTGATTAAACGACGTCTACATTCATATAGTAAGGAAAACATGCAGATGTTCCACGAAAAACATACATGACACACCTGCACTAAAGCCCCAACAAATGATGGAAACTACAATCCAGTCCCTGAAAGTTATGGTGTACAATGGAGAAGCAGACGCGCGCTGGCAGGTCCACACCTCTGCCGACGTCATAGCGCCGACCGTCGACGAAGCTGAAATGAAGTTGTATCGTGCACCTCCCGAAGAAGACCGCCACCGCCAAGCTTTGAAATGGAGGGCCTCAATAAACCTTAGGAACGGGCCACGTCGGTTGAGGATCCCTCCCCCCCCCCCCCCCCCCCTCCCACCTCCCTCCTTCCGCGCACAGACCTCGCCTAGCTGCCAATGACCCGCATCGGAAGAGACCAGATCTGCCCTCCTTCTGCCCATCTGCACAGGAGATGGACAGAACGAGCAGCCATCCACAAGCTGCATTGCCGAACCATCGCTTCGGTGCCGCCGTCAAGACAATCGGCAGACCAGAACAAGATCCTTCATCCCCGAGCGAAGCTAGGAGACAGAGAAACCACCTCAGCCCTCCTTCCCAACCAAATCGCCGGTAACAAACATCCCGAAACAAAATAACTCACCCAAGTCAAGGAGACCTTGGGGACAAGGAGCTGCATCTGTTGGTAGAACGCTCCGGACTAATGCTCTTATGCAGGACAAAGACTATGGTCAAGATATAGACTAGATGATGGAGTGCTACAACCTTTTCTCTATTGGACATCTCGATAAAACTAAATAGATCATAATTGGGAAGACAAGGTGAATGAAAGCTTTGCCTATGTGTGGCTTCTTTTATTATTTCCTTTGCTAGTTTAAACACACGGCTGTTGAGAATTGCCCGTGTACGTGAAGAAAAAATTTGTATTGACGCTACTTTTTTAATAACAGATATTATCTTTTTAGTCCCAGAGGAGAGGTCCCGTAAACAGATATTATCTCCTTTTTTATGGATCGGCAGGGGAATTGACAGCTAAAATCTACTAAGTCTAAAACCTTTAAGGGAGTGAGAGATTTTGGTGAGATTAATTATTCCATTCACTATTGCCTCCGTTTTCAAAAAATAGGCATTCCAGGCATTTAAAAATTTTGCCAAAATATAGACATTTTTTAATTCCTAATGCACCTTTCCTACTTCTCAGTGCATCGTTTTCTGCGCCGATCTCTATCTCTTTCATACTTCACTCCTTATTGTTTTCTGTGCTCATCACATTTTCCATCTTTTCTTAATTACCGTGTTCAAACCCAGACTTGTCTATACTTTAAAACCGATAAAGTACTTTTTATTTCTCACTTTGTTATCATAAACCATCTTATGTATGGTACCTTATGAAAACATACACCGTTTTATTCAGTAGTTTATTTGAGTTTGGCCATTTATACATAGTTTCTAAGCTCGTTTTAAAGTTTCCCATGCGTTTTGGTTGCTAGTCATGTAATTAGGTGTACAGACTACAGAGCAAAAGCCTATCAATAATTCAATATTGCCCATGATGCAACATGCAAGCAGCTAATGAGGCCCACAAAGCAAAAGCACACGAACCAGGCCCATGACGCCAACGCGGACGAATCCATGGTGAATCTAGTCTAACGAGATATGCTACCTGACCTCGAGTGCTGTTTGCCAATTTTTTTTTAGATAAAGGAAGCTTTTATTTCGAAGTGAAATAATGTTCCAGCCTCTGCACAACGAAGGTACATTTAGCCATTACATGATATAATATCAAGTGAGCCAACTCAAATCGGCCTTTAAAACACCTAAAAAAGAAACAGTCAACATCTAACTCAACACCTCAGCTCCTTGTGTCCCACGCTCACTATTGTTGCAGTCAATGAGTCTTGCTGCTTAAACAAAACTCGAGCCATTACCTCCAAACTCTGTCCAGCAAGGTCGTGCGAAGATTGGCACCTCCCCGCGCACATGCGCGACGCTTTCGCTGCACGAAAATTGTAGTTCTTATACAAGGATATCAAACAAAGTGTGCAGAGGTAGAGTTTCCCCGCGCATCGCGCGACGCTTTCGCTGCACCTTCTTCGATGTTGATGACATCCAAGCTGACTTAGAAACCTTTACTAATGACAAGAGCTGAAACCATGACATAGTAATGGCATCATAGCCAAGTAGGCAACAACCAAATGCCCATGGCTTGCTGGCCTCTCCCGAACATGAGATATAGCCACCATGAAACATTGTTGTCACAAACTTCGATCATCATGTGGACCATCCATGTGAGGCACTTGAGAAGATGCGAGACCGCCAGATATTGCAGATCAGAGAATTTAAACAGAACACCTGTATTCTCCAGGGGACAGCATGCAAAATCGCCATTGAATTCAGTCCATCTGACCGACCCAGCGAGCACGGCTGCCTATTCATCTGCAATGAGGGATTAGCAAGCCCAAATAGCACAACAATCCTGCAGCAATCAACCCTATGGCCATGACCAGTAGTACGTGATCCAGCAACCATGCTCATTATCCACAGCAAAACAGCAGCGAGCGTGGCAATTTCACCATGTGAGGAACGTGTCCTGGAGTATGGATTCGAAAGGATGGCTGCACAGCAATCCACCTGTATCGCTCGTTACGTCGAGCATGGACTCCCGTGGAACGCACCCCTGGCGACGCCGTTGTCTGGATCAGGAGGTCGGGACCATCAATCGCCATCATGGATCGACCTGATGGCGCGGCCACCACATTGCCGCCATGGCCTCCCGGTACGCCGCACCGTCGTCTCCTTGAGGAAGAACCCCATCCGCGCAACCGTCCGAAGGAGGTCAGCGCACAACGACGGCGAGATTGACGGCACGACCTTCTCCTCTACGCTCCATGATTGTGCTCTCCGAACTCCACCTCGACCAGCGCTGTCTCCGCCCAATGCGCCGCCGAGGAAGGCCCTCCGCCGCCCCATCGAGGCTTCGCGGTATCGCCTCCAACGACGAGATCTCCCCGCCGCCGCCATCATTGCCGCGTAGAGCGGGTTGTTCCGGTGCCGGCTCCGGCGGCAGCAGGGCGGGGAGAGAGAGGGATGGGCGGGCTGGCGGCGGCGTGAGGGCGCCGCCCGAGTCGCCCGATAGGGGCGGCGCGGGGGCTAGGGTTGCGCTATCAGAGGACGGATTTTTGTTCTTAGGTACAGTCAAAATTGAACCTTATGAAAGTTAAAATGGGCCCTTCGATTTTGCAAAATATGATTACAATCCACTGGCATGATGGGCTTAGGCTTTTATTTGCATCGATGACTAAGGTTGGGCCCAGCATGAGCTTATTTCAATCACAAGTGTCCTCAGGTAGCTTAACAATCCACTACGAATCTAGGATACTAGCCAATCAACAATATCTGAATAAGTCCATCTAGAAACCAATAATGGAACAGTAATCATTTGGCACAAAACCCACACATTCCTCTCGTGTCCATCCTTCATCCACAACATTGTGTAGGTTCCTTGCTTACATGCAACTGTGCACACGAGTCCAAAGTCCACACAAGCATCCAAACACCAAATAATTGTGTGCCCAGTAAACTATGCATATGAACTCGTCCAAACAGACGTATTGTGTGCCCCGTTCACAGTGTCGAGGGCTACACATTGTTGACGCAGCCCGTGTACCTAACCCGGCCCACAGGAAGCTTCGACGTACTATTGCACACCCAAACCCCGGTCCCCCAGGTTAGCTGGAAAGCAGTTATGGTATGGTTTCTCTTGCTTTTGTGTGAGTGATGGTTGGTGCTGAAGTGACAAAACGCAAACCATTTCTGGGAGATCAAGGCACAAGTCTGAATTCCATGAAGAGTTTTAAATTGTTGAGGTTGATCAAGAGTGAATTTGTATGTCTGTCTGCACAAGTCAGGGGAAATTGATTGGCCTTGATTCAAGAAAAAGCATGCATCACGAGTTCATCTGTACACCTAATGACCAATAGTTTGTTGAGTTGATTGCGACTGTTACACAGCCATAAAATGATTTACCGAGATAGGAGTTTTGTAAAATAAAATGTAGTGGGTAACTAATATTTTTTAAAAAAATATATATATATATAATGTGAACCATAATTCTTCGATGTTGTCATTTGGAAATGCTTCTCTATGTTATGTCGCAAAAAAAAAATGGATCTCTATGTTAAGCATTGAGAAACGCGTCACATGCAGTGATTCCAAGCATGAGGTGCGACCAGCTTTCGCTTCACCGTTTCTCCTCCCACAAACATATGTTTATGCTGGTAGTGATGTGGCACATGTGTAATTTATTGCACATATTTTATTGTCTCATCTAGGTTACTTCAGCCAAAAGTAAAGATCGGTTATTGATGTCTTGATAAAAATGCTAAATAAAGCCTATGCCCATCCCGAAATTAAAAAAAAAAAATACAAAACCTCCTATCCTAAGTTCTCAAAAAGAAAAAATCTCAAAAAAAAAAGATGATTATGTGGACGATAAATTAATCAAGGCCAAGTTATGGGACTTGTAATTTTCTTTCACCCATGACTTTTGCCGGAGAGAACCTATCATCCACGTTTCATCGGTATGCACTATTCAGTCGCTTTTTTATTGAAAAAAAAAAGCTTAAACTGCTAACAATTAGCTACTCAAGTGTCCCAAATCATGTCAAGCTTCCAAGGCTGTACGTAGCGATCAAAAACAAGGCATATTGCACAACTTTATAGCCTTCTTTTTCTACGTGACGCCGAATTAAGTTTAAAGCTAGCTGAACCCCATGACGTCTAGGTCATTCTCTTTTCCATGAAGTCCCCCTTGCGTCAACGAGTGGCACCACATCTCCGACGCAGCAATGTCTCACACCTGTCGGGTAACAAAACCATTTATAACCCTATAAGACATGCAAGGAACAAAGGCACAATCATATATACACATCTTGCCCAATATCTGCCTAGACACTCTACCCGGGTCCTTTGCCAACAAACCGTACGTTGCGGGCAATTAAGCTGCACAGTTACGTGTCCTCTCGCGTCGTCTAGCCCGGATCTGTGCAGCCCCACACCACGGAGGATATGGACCTGGCAACCACCCCCACCACCGTGGATGCATGTATGCAAGAGTTGCATGCAAGCCACCATGGGCGTCGCACTTCCGATTAACTTTATTCCACGCCCTCCCCAACGAGGAAGAGGACAACATGTGCGGACGAGGGCACTAGTCACAAGTGTGTGAAAAGTCATGGGATGGTGCGTTGGTGGTGACCATATGGCCGGGTTTGGGATCTCCTCGATCAGCTGCTGCCTCACCTGCCTTTGATTCCATCTTTTCACTTTCTCTCCATCACACCTGGTCCTGGTCTAGATACTCTGGAGCTTACTTGGTGTGCATGAGAAGTTAGACTCTAGTTCATCTCAATCTCAAATGAATTGAGAGTATATATTAGTGAATGTTAGAAATTCTTCCATAGATGAGGGAAACAATAATTGGAGATGTCATATATGATAAAAAAAAATCAGAGGGAGAGTAAACCACCAAACTCTCTAAAATTGTCAAGGAAAAAGGACAAAGTAGCATCATGCGTGTACCGGCTTACCACTTATGTGAAAGCCATGCAACTAGCATATCACAGTCGAGTAAATGATAATGTTTATACTAGGAAAACTCCAAAAGTAGCATGAAACAAAAGAAAATGTGTGCAGCATTGAATGGTTATATCTGATGAAAATTGATGGGGACAAACAAACCACCAAGCTAGCTCTATCACCACAAAGGTATCCACTGAGCAAGAAAACAATGAGGTAGTACTATTTGACGTAGCATCTTGCCACATTTGTAAATTGCCAACGAACAAGTCACACTTTAGTAGATGGATGTGTTACAGGTAAATTTATAAAAGAAAATGGCACACATATATAAAGTAAAGTATGAATTTTATAGATCACTTTGTATCAAGTTGTCCTTTACAAATGGCTATTGTTTTCCTTGTCAAATTTTAAAGGGAGAACCTTTAAGCAGTCAGAGTTGATGAGAATTGACTGGAACCATACTCACGGTCAATCGCTTGAGATGTGATCCATGGAAAAAGATGTACCACCATTATTGATGTAACCATTTCGCCACATATGTCAAAATCCATGCAAGTACGGTGCCACGCAATCATAGATAATGATTTATTACGAGCAAAACCCAGGAACCACCGACATGAAGCAACGTATCTTAAAAAAAACCTCATACCATAGCTAATCTTCCAGACAGACACAAAGGATCACCCTCCTACTCACACATGCACCCACCATCCTATTTGCCTCTAATTTACTTATTCCGTCACCTCACCAAGAAAAGGCCAATATATATATGGCCTGAGGCCCTGACCCTCTCACACTCCAGCCACTCTCTCACACACTGGTCCTAGCCAAAACAGAGGAAACCACAAGCAGAGCACTGATTGGAAGCTTCCTGCTCTCCCCTGGGTCAGAGAGAGGAGGGCCATGGCGGACTGGGCGCCAGTGTTCATCGGGCTGGTGCTGTTCATCCTCCTCTCGCCGGGGCTGCTGTTCCAGATCCCCGGCAAGGGCCGGATCATCGAGTTCGGCAACTTCCAGACCAGCGGCCTCTCCATCCTCGTCCACGCCGTCATTTACTTCGCCCTCATCGCCATCTTCCTCCTCGCCGTCGGCGTCCACATGTACCTCGGCTAGCCGACCAAGCCTGCGGCCGTCCACCACGGCACGAGGCAGCAGGCCTCTTCTCTGACCGGCAAGCTTATTATTAGGTACCGTAGCGGAAGCAAGTTTATCTCTGCTGCTGGTTAGCATGTGGTATACTACTATAGGAGGAACAATGTGATTTATGGTGATGTTCTCTGTTGGGTTGTTGATTAATTAAATCCCTACTATTTTTTCAGACATAGTCGTATCTCTTATGAGCACTAGTTCTTCTCATGATGGTCACGATCTTTCTTGCTAGCATGACGCGTGTTCGTACTGGCTAGTTGAGCATCGATTTTCTTGAGAACAGAACATTTTGTTCAGTGCCTTTTTTCTTCTCTGAACGAAGCGTCGTTACTTTTACCAGCGAGTTTCAGGCAGCGTTATATCCTTGGCGTGAATTGTGTCAATTCCAGCCACTTTTCACAGTCGGATTAGCATGTAGGAACCTTACTTTCGTCTGTTGGATGACATTTAGATGAAGTTCATGTTCCACCTAATTATCTAAACTACGACAAGTCAACAGAAGAGTTCTAGTAACCAATGCTCCCCATTCCTGTAGCTCCTCCTGACAGAGTATGTAATTTTGGTGCAACTTTGTTCTCAAGTTTCATGCTGAACAATTTCGGATATCATCAACGCTGCAAGCATCCATCCATCACAGTACTCCGTAGTTAATACACACTGTACTGCCTCTGCATTTCAAAAGTACGCAGTTATGAAGTGATTGGGTTTGGCTGGCCATCAAGAAAATGTTCCAGGGGGCAATTGTTGTCCTGCTGATCTATATACTGTCCTGTTTTAGCTTTAACTTGGTTTCCTCCATGCCAGAATCATGGCCTCATCAGTCAAAATGAAGGCGTAATTTGGACAATCATGGGTCAGAGAACATGAGTTTGTTGGCATGCCCATTCCATGGATTCCCCAGATCAATTGTTCCTCTGCTATGATAACACAGTAGATTCAGTGGTTTTCCCTGTCAGCTCTAGTTTGCTTATTTCTACTGTGTTCTGAGATCGACTAACAACTAACGAATGGGCATCGGAGCATCAGACCAACCAGTTTGCAGAAATCAAGCTTGGTAAAAACCATCAAAATCATAGAAGAAGAATCTTCCTTGTTAAGTAGGAAATCGAAATGATCGCCCAAACAAAAAAAAAAACAAAAACAAAAACAAAAAAAAAAACAAAAACAAAAAACCGTAGGACATCAAAAAGGACCGAATCTGCCTTGTTAAGGTATTCATAGCAGATGGACGATTGATCTGGGGGCACCATGGAATGGGCTAAATTTTAGCTGGGCCAAATTTACTTTGGTCGATACTGCAGTACATAGGGCCCAGTGAAAAACGTTTGAACTGAGACAGAGGAGCAGATTATTTGCGTACTAGTATTAATATTGGAAAAATGTTGCACTAGTCTTAACGTTGAGAAAATAATCAAGTGAAACTAAACCCATGGAGCGTAAATCATGAACCATTTTTCAAAAAGTTCTGACTTTTATTTCGAAGGGTATTACCGATTATGTCAACCCAAAAGTAAAGAATGCCGATTCATGGTTTGAAACCATGGACTGTTCAATAAAAAATGCAGGCATAATTTGGACGAACATAGGCTGGAGAACATGGGGTTGTTGGCATGTCCATTCCATGGATCACCTGGATCAATTGCTCCTCTGCTATGATAACACGGTAGATTCAGTCGTTTCGACGTCAGCTGTCTTGCTGTAGTGCGCTTGTTGCTACTCTGTTTTGAGATTGCCTAGCAACTAAGGAATGCTGAAAAACGGCATTGGAGCACCAGATGAACCAATTTGCAGAATGAAAGCTTCTTAAGAACCATCACAGTGAAGATGCTGCAATGTTTTCTCATCATAGATCGGCATTCTTTATTTTTGGGTTGACAATCGTGGATACCATTAGTAATTAAAAAAAAATCAGAACCTTCTTTGAAAACAGGTAATGAGTTGCGCACCACTCTTCAGTTTGTGATACAATTCTCTTTTAATGCGTGTCGTGTTAGTGACAAAACTAGTTGCAACTATATCTCCAATATTACACTACACTGCAAATACTCTGTTCTACTGTTCCCGTTTCATCAGCTTTTCATTGGGCCCTATAAGTAGTATTGCAGTATCAACCAAACCAAATTGGGCCGAGCTAAAGCCAGCACATTGTGTAATCCAAGCAACAGGGGTCCATACCAACTTGGCCCATCGTTTTAAATAAATAAATAAAAACCCGAGCTAAAGCCAGCACATTGTGTAATCCAAGCAACAGGGGTCCATACCAACTTGGCCCATCGTTTTAAATAAATAAATAAAAACCCGAAAACCCAGGTAGTTTGCTCCATGAAGGCTTAACAGACACCATGGATTGAAGGCTTGGATTCAAGCAGTCCCAGCATAAATTTTTCTACAATGCACACAAACATGTACTCCCTCCAGGTTTTATTGATGGCACTAGTACAACTTGATTAGCTTAAAAGTACAAACATGCATTTTGTACTAGCCTCATCAACAAAAACACGAAGAGAGCACATAATTGTGAACATAACAGAATGAATCAACTAAACAATCTACAGAACAGCCACCACCCCAATCGTCCAGGGGACAGGAGTTAAAGTGTCCACTTGTCAATCTCTGACCAAAAGCATGAATTCTACAGGTGCAAGCACACCCCAAGTCTCAGCGATCATATTTATCCGCAACTCAGCAAATCAGAACTCAGCAGCAAGTCATAATCAAAACAGATATCTCCACCCTATCCTACTACTGCCAAGGGAATGGCAGGGCTTGTGAAGGATCCTCAAACACAGCATCAGGAACAAACGCATGGTGGCCAACACCAGATGAATATGCAACGGCAGGAGCAGTTGTATCTTGTGATGCAGCAGCGATGCAAGCAAGTGAGGAGGTAACCTGTGCTTGGCCTGCAGTTAGGGAGGGACGATGCAGCGACGATGACAGAAGAGAGAGAGCACACTCAGGGCCTAGCGTGCCGGGGAGACTGTTGCATATGCTGCTGGCTCTGGTGTTGCTGTTATGTTCGGTCAGAAGATTAATTTGACGAGATGAATTGAGCATGCTACCACCGTCTTGAGAGAATGCGAACGCCTTTGGTGCCTTGAAGGTTTCCGAGAATGAGATGGAGAAGGTCTGCTGACGATTAACCATGTGCATGCTGTCGGAATTCTGCCCGGATCTTGGAGTTGATTGTGGATATATTGCAAACTGATTCACTGCCAGATAACAAGTAATTGTCATCAAATTTGTTCTTTCCCTAATGCAAAATGGGTACAGTTTGGTAAAAGAATTAATACCATCTTGAAAAATCTATCAAAGTTGGCTACCAGCCAATAATAAAAGAGTAAATTTCAGAAAACTACAACTATTTGTACCTTTGTATCACAAAACTACAACTTTTGAAATGTATTTCACAAAACTACAACTATTTCAATCTTAGTAACACAAACCTACAACTTTTGTAGCATGGTCCCACCTGTCATTCACACAAGTACCACATAGCCTGGCCCCACTTGTCAATCACACATGTGACACAAAAGTTGTAGTTTCTTGTTACTAGGGGTCAAAATAGTTGTAGTTTTGTGAAATAGACTTCAAAAGTTGTAGTTTTGTGATACAAAGGTGCAAATAGTTGTAGGTTTGTGAAATTTACTCATAATAAAAGGACGTCATTGAACAAAGATACACAGTTTACAATCTTTCCTCAAATTAAATAGGATTTGAATATATGTTCGTTTTATGCTATTATCACGAAATAGATTAATAATAACTTAATAAGGATGTCTAAACTGAACTGGATAACTTTGGAATAAGAGTATTGAATTACCAATACATTCAACTTACGTAAGCTGAAATGTATAAACCAATCCAAAAATAAAAAATAAAAAAAATCTACAAACCTTGGCCGTATGGAAAGAAACCGCCCAAATTCATAATGTCATGCTGTGGCTTTCTTCGACGCCTGTTATGGCCATCTAAACGCTTCCTGCAACTTCGTTTCCCCTCGTCAAACTCAGACAGCATGTGAAATCTGCAGGTAAAGAACAGCGAACCACCTTCAGGACAACTCTTTTCAGCTGGTACCATATTTTTCGCTACAAACCATAATTTTTCTTTGTTTGCAGTGATGTCAAAGAGGATTTACATATATTTTTCGGTTAAGCATATCAAGTACACACATCTAATTTTAACCTTGAATATTGAAGAAACATATAGCGGACTTAATATGTTTGTTGACTTTGTCGGCTATGCATGACACTACTTTGTTAGGATTTAAGTATCAAATTCATACTCCATTCTGAAGAGTGACATAACATGGAAGC
This sequence comes from Eragrostis curvula, assembly GCA_007726485.1. Classification (NCBI taxonomy): domain Eukaryota; kingdom Viridiplantae; phylum Streptophyta; class Magnoliopsida; order Poales; family Poaceae; genus Eragrostis; species Eragrostis curvula. Next base: position 29,874,488 of record CM017440.1, on the reverse strand, counting down.
ATAGGCTATATGGATTTTCTGAAGTCAGAAAAGCACAGTACGTAAAGTGTATACAACAGCAGAGTCCACTTTTGTAGCAGGCCTATGTTCAATTCAAAGAATTGAGTGAGATGGTTTTGAGTGTTTAAATCCCAAAATGAAAATGACATATGATCATATATTACGATTCAAGAGAATCTCATGAATTCATAAAACCTTAAGAGAAGAGAAATCAAGTTCAAGAGCCTTGCAAATGCCTCTGTAAACATTGTTATCAAATAAGCAAAAGGTGTTTCTTTTTTTCATCTGGTCTACAAGACAGACTTATATACTAAAAATTCCCTACGGGGAAAAAATTATATCTTATCTCTTATCAGTGTTTGTTGCATGCTTGTTTCAGAATGCTGGGATATGATTAGTCCCTCAATAGCGCAAAGCAGGTTCCATTGTATATGAAGATTGTTGTGTTGAGAGTGGGACATTTGGACAACAGGAAAACAAAATGCCAGTCCAACGTAACCGTTACAAATGTGCTAAGGTAGGAGTTCTACAAATTAAACTTTGCCATGGCTATCCATATAGCAAAGCATTATAATATTTTCCTTTTCTCACTGTAAATGTTTATGATCTGTAAATTAATATATCATTTCGCAATGGCTCATCACAAAAACACAAGAAATAAGCAAATAAAGAAGGATGTGGTCGATATAGCACAAGACAACAGAGTAAAATATGGGTTTCAAGAAAAAAAAATTGACAATCTTTGGGAACTCTGGAAAAGTGTTTTTTGTTTTGATGTGAAGTTTTGCTTCTATTTGCCCTCTATTGGTTCAGATCGCCTATTGTTGAGTTCATGTATTTTTTTCATCTGATTCTTATATCATGATATAGTGAAATTATGATAAGCCATGACACAACACTATTTGGATCAAATATGATGTTTTTGTCCTGTTAGTATTGTCGATTAGCATCCAGATCAAAGTTGTAAGGTGGAACACTGGACTTTTCCTATTATGACACAAAATAGATGTCCAACTAATATGTCATATGCCAATGATTAAGACTACATGATTATCAAATATCACATTAAAAGGTTGGAAGTTAGCACTCAACCTTGGCTGTGCAGTATAAGTTTATCAGATAGAGCACTGACACACAAAAAATAACAATCAGACTACAGGATTATTGGAAATTTTGACTCTAGGACACTGCAAGAGTGCATGATTTCCACCATCACACTAGAGAAACCAACACTGCACTACCGAGCACCACAAGATTACGACATTCCTCCAAACACATTTGGGATATTAAAGAATGATAATTTTGAAGAGCAGTGCAACTAGGTTCAGATTGAGCATGAAAACCTATTTTCACATAGGAATATGTAAATTTTCATTCAACTTCTCCATCCTAACTTGAAGTAACTATACTCAAGAACGCACGGTACATTCTAGGGAATAACAAAACTTTTATGAAATGGTCTCCATAACTCTACCAAACTTGTGGAATAGTAACTACTGGGATTGCCTTCTCTATTAACTTAATAAATTCAATGTGTACGAATGTGATAGCACGCACACTGGTCACTTGATTAGGCGGCAGCAAGCATGAACTGAGAGTTTGAGAGAGATTACGCTTGACAAGATATGTTGACTGAGCAGAAATTATCATAGAGCTTTATGGTGTAAATGACCCGTACCCACCCACCTCTGAAGTTGATGACTCATGCAGTTATTTCTCTTTTAAGGTCTATTGAAGTTAAATGCATGACCAGTCATTCCAACATATATTGATGTCTTGGTACTTGAAAGTTGCACTTGTGAGCATCATCATAATTAATGAAAAATGAATCTGGTCTTTGATGTTGGCCATCAGATAGTTTTAAAGATTTCTGTAAAAGTGAAATTTAGAATGAAATCGGCCTGATCTAGATCAGTATGGGTACTAAATTTGCCACCATTGCTCATGGGATCAGGAAATATTGCATCATCAGGTAAGAGGACGATATTAACAGCAAAGTATATGGTCATAAAGATGTAGTCAAATGAAACTCAATTAGTTTGTGTACTTTATCTTCACAATTTACCTACATATCAGAGTATGACATAGTTATATTTTATACATTGGACATGTAAAATGTATTCCATAACTTTTCCAAAAACAAAAAGAATAGGATTCAAGAGTTCAGTTCAACTAAAATACAATAAAAATATTGTGCTAAAGTAATTGTTGAAGAAAGATCAATGAAAATGAGATATATGAGGGCAATTGGGGAAAAAGTTGTACATGTGGATGTCTCACTTATCATGGATTTATCCTTGTTAAAACAAGGTATATCCAGCTAAACTAATTAGTGTGATTCAATGCCGAACGCTTTTGCTAGGCAAATATAATTTATATAAAACAGTATTACGGTGTTTACAATAAGTACAAATGAATAGCCTGAAGTGATATTCCCTAGAGGCCAGTTGAAGAGATGATTTTGATCAGATTATCCCTTTTAGCCCTCTTGTATTCGTGAGTCCATTGTAGACAAATTATAAAACGATTTGTATTTACATAGTGGCTTTGTTGAGCTTATAACTAACTCGGCATAAGGGAATATAACTCAACAATAAACAAATAAATAATTAAGCATATTCCCTTCTCTCTCACCTCATAATTCTGCCTCACTATGTTCCCTATCTACTCGTAACAAATAACTGCTATCGCCTAAACTTATTCGCTATAAAAGTGCAACGGCCGAGATTCAATATGACACAATGATGCAATGGTTGTAAGTGTCAATGAATGGTCGACATGTTTCAGTCACACTGTTAACAAAAACATATTGGACATGAAAACTATGTTATCTAAGTGTATGTTAATTAATCCAAATAGGAACCGTGACCTACTTGTTCCTTTCTACTTGCAACCAATATATAGCTGCTAAATAGAACTTCAGAATATGGAAAGTACAGATAGAAGTTGGCACATGGTATTTGACATTCAAGAACATTTTCATTCCCTAACATCCAGAAGCTCAAGCTTGGCAGCTACACGCTGATACAGACAAATAGCTTCATTCCACTCTTTATACGAATCACATTGGTCATATAAGGCAGCAGCTCAGTGCACACCTGAATCAGAGAGGTTGTCTTCAGGAAGTTAAAGCGGACTGTATAAGGTGAACTTTACCACAAACTGGAGAATGTTCCACTGGAACAACCAATATATTAGCTGACCCTCGAGAGTAGTACTCTGGCCGACCTCCAATATTGTTTGGGATCATGTCATATCAAAGGGATACTGGATTGTCCATTGGCTCACGCTTTGGGACAGGCTGAACACCAATGAAAATAGAATAAGAAGCAATGGACACAAGGTCCTTTCTGACCGAGATGCCCGGCCATTGAATCGATTGCACACGTTCTGCTGCACAGCAACCTATAGCCATTAGGCAACCTTGTTGAAGAACGTGGTCTATCTGCTTTGCACCTTGTGGGTAGGAATTATATATGGCCCGCGCAATAAGCTAGTCTTTGAAACTTTCTGCACAATGGTAGCACAGCACTGCGCCTAACATCAGAGACTCCATCTTATTATGGAGCTGAATACAAAGCCCCACAACAAGCAGCTATCTTACCTTGGGCTAATCAGTTTTTGTGATGTTTCTTTGTTTCTGTACTAAGTGTTGTTTGTATAAGGTAGCGACACCTCTACCTCTTTAATTCAAAATATATATATATATATATAATGTCTCTTTGTAGGTTTCTTAAAAGGAGTATATCTCAATTCATAGTTGTTTAAGCTTCACAATAGATTATGTAATAAAACTCATAAGACATCTTTGAGAATAGCAAATAAAAAAACATTATGTCTCTTTGTAGGTTTCTCAAAAGGAGTATAGCTCAATTCATAGTTATTTAAGCTTCATAATACATTATGTAATAAAACTCATAAGACATCTTTGAGAACAGCAAACTTAGACAACGCCTAAAAATATAGATAATAAAAAAAAAATAAACCAATTATTCATGCAATTCAATGGATCTTGAGTGGTCTTCATTCAGTTGACCATAATATTCTACATTGATAGTATAAAAAGGTTCCCCATTTAGAGTCCCGGTAAGGAAGTCCGCCGTTAGAGTGAAGATCGCTCAAGCTGCCAGGATGCAGCATGAAAATGGATGGCTTTTAAACTTCTTAATTAGTTGAATCCTTGGTGTCTTATCTAGTTCAGAGCTTAACACTGATAATTACTTTAATATTCTGTAAAAAGGTGCTTGTTGTTTTAATAGGCTCTGTTGTTCTTACTGTATTGATGTTTTACTGGAACTGTATCGTTCAATGAATATAACAGTTACATGTCACCTAATTAGACTACACATAAGATGTCCAAAAAATCATAGGACAATGATCATTTACAGGATCAAAGGTGTGAACTGGAACAGAACTTTAAAATTCTTGGCTAAGGTATTAAAAAGTGGTAGTTTTTCATCTGACTTGTGACTCAAAGTTCCTATCCTTTCCTTCTACTAGTAGCACTGCTAGTCTACTCTTAGATGACATATTGGATACGAAACTTCAATATGTGGAGCCAAACTTTTATGAAACATGAATGGAAAAGATCTTACCGCAAAGATATAGCTTAAAATGCTGAGAGATGGTATATATTCGGAATCAAAGTTTCAAAAATGTGAAGTATCTTTCAAATCGTAATTGCACCTAACATTCCATGCACCTTTTTATTTAGGGACTAATAAGTAATGTACCGTGAGAAGATTACATCGTCTAGTCAATCACCCATAAGATCAAAAATAAACCAGGCAGTGCATGCTAACAAGCATAATCTTTCGAGTGTACGTGACAATAGTGGTGCAGCCAAATGCTAGTGTCTACACTTGAGTCTCTAGGACGTTTTACGTTCACGTCGTACTGTTTCAGCAAGATTGACTCCTCTCGGTATAATTTTCCCAAAAGAAAAGAAAACAACAATTTTCATTTAAATGAAACAAATTTTTAAATATCCTGAGAGAACAAACAAGTGCACCCATATTCAGTTCAATGATTCTTTGCTCGTCCTGTCAGCTATCTTGTACCCAGGAAGTAGGGAAAGAAAGACTGCCTTCAGAAACATAAAAGAAACCGAGATATGATCTAATTATTGAGTTTCAGCTACCCTTGCTTCAAGGAATAGCCCATGAAATAACCTCTCCATGGTTTGAAATCTTGTTTTTATTGTCAGCACTAGCAATAAGCAACACAATCTCAACAGTTCCTGATCAGATCTTGTGACACAGCTTCCTATTTGGTTACTCGGAAATACGGATGGTTCACATCTCAGAACAGTGGTGCATTTTGACTGAGCACGCAGCTGACGGAACAACAGCCGCTCATCAATCATAAGCACGATTCTGCATGATGCTGAATATCCAATAGAAAAACCAAACCCTACTAGAGCAAGTCAGTTGTCCGCACCAGCAACTTTTCCTTTAAATAGCACCAACAGGGCTAAACTAATCAGCGTCACAGGACCCAAAACGCCACCGAATTACCAACCCATTTGTTTAGTCGTCAGACCGAATAGAGCCCGAGAAATTAAATAATCGGCGCGCCATCAGATCCTAAACACCACCAAGTTACCAACCCAATTGTTTAGCTCGCCAGCTGGGGGACCAAGCTGGAACCAAAACTTTCCCCCCAATTTGCCCCAGTGCAAGCACCAAATTAAATCTACCCATTTCAATTCCTCAATTAGGCAGTAGATGGGGACCAAGCTCACACAATTATTAACCAATGACCTCATCGGCAAATAACCGTTGAATAATCTGATTCGTAAAACCGTCGTGCTGAGAAGATTGGATGGATGGATGGCACCTTACCTGCTGCATTGCTGGCAGAACCGCATCTCCTGGCCGCCGACGAGCACCACCGGCGTCTTGGAGTGCGCCTCGCAGACCTTGTGCCGCCGGTGGTACTCGCGGCACCGGCTGAGGTCGGACCGGCACCCGTCGACGGCGCACGCCTCCGGGACGCCGCCGCCCGCCGCGCGGGACCTCCTCCCCGTCCCCGCCAACCGCGCGCGCCGGACAGAGAAATCTTGAAGCTGTATCTCGGCGGCGAAGGAGGTTGTGGAGGAGGACGACGGCCCGGCGAAGGACAACATGGTGGGACCACGGTCCGCCGCCGCCGCACCCCAGGACGACGCCCCGGACGCCACCCCCCAGTCCATGACGCCGGCGCCCTGTTCCCCACCAAGAAACCGTCAAGAACAGCAGCGAAGTAACTAATAGCCAAGAACTCTCAAAGAAAGGCATGATTTTTGCTCGTTTCTGGCACTCCCCGGGCACAGCAAGAACTGCCCATAGCGCGAAACAATTCAGAAGCGAGAAAGAGGGATGAGACGTTGAGGAGAGCGGCACGTACGATCGGAGGAAGACGAGGAGGCGGCAGCAGCGAAGCACAGTGCGGGGCTGGTGGGGAGCGAACAGTGTAGGCGCGTGGTTGCGTCTGCGCGGGACCTCCCACGCTGGAGCGGGGTAGTGGGAGTATATATCGGCTGCATATTTTTCATCTGACCGATACTCACTATACTGTTCACTGATCCCGATCTTTGGGGAGAACTTTCTTTAATCACTTCACCTTTCCAGTTTTGCATGGTCACCCTTGTGGTTCTTGAGAACCTTTTTATGAAAATAATTAAGATCTTGCAAAGAAAAAAAATGTGTCTTCACGAGACCATTTCGTCTTTTAAAAAAAAATACATTGTATTTGTTTATCTTTTTCGATTTGGACATTGTACTCAAAAAAGTGCAAATAATGGTCACCAATCTTACTTGACTGTGTCGGTACAACCATTATCATACATATATGTCTATATATGTGGCGTACGCATTACCTTTTTGCAACATGGAAATTTAATCAAAGGTAGCCAAATAATTCATGCTTGTCACCTCCTTTTGCATTTACCCCCTCCTCTTGATTCGATTTATCCACAAACATGAAGAGAAATCGAATTAAGTTGCCGTGAATATAATCAAATATTTTCAATTCGTCTCGCACATCAGACATATAATGCAAGTTTATGTATTGCAAGATCAAGTGGAACACTTTGTTTGGTAAACAGTAGGAAAGAATTAAGTGAGCTTTCGGGGTCCATACGTGCAGGAACGACGTGCAGGTGAGATGTGTGAAGTAGCAAGCTAGGTGAGGGAGTGGCGTGCCGCGATTGACAATCTCTGTCGCTATGGACTGAATCATAACAAGAAACCACAATCCCAGACGACGCAAGTGTAGTTTTTACAATTTGGCCCTTTTCAAAAAAGTTTTTCACATATAGACCCCTGGGAAAACATGTTCAGAAATGGACCTTTTTCTGGGCGCCGTCAGATTTGGCGCTCAGGTTGCACATGTTGGCGCCACGTGAATTGACGCTCAGCCTAGCCACGTCAGCTGGCGGGCACGCGCCCGATTTGCTGACCTGGCAGGGGGTGAGCGCCAGGTCATTGAGCGCCCAGGGGGTGAGCGCTAGGTCATTGAGCGCCCAGGGGGTGAGCGCCGCATCCTTTGGCGCCCACCCCCTGGCACACAAAAGGCCCTCGGCCTTTGTTTCTTTCTTCTCTTCCTCTCTTTCACTCATTCAGGAGGTCGTAAGAACTGAGGTCCGGCGCCCCTCACTCTCTCTCCCCCACCCCACTCCCTCCTTTGAATCCGTGGGAAACATTTGACAGAAGGCAAATCCATTTGGAGGAATCGATTCCACACGGTAAACTCCACCCCCTCTATGATTTTTGTCCAATAGAGTCGCTTATTTTGGTTGTTGGTTGTGGTAACCCTAGGGTTAGGGTTTGGAGCAATGATTGTTGAAATTTGTGCATATTTAGTTGTTTGTTTAGTTCAAATAGTATGGATTTGTTAGCTTTTTTATAGATGTTGTTTTCGTTATGAATTACTTAGTGATGTGTTGGTGCATTGGTGAATATGGTTATATGACATTGGTTACTTTATAGTGATTGCAATGGATGTTGAGGATGATGACTACAATGGGTATAGCTGGGTTGATCCATCCGGTTTCTACTTCCCCGGGACGCCAGCGCCTATGTGCTATTGTGGTGACCCTTGCAAGATGAGGGTGTCCAATTTGTATAAGACGTATTGGCAGAGGTATTGGTGTTGCGCCAATGAAGACGGTGATCGGTCTATTGACGCCCCTGGGTATGTGTAAGGTTTTGTTTTTCATTTTTGTTAGTTGTCCTTGTGTCTGGACATGTAACTCATGGTTTAATTGACATGTTTTGCAGACTCCCCCACCGATTTGTGACTTCAATGAGTGGATCGACACTGAGCGTTCAGAGCTGGCTATGGAGGTAGTGGAAAGGAATGTGACTGCGAAGAGGATTAGGCGGGAGAATGCAGCGCGGGCCATTGCGGCGCGTGAACGTAAGGAGGCAAAGGAGCGCGAACGTGCGGAGGAACGCAAGAAGGAAGCTGAGAAGCGTGAGAAAGAGAGGGAGAGGAAGCGTGAGAGGGCTCGTCGGGCTAAGCAGGCGCTAGAGGAGGGTGGTTCACAGGCAGTTAGGAAGGGTAAGTGGCCACGGTGCACACAGTAGTTTGATCTGTGGACTTAGTAGTTCTATTTGAGAGTGGTCAAACTGATGGATGTTTTTATGTCATGTATTAACGAATGTTGTATTAATTCATTGTGTTGTGTTCACTATGTATTTGTGTAATAGTAGTACTTAGTAAGTTATATTACAATGGTAACGAAATAGAACCCGGCTTCATTGTCTTGATTGCAGTGAAATGGAAGTACATACGTAGATACATTGCAATGGCATGTTCGGTACACATGCTGACTATCCTATTTGTGCACCGTACTAATCCTGACACGCCTTAGGGAATTGAAAGATGCAACACACAAATGATGAGAATATAACATTAGCCAGGTTTTGCTAGGAAATCTAGTCCCATTGGATGTAGTTTGACTGGGAGTAGCCAATGTCATTGTACCCACCACCACCGTAGTATGGTGGTGGTGGTGGTGGTTGTGGAGCCGGTGGTGGTGGGTTGATTGACCCTGACTTATGGTGCGGACATCTGCAGTATGGGTCAAGGCAATAGGTGTCAGGGCCAGCAATGCTAATCACAAACTCTTGGCTTTCACGTGGAGTTGTCGTCTCAAGTTCTTGCTGTATGTCGAAGATGCGGTTCTGTAGGTAGCTAATGTATTCAACGGTTACGCCAATAGGTTTAGGATCCACCCACTTGGTGAAGCCACAATTGTCTTCGTCCTCATTATTCTGTGAAAAGAAGGTTTGCAAATGATTAATAGAAATGAGGTAGTTCAGTCATAAGGGGATGCGAGGAAGTAACAATAAAAACTCACTTCTCCATTTGGGCATCTGAAGAAGCGACGACCTCCGTCGCAATCGCCGTGGAACATTTGGACGACGCAGTCTAGGCCATGGCCGTATTTTGGCCATTTGAACTTTCTGTTGTCATACGCTTTTAGTGGATTGGTAACATAGTCGAAATCATCTTTCGACTCGAGAGGGAATGCCTCAATAGGTGGATCATATGTGAACGGTCCGCTCTCTCCATCCCAAACCCACTCTTCCGGTGCTCTAGAACTCCCCGCTCTCCCTCCTGTCTTCCCTCCTCTTCCTCCCCCTCTGTTAGCCATTGATGAATGTGTTGGTCTGTGTGTTGCACTCACGAGTGAGTTGCCTCTATTTAACGAAAGGGAGAAGCATAACTGTCCAAACCCACTCTTCTGAAAAGAGAGAGTCCGCATGCACTGAGTCAGTGATGCATGCATTGAGTCATGTCATGCCTGCATTGAGGCAGTCATGCATGCATTGGAGCCACTGTTGGCGCATGCATGCTCATTGGATGTAGTGCATTCATTGATTGTAGTCTGTGGAATTGAAATGACCGGTCATTGGTGTGGCCACAGGTGTTGGTCCACATGCAAGGTACATTGATTTTCATAGGCAGGGAATCCAATGTGTGACATGATATGACAATTGAACACACAATAACGGACGGCATTGCTAAGACAACAAAGATACTAATGGACATAGGTAACTGGAAATCAGTGAAACATGGATGTAATTATATATTGTTTCTAATGAGCTCTATCTCGTGCCCGTCGTGCTTCCCTTGCACGCTCGCGCACTTCTTCTTGACGTTCTTGTTGCTGCCTTTCATGGTCTCCCATCCTCATGAGGTAATCAGATTTTGTTTCATGTTCTGTCGGTGGAAGAATGGTCTTTGGTGGTTTCTCCATATCAATCAATTGGTTGAAGTCACAACCCTGCAGGTAAATTGTTTGAAAAAACAGTATGACATTGTTTCACAAAAGCCGGTAAATTGTGTGGAAGACTAGGTTACCATGAAATCAGGGTCCAAGTCTGGACACTCAAACAACCTCATGCCACGCGTAGCTTTCTTTGACGATGTTCCAATCTTCGCTCGATGACCGCATTTGCATAGTGGACAGTCTGTCCATGGAGGCACTCGAACTCCCGTGTTCCTTGATGAGCTCATTTGCAGGTCGTGTTGTTTCAGTTAGATGTAATTTTGAGCAGAAGCCCTTGCCTTTATAGCCGAAACAGTGGCATTGGATGCTCTGCGTGCTCTATCCATGTCACCTTTGCTTTTCAAGTGGATGCTCTTTGGATGCCCTGCTCTGCCTGGCGCCCTACGTCTGATTAATTGATGGCCACAGGACATATGCATGGACAAAAGCAAATGCATTGATGCAGGCAATGCATCGAAAGGGCTGCAATGCTGCAGTCATGTACAGTGAAAGTTGCTAATGTTTGCATAGATGCTTTGGGCCATAGGATGCTCTGCGAGGTATGAAAAAAGCTGGGCACGAAAAAATGCATCCATGGCAATACACAAGGGATGAACAACGAATTAATGAAAGGAATAGAACCCGGCTTTAACATTCATACTTAGCTTGCAAGAAACATACATTACAAGTGAACAATGGCGTGTTCCATACACATCACGACGAACCTACGTCTGCATGGATTTAATCCTAACACGCCTTAGGGAATTTAAATTGCGTCACAGTGAACATAACACAACGACATAATCCGGGTATCTGCATCACAGAATCCACTAATCATCCCCCAGGGTCCATGAATAATCATCGTCGTTCCCCTTGGAAGACCCACCTACCTTGAACTTGTCGCGAAGCTCGTCCAACTCCCACTTTTTTTTCAAGTTCACCCATTCTTGGTCTTTGGGAGATATGGTGTCATCGATCCATTTTATGAAGTCACATCCCTTGGGAAGCCAGGAATATTTCTTCGCCTTTTGGCCAGCTTTTGCAAGTTTCTCCCTCGAAGCCGTCTGAACAATAAAATTTGCGTTAATCGACATTAAGAGGCATGGAACGTTAATATTGACATTGATATATCGTACCGTTGAGGGATATGTCTCCAAATCATTGAGGACTTCTTGCGCGCACTTCCACATGCGCCGGCCCCAAGTGTCGATGTCCTTCGAGGCTGAAGAAACACACCTCCTTCCGCAATGGCACTGGGGGGCCCCCTCGAAGCCTGTTGGTGGTGGCCGCAGATTGAGAAAGGTGTCTCTGTTGGGGTCGTTTGCAGGAGGTCCATCTTCCCATTTTGCAAGCGCCTCATCGAGCTCCCTTCGCGCCCTAACATTAGACATAAGTTGTGGTGGTGATGGTGGCTCGTTGTTAGACATTGTGTGCCTTGTGTCATCGAAGGTGGCCATCCGATGCTGTTTATATAGAAGATGAATGTCTCTGCATAGGGGGCCCCAACGCAGGTATCCAATGCTCCTTAGGTGCAGCGATAAGGGAGAGATAAGGAATCCAATGCTCCTTGGGTGCAGCGATAAGGAATCCTGTCAGGCTATGCTTTTCAGTGATGTGGACATGACGAAATGAGGTTGACAGAGAAGGGAATCCGATGCAATACATTTATTGAAAGGGAGTTACAACGTGACATGAACTTAGCAAAGAAACATTACAATGGACAACACTTATTTCTCAGTGCCACGACGACGGAGCCGGGCAACACGACGCGAATCAAGTTCCTCCTCAGTCATCTTAAGTCCTATTTCACGTTCCGGGAGAGATTGCATCGTCGTACGACGCGCCCTTTCTCTCCTGACGTATTCATCCTTCCTCATTTCATAGTCTGCATCTTTTTCTATCACGATGACCGGCGTATCGGTGTATGGCCCCCGTGTTTTGTCGATCCATTCTTCAAACTCGCACTTCATGAAAAAAAATTCATAAACTTCTCTAACCAAAGGTAAACAGGGGATATACTCGTGTCAGAGACATACCTCATCCAATGGTTTTGGACAATGGAAGAACCTCCTGCCTTGGTATGTTGAAAACTTGCATCGCTCTCCACAATCACACAGCGGACGGTCTTCCCACTCCGGCATGATGACAGCGTTTTCATTCCCAGAGGATGCCATTATGAGTTTGTGTGAGAGACATTGCCTCCATGGTGCTTATATAAGGTATTTGCATTGGATTCCTCTGTGGGCGCCAGAAGATATGGCGCTCAGGTGACGCCCGTGAGCGCCGTGTACTATGGCGCCCAGGTGACCCCGTGAGCGCTGTGTACTATGGCGCTCACATTGGGTACGTGGGCGCCGCATGTCACACAATTACAGTCTGCCGTGAGAGTCGAGGGTGGACCTGACCTGGGCACCGTATATTTGGTGCTCAGGTGAGCGCCGCAGGGTCCGGCACTCAGGTTGGTCATGTGGGCGCCAGGCTATGCGGCGCTAACATTGCGCAGTTGAGCGCCGCATGTTGATCAAACTCAGTGCGCAGCGACCGGGCCCTGATGTGAGCGCCAAATGACTCGGTGCCCAAGTTGGTTACCTGGGCGCCAGGAGTCTGTACCTGGACAGAAATTTGACAATATTCGATTGACAACAATACAATCCAAATTTCTGACAACAATACAATCCAAATTTCACAAGTCCATGACATCAACACAGAAATTTGACAAGTCCGAAATATGACATACATTCGAATGAAATGTCCACATAAGTGCATACAAACTGAAATCCACATAAGTCCATACAAACCGAGGTTTTAACAGCAGTCCACATACATAAAACTCGAACTACTTGCAAGTACGAAATCAACGGCCTCTCTTCCCCTTGCCTCTACCTTTGTTGCCCAAAGCGTTCATTCCGGGAGTATAGCGATCCACTGGACGGCGTGCACGCTGTGTTGGTTGGCTTGAGGACGGGGCGTCAGGCAGCTGTGATGGCCCAATCACCTCATGCTGCGGCGCCTCCTAATCCTCGTCCTCGGCATCAGAAGCATCCGACGATGAGGCACGTGCACGAGAACGGGTGTGAGATGAGCTAGCACCACGAGAGGTAGAAGCACGACCACGTGAGCGAGAACCGCCGGATGCACGTGATCGAGAACCGCCGGATGCACGTGATCGAGAACCACCTGAAGCACGTGAACGCTCCGGACTGAGAACGGGAGGAGCCACATCGTGCATTGTCTGTGCGCGGCACCCACATCTTGTAGCAACTCTACGAAGCCTCCACTGCAACCGCTGCACCGACAAAGAAAATGAGACAACAAGGCGATGAAGAAAAAGAGAGGACATGCACATAGAAATGAGCAGCGGGGAATTAACCTCCATGGCGGCTCGAAGGCGGCTCTCTCCATCAGGTTGACCCGCGGGGAATGCCATGGCATTGCTGATATCATTGACAGACCGCCAAATGTCTCGCCCCTACCACATGAATTACATAACCAAAGGCACGGAACTTATGCATACAAAAAAGGAACAAACCCAATTAAGAACACTTACAACGCGATCTAGGACAGGTCCTATCTCGACTACCGTCCCCTGACGTGTCGCAATATCATACGGGGTGTTCTCATCGTCAGACGATTCCATATCAGAATAATCTCTATCAGTCCAAGCCTGCCTCAGACGGTACCGTGTCGACGACTAGTACCATTCAAGGTACCGACGGAACGAAGAGTCGCGGTGCATTGCATGAATGCGCTCGCAGTTGTCCTCAAATCTTTGCCATTCGTCAAGGTACGCATGATGGTGATGAGCAAAGTCAGTTACCTTCTTCTGCTTTGATCGATCAAACCTGAAATGGTCAACATTAGTTTTCATGCAAAGAAAGAGAAGGGAAAAATATCGACGAACAAGGGAAGCAATGCTTACTTATGCAGCTCGATCGATGTCGACACGATGTCAGGTGGGAATGGCTGCTGACGACCAAACTGCCTCATGACTCTAATTGGTAGGTGGTACTCAACGGCGTAGAAGCAAATGAGAGGGCACCTCATCGTCCATAGGGCTGAATCTCGATGGCACAACGGGTTCAGCCCCAACCCGTTCTCCACAGCTGCGACATCGTCATCACAATAGGGCCACCAATTCACCTGCAAGTTACGAATCATGCATTAGAGGCAAACTTGTTTATGTGAAACTAAGAAACTGAACATGCATGTAAATGAATAATCACTTACACAACTAGGTGTGAGGGCATCAAGCTCGTTGCTGAACTCGACGTATGCCCGCTCTGTTTCCGCGTAAGGCGCCCCCACGTGCTCCCACAAGTAAGCAGCCGTGGGCAGCTGCTCGGGAACCCCCTCCGGCGTCCAAGGCTGTGGTGCACGGACCCTAGGCCTCCCAACAGGCAACCTAGACCACATCCAAAGCTGCAGCAAGAAGACACAACCACCAAGAGAGGACCTCGGCTTGCGACACCGGCAAGCCTCACAAAGCTGTCGGTACAAGAAGGCAAGCACCGCGGACCCCCAGCTGAACTGACCAGCCGCATCCCATTCCATGAGGCACGGGAGGTACATCCAGGACGCGGAATCTCTAGTGCCGTCCGGGAAAAGCACGGTACCAAACATGTGCATCACCCATGCCCGAGCGTGGTAGGTCACGGTCGCCTCATCTGCATCCGCGGGGCACGTACCAAACCATGCCCGAAGCCAAGACAGAGGCACTCCAGCTGAACGGCCTCTCTTCCCAGCCTCAGGTAAAGGTGGCTCCTCCCCCAGAAACTCAGCCACACGTGCCCGCCATCCCGCACTGTCGCATCTCCCAGTCACTGGCTCTCCTCTGATTGGCAAGGCAAGCATCATAGCAACATCCTGCAAGGTCACAGTCATCTCACCACAAGGTAGGTGGAAGCTGTGCGTCTCCGGCCTCCATCTATCAACAAGGGTCGTAAGTGCTGGGCCGTTGAACGGCGGCATGCGGCGGGCAACGACGTTCGCCACACCCGCAAGCTGAGCCCGAGCTAGACGCGGGGTGTAGCGCGCGTTGTAGTGCATCACTATGCTGCCATCATGGGCGCGAGGGCATAGAAGCGGAAGGACCTGCATGGATGTAAATTAGAAGTGTTATTATCACATAGAAATGTTATAACATCATAAACGGTGATAAAGCAAGTAAACATATGTACCTGACCCTCCTCGATGAAGCGTGCACGGTGGTCCTTCTCGTAGAACTCCTCAAGCAAGAGAGGTCGCGCCATCCTGTTCACGAAACAAGAATGTTAATAACAATTGCAAAATTACAAGCTTTATGATAAACAAATAAGGCAAAATTGCCTGAGACACACTAAGAAATGGTGGCTTCGTCTGCAGCACACCAACAAAGTCGAAATTGTCTGCAACACACTACGATTTTGAAAACTCTTGTCTGTGACACACTATTACTATTTTACAATTGTTTTCAACTTTTTTATCTCGATTCATAAGATACATTAGAATTTGAAACTTGACACCAATGTACATTGTTGCATTGTCTATCATTAAAAAATGAAGCCTGATTTTTTTCGATTGTTTGCATGATTTGATCGACAAATTAAATATTAAAACAATGAGCAAGCGATGCAAACAATGAGCAAGCTGTTTTCTAAAATGTGAATGATGCAATAGCAGTCAGCGGCAACGCCCGAACGCTCCTCAACAAACTGTTGTACATTTCAGCCATGTTGCTAGTCATGAATCCGCATCGCGCACCACCGACATCATATGCAAGCGACCACTTCTCCCTTTGTTCGTATATCCCATCTAGGAATTGCCTTCCTGCGTCAGTGGTCCTTGTCTTCAATGCATCAAAGCCCACTTTGAAAAGGCCACGTTCAGTTTGCCGACAAACTTCCTCAAAGGCTTTGAAATTGTCTTTGATATGATCAATTTTTAGCAAATTTTGGGCTAGATGCCGTGTACACCATCGATGTTGTATACGACCATACCCAGGCAATTCATCTTGCACCCCATTAAATATGCCAGCATGCCTATCGGAGATGACACAAATGTCACGCCCGGGACCAACAACCACTTTCCTCACAATTTTTAGGAGCCATCCCCAGCTTGAGGTTGTTTCTTTCTCAACAATTGCGAATGCCAAAGGAACAAGCTGCCGGTTACCATCCATAGCGATGGCAATAAGCATGGTGCCCTGATATTTCCCAGTGAGGAACGTGCCATCAATAGAAATCACAGGCCTACAATGTTTGAATGCCTCAACGCTTTGGCCAAAAGACCAATATGCTCGGAAGAAAATCTCCTTCCATCCGATCTCCTTTGTTGGGGCTTAGGGACATACTCGATATGCATGCCCGGGTTTTTGGCTTTCATGGCATCCAACATTGCAGGCAGACGCTCATATGCTTCTGCCCAATCACCGTAGCATGTCTTCAAAGGGCGTTGCTTTGCCCGCCAACCTTTCCCGTATTTAATGCGGTACCTCCATTTCAAACATACCATCTCAATCAGGGAAGCCACTGGCATCTTTGGAGCATGCTTTATGATATTGACAAGTCTCTGAGCAATAAATTTGGAGCTCAGCTGTGGGTGGCTATCATCAGGATTGTCAGAACCACAAGTGTGAGGCTGCACCACACTTGTAATCTTCCATTTACCATGACGAGTCCTCCGAGCGCGTACTGTCCAAGGGCAGCCACGCTTGCACACAACAATGAACCGTCGCTGCTTATGAGTATGCTTCACCCTATGCGGACGGTAGTGCAACACTGAGTACTCATTCAACCACATCTTCATTGACTCCATATCCTGAAACATAATACCCTTCTGAATTATTTCAGCTGATTCTACCCGTGGCACAACATTCTCGGTCTCCTCTCCATCAGCAAGTACGAAATCAATTGAATTAAAGTGTCAAAATGGGCAAAAAGGCCATAGATCGCAGTTTTCACCGTTACCACCTCTCAGTCACCTTTATCCATGTCACCAAACGGTCGTCGCTTGCCATTCTCACTTCTTGCTAATGGGACAGCGATAAAATCATTTGACTCGCTATGTTTGTATTGGAACAAGTATAGAGAGTAAATAGGTGTGGAAGAGGTAAATGCAAAAAGGAGATCTAAAGGAGCCGACGTGCATGCATTGTTTGGTCACGTTTGGTTGAATTTCCATGTTAAATATGTAGATACGTATGTCACCGACAAATACGTATGATAATGACCGTATCGTCACGGTCAAGCAAAATTGGTGAACATAATTTCAAAAAGAATTAGTAAAATGGTCCAAATTAAAAAGGATGAACAGGTACATTGACCTTTCTTGTATTTTACTCCTTTTGTTTGTGTGTGGGGAGGGAGTTAAAAATAGTAGGGTCCTCCAAAATGAACAAAAATACATTCAAGCCGGTTCATTTCTATCTTTATTACTGGTTAGTTATAGCCATTTTTGTCTCGGCACTATGTTGGGGATCCAGCAACAAGTACCCGACAAGCGAAGGGGTCAGAACTAGAAGCGAAGGGCAATAAGGCTAAGCGAAGGGCAACGGAGTAACGGCTAAGCGAAGCTAACTGTAGAATATCAGATGGAGAGGGGTAATGGAATTGGCTAATGGCATAACTGTAATAATGATTTCTCCCCCCTATATAAATATGGAGGGAGGAGACCCTGTAATGACATCTGTTTTTCGGGCCCCGAGCCAAGAGCTCTTCATTTATTCTGTCCGCTCCCGATTGTTATCTCTCACCCCTTCGCCCGGCATCGCGGGCGATTGGGGGCTTCGCCATCATCCACAACGGAAGATCATAAGAAACGTCTGGGTACAAGAACCTGATAACAAGGACGCTAGCATTCCAAGAGGGCTTCGTCAAGGGTCCAAAGGGAGACAAGGAGTCCGGAGGGCTTCGCAAGGGAGATTATCAGACTCCAAGACGTCCAGAAGGCTTCGCTAGGACACACTACCTGTTGGAGGGCTTCGCTGAGTCCATCCAGGACCTTCGATACCCCAACATTTGGTGCCGTCCGTGGGCCGAACCCACGATGAAAAGAAGACAAGATCATCACCTAGCAAAGGCTGCAAGGGCAAGAACAGCACAACCAACATGGAAGCAAACAGTTATCCGATTCACGTCGGAAGACATCAAAGTCACTGACTACCCGCACACAGATGCCTTCGTGATAAAAACAGACATCGAAGGATTCCTAGTACACAGAATCCTGATCGACAATGGAAGCCCGGCGAACATAATCTTCAAGGACACTCTAAGACGCATGAAGATCGACGGTTACACAAGTGCCAATAAATCGGTGTTAAAAGCCTTCGGCGAAGAAGAAACATGCTCAATAGGAACCATAAGGATGAAGATAACCTTCGAAGACGGAGAAAAAATAGCAACTCAAGAAACAGATTTCCTAATCATGGATTTGGAAAGTCAGTACAATGCCGTGCTTGGAAGACAGTTCTTGACGGCCTTCGGAGCGGTAGTCCATCACAACTACCTAACAATGAAAATCCCTTCGGAATTGGGTATCATAAATATATATTGCAATCCAATAAGACAACAAGCAAGCGAAGCCAGTAAAGAAGCAGTCAAGAACGATGATCACGGAAACAATCAAGCAAAGGGGGAACAAGCAAAATTAGAACCTTTGAGTGAAATAAAGGAAGTCATTCTATGGCCCAAAAAGACAGAAAATACAGTAAAGATAGGCAAGAACCTCTCCCCAAACAAGAGAGAGCAGCTGATCAGATTCCTAAGAGACAATGCTGACGTCTTCGCATGGTCACCTCAAGATATCACGGGAATCAAAAGGGGAACAATACAGCACGAGTTAAAGGCAAACCCAAGGATAAGACCCTTCGTAGACAACATCAGAAAGGTATCCGATGAAAAGAAAGCCGCCGCTAAGGTTGAAGTCAACAAAATGTTAAAAGCCGGAGTAATAAGGCCAACAATCCATTCAAGTTGGCTCTCAAACGTTGTCCTGGTAAAAATGAAAACAGGAGAATGGAGAATGTCCATCGATTTCACAAGGTTAAACAAGGCTTGCCCGAAGGATAACTTCCCGTTGGACCGCATTGACACAATAACAGACTCGGTAGCTGGGTGTCAATTGCTAAGCTTCTTGGATGCTTACTCAGGATATCATCAAATACACATGTCAAAGGAAGATGATGAAAAAACAGCTTTCATCACGCACGATGGAACATTCTGTTTCATCAGAATGCCGTTCAGCCTTCGCAACGCAGGGGCAACGTTTGCGAGGTTGGTAAAAAAGATCTTCGAAGAACAATTGGGAAGAAACGCCGAAGCTTATGTGGATGATATAGTCATAAAAACAGTTGAAAGGGCTGACCACTTAAAAGATTTGGATGAAACCTTTAGAAATTTGAGGAAACATAATCTCAAGCTTAACCCAGCGAAGTGTGTATTCGCAGTCGAAGCTAGAAAGTTGTTGGGGTTCATGGTATCACAACGAGGCATAGAGGCAAACAAGATAAAAATCAAAGCTGTCCAAGGTCTGGCACCCCCCAAGTGTCTGAAAGATGTCCAAAGGCTAGAGGAAGGTTGAACTCCTTAAGCAGATTCATCCCGAAATTAGCAGAACGGTGTGGCCCCATCTTCAAAGCACTTCGAGCGAAGGAAAAATTTCAATGGGGAAATGAACAACAAGAAGCCTTCGACAATATCAAAAAAGCCCTCACTGAGCTCACCACCTTATCTAGCCCGAAGCAGGGCGAAGATCTATTTTTATACATTGCGGCCTCATCAACAGCAGTAAGCGCAGCACTGGTTCATGAAGTCATCGAAGATAAAAGTCAAAGAACGGTATACTTCGTGTCCGAAGCCTTATCAGGAGCAAAGTTACTATATTCAGAGATAGAGAAAATGGCACACACAGTGGTCATGTCTTCAAGAAAATTGAAACATTACTTCAGTGACAGGAAGATAATAATACCAACTTCTTTTCCCCTTCGCGATACCTTGCGAAGCAAAGAAGCAATAGGGCGAATTGGTAAATGGTCAGCAGAGCTAGCACCCTTCGATATTGAATTCAGAGCAAGAACAGCCATCAAGGCGGCCGCTCTGGCAGACTTTATAGCCGAGTGGACCCCTGCAACACCCGAAGCATCCATAACAATGACAGAGTCATTATGGACAATATTCACTGATGGGGCATGGGGTGCTAAAGGTGCCGGAGCATTTGCAATCATAACGTCACCATCGGGAATCAAACTGAGATATGCTGTCAAATTAGAATTCCACTCAACTAACAACATAGCATAATACGAAGGAGTACTACTCGGGCTTCGCAAAGCGAAGGCTCTAGGTGCAAGAAGGGTCCTCATTAGCACAGACTCAGAAGTCGTAGCAAATCAAGTAGAAAGCAATTATCAGGCAAGAGACCCAGAGCTTATCAAGTATCACAAGGTGGTGACCAAAATGCAAAAATATTTCAAAGGCTTCACTGTCAAAAGTTTAAAGAGAAATTTAAACAAAGAAGCAGATGCACTAGCGAAGGCTGCTGCAAAAGGAGAAGGCCTCCCTCCAGACGTTTTCTTCGAGATCTTGGATGGACCAACAGCCGAAGAATCCAGAAGAAAGGTTCACCATCTCTTTCAGTTATGGGAAGATTGGAGGGCTCCGATAATAGCTCACTTGAACAATCAGTACGAAGCTCAAGACGAAGTCGAAGAAAAAAGAATAGCACAAAAGGCAAGAAACTACAAGCTGATCGAAGGACAACTTTACAAGGGAGGAGTCTGTCAAGCATGGCTACGTTGCATCTTACCAGAAGATGGTAAACAAATGCTACAAGACATCCACTCGGGCATGTGCGGATCCCACATCGCATCAAGGCCCTGGTAGCGAAGGTCTATAGAATGGGCTTTTATTGGCCAACAGCAGCAAAAGACGCCGAAGAAATAGTAAGAAAGTGTAACGAATGCCAGTTCTTTGCTAGACATCAGCGAAGCCTAGCAGCAGAAGTACAGCTAATGCAACCTATATGGCCTTTCTATCAGTGGGGCATCGATATAGTTGGTAAACTACCAGCAGCACCTGGGAACTTACAGTACACCTTCGTCGCAATGGACTATTTCTCGAAGTGGATCGAGTTCAGGGCAGTAGCTTCGATCACTTCTGAAAACATGAAAAAATTCGTATGGCAAGCCATAATTTGCAGATACGGAGTCCCGAAGAAGCTAGTGGTAGACAATGGAAAACAATTCGACAGTCAGCTATTCATTGACTTCTGCGAATCAATGGGAATAAACCTTCACTTCGCATCTTTATACCACCCCCAATCAAATGGAGCAGTCAAAAGTGCGAACAAAAGAATATTCTTGGCAGTGGAGAAAAGGCTTCTCAATATCAAAAAAGAAAAATGGCCGAAAGAGCTCCATTCAGTTCTATGGTCATTAAGAACTACGCCGTCAAGATCAACAGGTTTCAGCCCTTTCAAGTTACTCTTCGGAGAGGAGGCGATGACACTAGAAGAAATGGAAAACAAGTCTTTGCGAAGCCTAGCAGAAAATTCTGACGAAGCATCTTTGACCTCAAAAGAAAATCTGGAGAAACTTCGCAACGAAGCAGTACTCAATCTACAGAAATATGAAGAAGAAACCAAGAAATGGAAGAACAAAAATGTGAAGCCGAAGGGGATAAAGGATGGAGACCTGGTGCTTAGGCGAAAGCCAAACGAAGGAACCGTAGGAAAATTACAGAGCAAATGGGAAGGACCTTTCATAGCGAAGGCAACCATCAATGAAAGGGCTTTCAGGCTACTGACTTCCGAAGGAGAAGAAGTAAGTCATACCTGGAATATAGAAAAATTGAAAAAATACTATGTGTAAAAGACAAGCCGGCCTGTACTCTTTTCCTTGCAGAGGGAAACCCTTCGCAGGGTGCAAGGTTTTTAACGAGGCAGGACCGAGGAATAAAGCTTCTTTCCCCGTAAAAGTTCAAAAATTTCGTCCCTATGACACGAAGGGATATTCGTCCAAATAAGGACAGAAATGGAACACCTGAGAAACCCCGGATAAGGGAATCGAAGAGTCAATCGAAGGATTAATAAGAAGATCTTGTAGCCCTTTGATATCGTCCAAAAGGACAGAATCGGCAGAACTTTCATAAAACGGATGCTTCGACCGAAAAAGAGCACTCCCAACAAAGGAAGAAAAATGCAAAAATGAAATACTAAAAGAAACAGTATTTCAGACATCGCACAAAGACCAAAAAGGTCAATTAAGAACATTAATCGAAGGAACGCACTAATAAGACAAAGTAGCACCTTCGATTAAAAATAAAATACATCGTATTACAAAAGCTCTCAACAAGAGCAAAGTCGATCCTCGGATGCATCATCCCCAGGTTCCTCCGAAGCCGTCGCGTCTTGAGTCTTCTCAAAAGATTCAACAAAAGCTGAAACACGAGTGGAGCCCACTCCATGCCAGTGCAGAATCATCTTAAAAAGAGAGCTTCGCACCTCGTCAGGAACGGGATCCGGAAGCTCAGTCGAAGGAGAAAAACCTTCATCTAAAATCGGGTCTACGCTCCCACCAGACAGGCTAAGCTGAGCGAAGGCCTCCTCGATACTGGCAGCTCCGGCAAGAACACCGAAGTTTTGTGCCGTAGACTTCGCATGAGAAGAGTTTGCAGAAATTCATTCAGCAAACTCCCTATTCGAAGCGTTCGGCAAAGGAAAATCTTGCACCTTGCTCCCAAGATAAACGAGGCAATCCCTCAAGATTTTACAAGCATTGAAAAGAGGCGATGAAACCTCTCTCGCTTCATGTATTTTCTCCCTGAGCTCGCGCCTCGCTTCGCGAAGCTTCTGTCTGGTTGATCGAAGACAACTCCGAATGCAATAGAATTGATCTTCGATGGCACCTAAAACAGGAAGTGTCTGAAAAAGGGAAAAGTCAGTAAAACAAAAAGCTTCAAGCAAGGATCAAAACATAAAGAATAAAAAAAAGAAAAATAGAGAAAGAGAGAATTTTTACCTTGACTTGGTTAGCATAAAGTGCCTAAAACAGAAGTTCATCATTAACTTCGGAAAGTTGCTTCCTCTCCCTAGCAAATAAGATGCTAGGCAGAACCTTGTCAACATCTTCTAAAACAGCAGCACTAGGAAAAGAATCAAGTATTTGCAATAATTCAAGTATTTGCAATAATTCAAGTATTGAAGATGTCAACTACATGAAAAGCTTTAGTATTCAGTTTGGTACTTTATATTCTGATGACAAATATTGCAAGGGGTTGAAGAAACTCTCAGTGCCTCCGTCCTCGTCGAAGATAATTTTTGTTGGAGCAAATTTACTTGACAATATTAAAAAGTCAAGAAAATATGTCTATGTTGGCGGCATGCAGGTTGAGATTATTGAGGAGGCACCAAGTTGAGCTACGGGAAAGGAATGCTAATCAAGATGTCTAAGTCCTAGCATTAGGTCGGTTTGTGTCCGACTCAGCCAAGTTAATTAGTTGAGTCTGGGCAGAGTCGATGGATGGCCTGCGTGCCTTATACCCAGGCCGGCGCCCATGTATCGGGAATTAGGTTTTGTTTATCGTGGGTTTTCCTCTGTCGAGCGTTGCTCCAGTCAAGGCGATGGCGGTGATTCCATCTGCTCAGGAAAATTGAAGATTGATCCAATCCTTGGATTGTGTGGAGTACGTGATCGAGCTGCTGCAGCTTGGGTGCGTCTCTGATTCCTGTCGGGATCTTGTTCTTCTGATCGTGGCCCTAGTGCTTCGGGTGGAAGGAATATCTAGGATTTGGTCTGCATTTTCTGTAAGCCGATCCCTTCTATAAGTTGCTACTACTACTTGTGTTGGAGATTAATCAAACGGATTTATCTTGCCCGGTTGAGTTACTCCTGTTATATTCTGCTTGTTTTTGCTGTTGGCATCCTGTCGCAATTTTTGTACTGCTATCCTCTGCTGCTACTGAGGTTGCCGGTGCCGTGAAAGATCGGGAAAAATTACAGACACGTCGTCGTGTCCTCATCAGAAGGGACCAGCGAAGGAAGACCATGCCCCGAATACTCGTTATGAGGCTCAAACTCAATAGGGTCCTCACTTTCCGAAACGCGAAAACAAGGCAATTCACCGAAGGGGTCTTCCTCAGATGAAGAACCCTCGTCTGAACTATCCTCCGAAGAACCTTCGCCTTCCACAGGACTCCGGGGAGGCGCGGAGCTAATAGGATTGACGTTTAAAACTGACCCGCGAAGGTGTGTACCAGTGAGAACCGGAGCTTTCCGACGACGGTGTTTTTCCGAAGGTTCAGGATCCTCAGAAGTCGAAGCTCTTGAACGCTTTGTCCGCTTCGGAACAGGAGCACCATAATCTTCGTACGGTTGGCCCCGAGCTTCGAAGGACCGGTTGAAGCGAGCTGGAATACCAGCATCTTGATGGCCAGCAAGCTCCTTTTCAATATAAGGCCCAACAACGGCCTTGGCTGATTCCTCGACTTCAGAAACAGAAGGAGCATCGCCATCCAGCACATATTTGCAAAGACCATTGGCATATGAATCCCCTGCGAACACAAGATTCCAGTTGGGTCGAAGGGGATCGATGCCCGCAGAAATGTATTCTTCCACAAGGATCTCTACAGCTTAGAAGAGGCTGATTTTGCGAAGGGAATCAAGGCAACCTTCGTAATCATCGTCATGCTCAACTTGAACATTAATCAGCCACTCAGGAGGCTTCATAGAGCTGACAATCTCAGCGTCTTCGCTGAACTTTGCATAAAACCATCTCTGTTTCCAGCAAGACGCGACCTTGTTTGCTTGACCAAATGAGGGAACATTCTTTGGATTAACATGGACAAAGTTAATCACCCCAAAGCTATCCGACTTCACAGACGAGGTGGGCTGAAAATGAACCCGATGAGTGAACGCGAAGGCAGACACGCTGGGGACAAAGCCTTTGGATTGACATGCCCAAACATAAATAGCAAGCTTCGCAATAGCGTTCGGAGTAAGCTGATGGATCTCCAATTGGAAGGCATCCAAAACCTGAGCAATAAAAGGATGCGCAGGCACTCGAAGCTCAAAGTTGAAAAAATCAAGGAAAACAACAGCTTTGCCAGGTAACGGCCTTGGAACAGTACTAGAACCAGGGGAACGAACTGAATCCCTAGGACCGAACCTGGAACGAAATTCTGATCAAGGTAAGCATCGGTGCACTCAGAATGACCGAAGGTATCATTCCAAACTCTTCCGGCCAGAGGCTTCTTGGGAGGCATCTTCGCAGGATCAAGTGGATCTCAGCGAAAGGGAGTAACAAAATAGCGAAGATACCAGCGAAAATAAATCTGTCGCGGTAAAAAGAGAGGACTCAAAGACTTCAGTAAAACACCGAAGATGACACTCCTTTTATAGGCAACATAACGCCCCGGGAAACGAGCCACCGCGCTTTTAAACAGTAAAAATCAAAGGGTGCAACCCTGAATTAAATGACGTAACGATTTGACTTGTTGCAGAACTTCAGGAAACTGCTTCAGGACCTCGTTTCACGGGTCACCTCATCAGTTGAGGGATAATGTTGGGGATCCAGCAACAAGTACCCGACAAGCGAAGGGGTCAGAACTAGAAGCGAAGGGCAATAAGGCTAAGCGAAGGGCAACGGAGCAACGGCTAAGCGAAGCTAACTGTAGAGTATCAGACGGAGAGGCGTAATGGAATTGGCTAATGGCATAACTGTAATAATGATTTCTCCCCCCTATATAAATATGGAGGGAGGAGACCCTGTAATGACATCTGTTTTTGGGGTCCCGAGCCAAGAGCTCTTCATTTATTCTGTCCGCTCCCGATTGTTATCTCGCACCCCTTCGCCCGGCATCGCGGGCGATTGGGGGCTTCGCCACCATCCACAACGGAAGATCATAAGAATCGCCTGGGTAGAAGAACCTGATAACAAGGACGCTAGCATTCCAAGAGAGCTTCGCCAAGGGTTCAAAGGGAGACAAGGAGTCCAGAGGGCTTCGCAAGGGAGATTATCAGACGCCAAGACGTCCAGAGGGCTTCGCTAGGACACACTACCTGTTGGAGGGCTTCGCTGAGTCCATCCAGAACCTTCAATACCCCAACACACTATTCATTAAAACCACAGACATTTGTACCAGAAAAGATCTATTAGAAGAAGAAACTAGATTATAAAATTTAGCTTTTAGTGTTACTCCCTCCATCCTACAATATAAGCATTTCTAGCTTTAGTCGAAGTTAATCATCTTGTTATTGATAGCTTTTCATATTTGAAACAAACTATCATAATATGTAGCTCTTCATATTTAAAATATTTTGTGTTTATAGATATTGATAGTTAAAGTTGAAAAGATTTGACTTTTATCAAACTCATAAATGCTTGCAATATGAGACGAAACGAGTAGAATGCTCACCGCCTTGTCATGATTTGACAGGAACCAATTCGTAGTAATATATATCGCGTGCAAGGCAAATGAAGAAAATTCCACCACAACATGTGTTATTTTGAGCCACATGCATAAATCTCATCCAATTCAAATGAAATGGCTTACGAAAACTACAGCATTATAGTCATGCATTCTTGGTTTACTACCACACATTACCGAAAACATCCAATTCAATATCTATTAATGGCAAAAATTTGTAGGAGTTGCTTTACGGGAAAAAAAAGTCAGAAGATAATTTGCACTCCACTTTTTCGAAACATTTTGATAATTACAGGAAAATTGCCTACGTTTATATGACACTGTTGCCAAATACTACTCTTATATTTCTTCGAGATTCTCATGAAAATTCTTGCATTCTTCAGACAGTACATTAAAGACCTGATTTACTTGTGAAAAGGCATGTAGCCTAGTGGTTATAAGAGCCTCAGTAGCACATAAGGTCCTAGGATTCGACTCCCAGTGGGAGCGAATTTTCTAAGATTTAACGGCGTTGTGCTTTCAGCGGTAGACGACGTGGCCGTCGACAGCGAGGCGCCAGTGGTGACTTCGTCAAATTTGAAAATTTGTCGGCTCAGTCTTCGAAGATACTCATAGAGGTAGAGTTTGCGTACGTGCATTTATAAGGGTGAGTGTACTTGTGTTGTGAGTGTTTATACCGTGTATAAAAAAACCTGATTTATTTTGCAAAGAAGCATAGTACCGTAATGCAAAAAGAGCGCACCTACCGAGCACCAAGTACCAATGCGGTAACCTTTTCCATTTTTTACTGGAAAAGGCTCTACGATTTGCCGTGCTACTTTTGTCCTAAACTTCCACCAATGGAAATGGCCAATCTGGCCAGATTTGGAGGGGACACAAAATGGTGCTGCCATGAGCCCATCACCTTCCAAGAAGAAGGCTACAATGGTACAGCAAATGTGCTCTGCAGGGAGATGTTTCCCCTTGGAAGACAGCGACCCTCTGTCCAGAATGCAAAGAGTGCCGAGCATGTCTGATTTATTTTTTTTTAAGGAACGAGCATGTCTGATTTGTCCACCAAAAGCCTCCATGGCTGTAAAGATTAAATAAGCTTCTGCAGATGCCTTCAAGATGTAAAGGAAAGAGAACAGTTGAATAAGATAGAAATTTGATGTCCTGGTTCGTCGAACTGCGTAAAATAATGGTACCCTTTTGAAGAATTTGGTGCGTCCCGTGCATGTGTGTGTGTCCGGCCTTCCTTGTATTTTCTCCCCGTCTTGTTATTTGCCTGACGATGCAAGGAGTTAGATCAAACCAAGGATCATTGAAGATGAACGAAATTATGCCTGAACTGCTGAACATGTAACAACAGCAACAGCACTGTACTGGTATCTAGTCCTATTGTATGCACGACATATTATCCCAAACTGACAAAACCAATCAAGAGAAATTACGACAAAGAAAAGCCTCCTGCACCATCATGACCAATGCTCAGGTATAATAAAATTTCTAATTTTCAATGATGCATATGCCTGACATCATGTCGTGCTAGTAATGGCCATTGATATGATTAATGTTTTGGGGGCATAGGGAACCAGAAAAAAAAATATGTGTTGTACATGTAAGCAAATTCCTCCAAAATTTAGGCTACTTTTGAGGTGCAGAAAAATGCGTAGTATTGGTCCATTGGAGTTGGCTTAACCGTAAGCTTTTGTAGTTTGTTTCATTTTTATTTAGACTATGAATGTTTCTTGTATGTATATATGCATTCGATGATGCGAAAAGCCTGAACTTGTTTTCATTATCTAAAAAGAAAAGGAAGAAATCCTACAGGATTTCGAAAGACTACTAACATAGCAAGGGAATCTTAATTAACTGCAACGGATAAAACATGCAAAATTTAAGAGATAGAGATGGGAAAAGAAAAAGGAAAGATATGAACTGAGCTATAAGAAAGAAAATTCATAGTATCAAAAATTCCGTACTGATTAAAATTGTACAGTTTCTTTTTGTGAATCCTTGTTCCATAGTAATGGTCCTTATAGCAACTTCTCTTGAGCAGTTTCACGGTTTTAGCATGTCATAGAGTAATGCCCCTCAAATTAATTCAATCTTACAGTTTTTTAAGAAAACATAGTTCACTCTACCGCTCAATATTTTTTCGAATGATCCTCACTCTATTGTGGAGTATAAATGTGCCATGAGAAATAAAAAAGGGATGGGAGTTCTGCTATCTATAACCTTGTTTTCCTCAAACATTTTAAAATATTGGGAGCATCCCGATATGAATTAGAGTTAAATCTTATTACTACTTCATCTTAAAATAAGAGGAGGTAGGATTTTCAAGTAGCAATGGAAATTTATATATAGTGGTTTCTTTTTCTATCTGCTCCTCTAACACACATATCAATTGCGCCAGCAGAATCTAGGCTGCTTCAAAAGAATGGACCTTTTGATCTCAGAGTACCAGTCTGTATACTGATGATTTTTTTCTGGAAGAGAATTATTGATACCCTAACAGGTGGATCGATGATGACCTCATGACCATCCGGCACACCTCATGCAATATTTATTCCCCCATGACATTTCCAATAACCATAGGTACCTAACCTGCTAGCAGGCTAAAGATTGTTTGGATATTTTAATAGCAGATAAGCTGTTCCATCATGTAATTAGACCATGTTGTGGTTTGTGTCGACATTGTAAGCATTATTGGGACACTTTGGATACATTGAGTTAAAGAAAATCAGTATACTGACGATGAAGAATTCATGATCAGTTGAGGAGGATTTGAAATATAGTAAATTACAAGAATGTGAAAGTAACAGAACAGATCGATCGACAAATAACAAAAAATAGAACGGTTTTCATTATGGACAATAGTCAGATACAATACTCACACGTACATTGTTTGCCTCGTGTCCCAAGATGAAAACTCAAATACACTGTTGGTGTATCATGTTTGGGTGGAATCTTGTACTATTTCATATGTTCATGTGCTTCTCAACAAGTTGCAATCCAACTTGAGTAATCATAATGTTAGTATATCATGTCAAGTCAATATTTACATTTCTGGTTAGGGCGTCATTAGACTATATTTGCATAGTGCACTTGTGTTTTCTAAAGAAACCTACCCCCCCCCCCCCCCAACCCAGGGAGCCAAGGAGGCCGCGCAGGGGCCTGGGCCCCCTATGCTTGATGAACTCCTTCTTTGCACACAAGAATCTACCATGTAGCTAATGAAAATAATTCATATTGGCCCCCTTCATCAAGCAAGTTTCATTCTCTGGCCCACCTCAAGGTTGATTTCTGGCTCGGCCACTGACCACC